>JBBPDB010000011.1:1058304-1076240 GCA_037974465.1 Brachypetersius altus | reverse complement strand
TTGTCCCCTGTAATTAGGAATTGGAAGTCGCTTTGGATAAAAGCGTCTGATAAATGCCATAAATGTAAATGTAAATGGATAGGTTTCGGCAGGATTTTACTGACACCGATACTGATACTGATCCTGCTTATCTGATAATACTTATCAAATCTCTCAACTGGTGCAAAAAAGAGATAACATCAATAGATTTAAAGATAATTCACAGTTCTTTTCTTATTGCTTTTTTGTGAAATAAGATATATTGTCGATCCTGCTTCAAGTTTCTGGTATATGAAGTGAGGCAAGAACAACTGCTACAAATGCCTACAGAAGCAGACACCGCTCCTGTGCCTCTCAATCGATCCACCAATTGAAAAAAAGCTATGTTAGAATGGTGCATAAATACCTATGGCAGCATCATTTGTCCAGGAGCCTATTGAAATTTTGGTACTGAGCAGTTAAAACCGGGACCCGTGGATAGGGGTCAGTGTCAGAGTGCTTTGTTTACTCTCTGTTTAGCCATCGTTTATATTAACATTAACATTGCACTTGGTGAATTTCTTAAATGCAGAGAAAGAATTTCATATTACTCACACTGTGTGCTGGGCTGTGGTTTGTTCATGTGTGACTGTAAGAGGCCACTTTACTGTAGCATTAGCTCGCCTCTGTTACTGTAGCTGTTATAGATGGTAACCTACTACCTCCGACCTGAAGCTAGCATGGACAGCCAGGGAAGGGAAGAAATGTGTCGTGATTTAAGCATGCAGAAAATGAGAGTGTCTGAGTGCTTAAGCCCAAGACTACAGTAAAATCCCAGCTATGTACATCCCATCCCTCAAAACATTTCTAAAGCCACAGCCTGACTGAAGCCAGAAACATAAAAACTTCGTTTCATTTTGTGTTACATCTATTTTTGAATGACTAGTCAGCTACTAAAAAATCAGTAGTGATGCTGCCATATTATACAGTGCACTCTGGCAGCTTTAATTCATTAAATTCATGCATGTTAGGCAGTGAGATGGACTAGCATTTGTAACTGGGGCTTTCTCTGTTCCCCTCTGTTTCTTGTCATTAAGTTAAAGCAGCTCCATGCTGCCTTTATTGTTAGTTGTGCCATAGTCGCATAAATGCATAAATGCATACACATTCAGAACAGATCACTAAAAAAGGTGAAAAGAAAATCACTAAAACCTAATATTGATTTCTTTCATCGGAGTAAATAAAAGTATTAACAACAGTAATAGTATAGTAATTTGATTATTTAAATGAGATTAGCTAGATTATTTCTTTGCTCATGAGTGTTTGTGACAAAGTATAAGCCTCTTAGGAGGCAGTTTTGCTTCTGCATGAAATGTTAACAGAGCTAATCACCCATCTCACTCTGTTTTCTCTCTCTCTCTCTCTCTCTCTCTCACACACACACACACACACACACACACACACACACACACTTTCACCTTGCCAAACCTGTGATAATACCCACTGTACAAATCTTAGTCACTGTAGCGTGGCATCACATCCCCACAGAGACTGTTCAGAGATGATCTGTCATTTGTTCGTTGAGGTGAAGATGCGCATTACTTGGCCCCTAAAGCTGCAAGGCTGTCATAAAAAAGAGTAAAAGAAGAAGCGTAATGAGCAACTCATTCCGATACTCTCAGAGATCTGCCACCTGTCACAGCACACTTGTATTCTCAATACCAGAAAATGAATCATATAACTTCTGGATTATCATATTTTACCTGTAGGTAATTTATTTTAGATCATGACAGCAGACCTACATCAACTTCCAAACCTGCTATTATGTTCAGCAAACAAGCTTGGCTGTGAAATATTTTACATGGCTGCACTAAAATAATATACAAAAGCCAAGCTGATTCTGATAGTGTGGCAGTTTTATGGTTCCATCCTGAATGCAAAAGGAAGGAACTGCTGATATTAAAGTGCACCTAATAGAATGTTTGGAACTGCTGATATTAAAACACATTTCATTTAATGTTCAGTGCATCTTTTCCGTGCTTGTTTCTTTGTTCTGCAGAACTGCAATATAAAAGCAATAAAACACTCGAGGTCATGTGCTAGCAAGCTTCAACATCACAGCTTGGACCGCACAGTGGTTAGTGCTGTTGTTTCGATTTGAGTCCCGGCTGGGGTGGCCAGGGTCATTTCTGAGTGGAGTTTGCATGTTCTCCCTGTGTCTCCATGGGTTTCCTCTGTTTTTTTTTCTAAACACAAAGACATACATTTTAGGATTAGTACTCCTATGAGTGACATTGACCAGGCCACTGTCAAAAACACCTGGTCCCTGGGAGCCGATGGTGGCTGCCCACAGCTCTGAAATCATGGTGTGTGTGTGCCCAATGCTCTAGTGTGTGTGTATGTGTGTGTGTGTGTGTGTGTGTGTGAGAGAGAGAGAGAGAGTCAAAGTGATAACCTTTTGCTAGTAATTATAATATTTATTAATATTAATGATCTATTATCTATAAATAATGTAATCTATTATCTGTATGAAACAAATGTAATAAAACCAATAAGATTTTGTACTTAAAACAATGATTTGACTTCAAATCTTTATAGTTGGAGGAGTATAAATGTGAAAAGCATATCTGACCTGAGGAGTGAATCATTTTGGTTTATGGTTTTGACTTTAATAGACTTGTTTTTGTATTATTTTGGTTTTGTTGCGTGTGCGGTTAGATGCCTGTGCATGAGACATTGAAATATTTTCAGAAATTCGGGGAAGGCTGTGTTGACATTATAGAGTTCGTCTCAAGGTGCCTTTAAAAAAAAAAAAAAAGAAAAGCATAACAATGGAATCTGAGTCACACCCCCAGATGTCTTATTCATCATTTTTGCTTTGGTGTGTTTTCCCAGACAGAGATTATACCTAATCCTGGTCCAAGAGGAATTACTGGTGGAAAATCAGCAGGAATTCTACAGTTTAGTCCACAATTAGGCTTAATCTACTGTGTGACTGGGAACCCACCCACTAGGGGAAGTAGTAGTAAATCTGCTTTCGCTAACAGTGCTTCCTCAGTAAAGCTGCCATCACCTCCCAAATATTCCTGTAATGTGACCAGTAGGGATTAGAGCTGTCCGCATGATAAATGGGCTGCCGTTCAGAAAGAACACGTCTGCTGCATAGTTAAAAGCCTGAAGCGCATCATTTACACTTATGACTGGTGTTTCTCTAACTGACAGTAAAGCCTTTGAACAATCCAACACAATACTGGAAGGTGTGAGGCTTGGAGCTTATGGTATTTATATACGAGCAAAATTAACAGGACCTAAACTTTCATTTCGTACCGCTTAATTCTTACTATGGTCGCGGGTATCCTGGGATCCACACGCCCGAGGCAGGAACTCACCCTGAATGGGGTGCCAGCCCACCGCAGGGCAGGAATTTTTCAGTATATTCTGATATGTGTTCCAATAATATGAGATTGGTACACTTTTTTGGCATGAAGTGTAATGGATGCTTTCTTCTAGAAAACAACCTACCTGTGACTTCATACTCAAAAAAATCTCAAATCATTATTAATCATATCTTCTTCTAGCAGCAAGCCCTAACATCATATCAGTTAAAAAACCAAATGTATTGGTTTATTGTCATGTCGTACTACTGAAAAATAATGCATATAAAATTACAGGATTTTTTCTCATTTCTTGAAATAGCTGTGATTTCTATGGGTTAAGCAATGACACCTTATATTAGTGTTAATCCTTTGACAGCTAGGGTAAATGCAACCTCTTGAAAGGTAAAAAGGATTACAGCACAGATGCGCTAATCACAGGAAAGGAAATCGAGAGATGAAAGACAAAAGGTGGAAGGCGGAGGATGATGGAGTAAACAGGTTTTTTGGTTCGGTCTTCATGCTACTCTACACATGTCAGTGTTGGCCCTTTGAAGCCTTGACACTGGCTAAATCTGTAAATCTGGGCTAATAACATCATGGGAATGGCTAATCCAGCTGTCAGTTATTATCTGCTCACCAGCCGCTTACTTCTTATTCTCAGCTGCTTTAAAGAACCAGGTCTGACAGGTTTTCTGCGAGGATCTCAAAGCCTGGGAAAGGATGGCTAGCTTCCTCTAAAATATAATTCTGACCTGGAGCCACAGTCATCATTTGGGATCAGAATCTCAAATTATTATCTATTCACTTAGTACCAGTCTAACTCCTGCTGCCTAGTGTTCTATCTCATTCGAATGGCAAACTACAAAGTCGCATCGTTTCTTTAGAGGTCAGTGGTGTGACGGTGTCTGGACAGACTGCTGTACTCTGCCTTCTTATGACCCCCGCATCAACATAAACATGTGTGTCCAAATCATAACTCACTAAAATGCTACTCCAGTTATACTTCTGTTTTATTTCAGTTTCATTTTTACCACACTACCTTACAAATTGATGTGGGTTGCTTTTAACTGATGCAACTGCCTAAGCAAATGTGACTCGGAGGAAGCATGTGCTCAGCTAGACCCTCCCAGCTTGGTAACTTGGTAACACATACACACACACACACACACACACACACACACACACACACACACACACACACACACACACACACACACACACACATATACTCCATACGGAATTCCCTTGTTTATCCTCTCCAGTAAGCAGATATGCATCTCTGCTTATGTAATGTAATGCAGAATTGGGAAGCAAATACCATTTACACTTCTATCCACGTGGGCGACCTCTGATTGTAGTTGGAGTGGTTTGATCGTACTTCAGTCACCAAAAATGCAAAGGAATGCAAAGTGTAATCAGCCTCTTAAGCACAACTTAGGAAAGCAGTCATCAGAAAACACATAAAGGAATGGCCATGGCTAATGGTAATAGCTGGACATACATCTCATCACTTCTTCCACATTTTGTTGCGTTACAGACTTATTCTAAACAGATTTGAGTGTAGTTCCCTACTGTGAAGCATGGTGGTGGCAGCATCATGCTGTGGGGTTGTTTTTCTGTGGTAGGAACTGACCAACTAGTCTGCATAGAGGGCAGCAGAGAGATTCTTTAAGTGCTTTGGAACTCAGACTAGATAACAAAGGAGTGGCTTCAGGAGTAGTATGTGAATGTCGCTGCGTGACCCAGCAAAAGGCCAGACTTGAAACCAATAGAACATCTCTGGAAATACTTAAAAATAGCCATCTACTTGTGTTGCCCATCTGACTGGACTTGGGATGTTTCTAAAAAGTTGTTTTTGGCCTTTATGGGTTATTATGGGGTACTGTGTGTAGATATTTGAGGAAAAACTATACTCAGATCCATTCTAGAATAAGTCAGTAGCATAACAAAATGTGGAAGAAGTGAATGGGCGTGAATACTTTCTGGTGGCCCTGTATATCACATCAGCTATACCAGACATGGGTAAACTACGGCCTGCAGGCCGTATCCGGCCCGTTTAGTTTTTAATCCGGCCCACTCAATTAGTCTAATATTATATTATTAAATGACATTCATTTCGCATTTTTACTGCAATGCCTGTATTTTCCCAGGAGATGGTGAACTCCAGACATATTAACTTTTGTTGAGGTGTGACATATTTCTCCACTCCACATTTTGGATTTGCCCTTTGAGCCACATAGGTAGGGGTTGACATAATTGTTTTGCTCTAGTACCTAGGCGAATTAATTGGTACGCACTAAAATGAAACATTTTCTCTGTGTCTCGGACGTGTATAAAGTTCTACAAATTAGGTACGCATTTACGCTGTGAATACTGCCAAACCCTGCCAAAGAAAGTGGACCAAAGAAAAGAAAAGTCGACAGTGAATGCCGAGTGTTTAAGAGGGAGTGGGCAGCAAAAGTCCGATCAATGCCTGTATGTCTGATATGGCAGGAAACTGTTGTGGTTTTCAAAGGATACAGTATCAGCCGTCACTTTGAAGCATGCTAACATGCTAACTATGCTCTTGGTCCGGCCCCTCTGTCAAATTTAAGAACCCATCGTTGGCCCACCCCTGGTCTATACGCTTCACTACACAGGGAAAGGACTAGACTGTAGTCAGCAGTCTCTCAGCCTTGCATCAGTCTGGAAATGAGTGGACATTACTCTCGAGGAAGATTAATTAACATAATCGATTCATAATCAAGATCAGCCCCAGCCGTGGGTCTGAGAGATGTGAGCAGCTGGTCATTTGATTTTCTATCCAGCCTTGATTCAGGAATATGTGGAAATAATGTTAAACTGTGTGTTCTCTGATTTTCTTTGAATTTCATGTTTCAACACTTTCATTTCTTCAGTAACTCTGAATTCTGTTGTTTATGGTTAAATACTAGTGAGTTGCAAGTTTAATTCATTCAATAAAGAATTCTGAACCTTCATAACGTTATGTCAATCTTTCTTGCCAGTGAATCACCCCCCCAAAATAGGGTCCCATGAATGCTAATTGGACTGCCAGATCAAAGATTTTTCTGTATGACAGTGCGAACATAGCCCAAGTGTTTTATTTTTCCTGGACTTTTTAGAAGTTTCTGTTATCAGCACTTCTTTTTCTTTTTTTTTTCATCGGTTCTCTTTAGGGCTTGTCCATCAGCCTTCTGTCCTCATGATCATGGCTACATTTGAAAGCAATTTACGCATTTTTTAAAAATAAAAACATTTTATTGTGTCATCCACTTCAGCGTGTATTCAAGGCTGGCAACGGGTTACTGAGGAGTCATTAACGTGATCAACAGTGTCATTTAAGGTGTCAGTAGGTCATAAGGTTGCTCTTAATTGCTTTCAGTGTGAAATATGTTTTTTGTGTTACCTGGATGCTGCTTGTGCAGTACAGAGTCTTGTGTATGTGTGGGGGGCTGTGTGGGTGTTTGTGTGTGGGTGTGTGTGGGTGTTTATGTGTGTGTGTGTGTGTGGGTGTGTGTGGGGGTGTGTGCTTGCAGTGGCTGCTACTTTTCTGCTCCGGCACTGTGGCTGAATTGAAGTGATTCAGTAAAGGAGCACTAAATGGGAATGAATATTTAAACAGGTGTGAGCGGCTTCCCAAAGAAAATGTTTGCTTTCGGATAGCCACACACTTGTTTTTGTCAGATGTGTGTGTGTGTGTGTGTGTGTGTGTGTGTGTGTGTGTGTGTGTGTGAAATTTGAACCGGGCTTTTTTCCCTCTTCGAAGCCTCTTCACTGATGCGATATCTTAAAATTGGGTGACAATACAGAAGCGAGTAGGTGTGTGCTTTTCCACTGAAGGCAAACATGAAAGAACAGTCCCTGAGCAAAATGACAGAAAACAGAATTAAACACACACATGCACCCTTAAACACTCACACTGTACTGAAGCAAAGACTCCCCCTCTGTCTCTCTCTCTCACACCCTTTTACATTTTTCCCATTTCTCTCTCTCTCACCCTATCTGTCTTTCCCTCTCCTTCTTCCTCTCCCTCTCTCCCTCTCTCTCCCTCTCCTTCTTCCTCTCTCTTCCTCCCTCTCTCTCCCTCTCTCCCTCTCTCTCTCCCTCTCTCTCTCCTTCTTCCTCTCCCTCCCTCCCTCTCTCTCTCTTCCTCCCTCTCTCTCCCTCTCTCTCTCCTTCTCCCTCTCTCTCTCTCTCTCCCTCACTCCCTCTCTCTCTCCTTCTTCCTCTCTCTCTCCCTCCACTCTGCCTGTGCTTCAGAGCTGTGCACACTCTCCTCGTCGTCAAGGTTGATGCGTATTTTTTCCCCATCCTGTTCTTTGGAAGTCACACCTAATTTCGCACTCCAGTACCCACAGACTAACACACACAAACTGCTGTTAAGGCCCTTCTTTTCCTCTCAGAACCGTCAGACCACCTTGGAGTTCATACTAGTTTGTGTTAGAATAGCTGATACAAAATGCTGATCCAATTTCATGAAAAGGGTTTATACCTGAGCTGTGTTTTTCATCCTAATCAGGCAATGTAGTGCTTTTTACCTGAAGCATGTCATTTACAGGAAAATGATTCTCCATCTGTATACATGGAGATATTCAGGTATGATGCTAGGAAAGTGGTGCAGTCATTATGTTATATTAAGCAATAGGCCGATGCCACACAGCTGGGATAGAAAGGCAGTGAGGCATTGATCTAAAAGGGGTGATTCTAATGCTTTCAATTTAGCTTGATTAGTTTTGATTATTATTGATTATAGTAATTTTGCATGATAAGATTCATTATCAGAACACACCACAGATGATCAATGGCCCAGAAGAACCCCTTTTGATTTCCTAAAGAACCAATTTTTAAAATATATTATCTATACCAATTTGAGGTCCATTTCTTGAGCCTTTGCACTGTGTGAATGTTTCTCATAATTTACAACAAAAGTACTGCAAAGAAAAATCAACTGGAAGGGTTTTATGGAACCAAAAGTGATTAGCTTTGGTCCCTTTTGGGAACCATGATTTTGTGAATTTTTGTTGGTCTGGAGTCTTGAATTCTTGGGCCACTTTCAAACATGAGAATCCAAAAAACAATTGAGTGTTTTCCTGTTTTGGTATTTGTTCCTTTGCTATGTAACTACATTTACCACCTACCATCACTCGAATCAAAGGTGGATCATGGTGGGATTGGATGATTTTGATACATTCAGTCATATCCTAAAGCATCATCAAATTGTTATGAGGTTTTCAGTTTCATCACAGCCCAAACTGCAAGCACTGTTCACTAGCCTCCACCCACAGCTCACGAAACACCAGAAACGCACAAACACACCCGGCTTTTCAACATGAGCTGTCACTTTGATATGTCACTTTCTGACCTTCCTCATTCCTGTGTGGGCAGAACCTTTTTTTATACGCTGGTGGATAGATATAGAGGCTGGCGGACCATAGCTACACACGCACTCACACACACACACACACACACACACACACACACACACAGACAAACAGACAGACATACTCCTTGACCCCCGTCTGTCATTGAGGAGATGGATGGCTTCAGTAGCGTGTTATAGGCCCAGGTGATGTGAGTGCATGGGTGTGTGAATGTGCGAAAGGCCACCGAGGCACATCACCACAACCCCTGGGTGTGACGGAGTGAGGCTTGGTAGGAATTTCCTCCTATATAACACTCATACACTCACACACACACACTTCACACACTTCAAATATCAAACAGGTTTCAATGTTCTGCTCCTTTTGCTTTCATCAATGAACAGTGTGTGTAGAAAGTGGCGGCAGCAGGATTGTACGAACAGTCTGTCCACTGGGAGAGCAAGAGAGAGTGGAGGAAAATGTATAGGAGGATGGACAGAATGACAAAAATACCCCCTCCCCCTTCTTTTTATCCCTCTTCTTGGTCTGGATCTTGCCCCGGCCTCTGACTCTTTCCTTTTCTCTTCTGTGTCACATTTACACACACACACACACACACACACACACACACACACACACACACACACACACACTCTTCGTGTTGTAAACAAGCAGGTAGCCTGGCGGGTTGTTACTCATGATGTCCTTTTGGCTTTGTGTGTGTGTGTGTGTTTGTTTTTTACATTTTCATACATCATACATTTGACATTTTTGTATCTGTCTATCTATCTGTCTACCTGTCTGTCTATATCTATCTATTTATCTGTTCATATATTTATATACATGACAAAACATGCATATACTGATTAAACTGTGTCCCAACAAAGTATTGAAAACAACCCTACGTGTGTGTGTGTGTGTGTGTTTGTGTGTGAAGCACATCTTGCCAGGACTTTCAGTTCTTAGCAGGTGTTTTCCATCCCCCCCCCCCCCCCCCACCTGTGTGCCAGCACACCACCACACACAATCATTCAGGAGCCATTTAACCCGGCCTGCTTCAAATGAGTCACTCCTGCCCCATCAACATGCTTAATGTGCTGATTTGTTCGGTTGGATGTCACTGCGTTGACTCGCAGTCAAAAGGGTGACTTCATTACTAGTTCTGCCCGCACTCTGAGTGAACATGTATACTAGAGCGTGAAATGCCGGGCCTCATTTTTAAAGATCGGTCAAGCTCGTGGTGCGTTTAGTCTTTGCGTTGATCTCAGCAAACTTTGCCTAATTTTTCTCCCTTATTTTATTTTCTAAAGCAATTTTTAAACCAGCACACTCATGGTGCTGGCACTGACATCCACAAGGCCAAGCCATGAGCAAACTGGATGCAGGTGAAGATGCTGCTAGGTTGTTATCAAAGCAGAACTTGGTCAGACCACACTCTGGTTTTAAAATTTCACCATAAATTGCAAGTGCTGTTTTATAATTACATGAAAAACGAAATAAAAAAATGCAGATAGAAGGTTTTGTCATGGCAGTGGCTGTGCATACATAAACATAAAAATGATCAGTCTGAAAAAAATCAGACTTATTATCACAAAGCTAACTTCAGTGAGCATCCCCTGAGATTGCAGTAGTTGCAGAGTCTGAAACTAATGGCATTGCACATTAATATTTTTTCCTGTTCTAGATTTAACAGACATCTGAAACTTGTAAAAGACAAATGCTTCATAGATTTAATATGAATGGTATGAAGTATTTATTGTGTGACTCCTTCTGTAAAGCTTTGGTTTCAGGTGGAAAACTACCAAACTGTGCAAAACACCTGATGTGCAAAACACTGGAAATCCACTGTCAGTTCCTAATTTAAGTTGGTGTCTAAAGGTATTCCTGCATGTCACACTATGAAGAAGATCGGTAGAACTGTGCAAAATGTTCTCCAGTTCTTCTTCTTTGTTTCTCAGTGGGGTTGAACAGAGTTTTGTAGAGGTACTGTCAGATTCAGACAGGATTTTGACATGGTACAGCTGAGGTGGCAATTTTAGCGCTGTAGGTCTGCCTGAGGCACTTTTGGCCCGAATGTTCTTAAGGTATATGAGGGATTAGACTCAGTTAAGGCACTAGTCCAACACGTGACACTGAAAATCATTTCATTCTTGCCAGATGCAACAAATGCTACCTGTTGAGCACTGCTTCACATTGTAATTACAAAAGAATAGCAAACGGAGCTATCCTGAAAAGGACAGGCCGCGCCCGGGAAGGTGGGAACCTTCATGCTCTGTTTCTCATACACAGAGGAAAACTTGAATGGTTGCTACGGAGGGCGTTTCTCAGGGTGTCCGCAGGATCTTTTTATTTACTTATACATTATTTCTAAATATGCCAGGCCTTGTGCTCCCACAGGGCTTTTTAAAGTCTGCCTGAGTGTTGATGCGTCTAGTGAACGCTGCTTTAGGCTCAGCAGCTGCAGCTGAAAGTAGCTTTCTGCTCCAGTGGTGTCGTAGAATATTACAACACTTGGATGACACAAAGAGAGGACGGCCTGATCTTTTCTCATCTGTTTATAGGTCTGCGCTTGTGTGCGCACTTGTAGTGTGTGGATGTGGGTGTGCATGTGGGCGGTAACCGCGAGCAAACACAGGCACATTTAGCAAATACATCATCCATGTGCATCCATTAATGGAACAGGTATCTTTGGGTCAGCAGAAGCTGGCTCAGATGAAATGTTTGTTCTGTTCCACTACATCCTCCTCTCTTTCTTTCTCTCTCTTTCTGTGTTATATTAAGGTTATCGTCCCTTTTAAAAATTTATTTCCATTATCTCTGCCTACTGGGCATTATCGCCACAGCAGCCTATTCCTACATGGCTGCACTGTAGGGGCCCTGTGATAACAGACGGCACCAGGCCGTGTCTCAGAAGGGTCTGAACATGGCCTTTCTGGGGATTTTCCTGTGCTTAAATGCTGTGCTGATAAATGCCTAGATAGGACGATAAGGCTCCACCAGGGTAAGCAACAGCTGGAGAGAACAAAGCGTGGAGGAGGCAGAAGAACGGAAAACCCACAAAGCCCCGTGCTGTTTATTCATTATTGTTAAATAAAAATTAAAGAGTGGCGCACTGGAAGGCCCAGCAGGGAAGAGGGTGACAGTATTTTCCCGAGGCCCAGAGAGAGTGGCTTAGGAATGGATTAGAGGACGTCCTGCTGATCAAGTGATGACGGTGCTTAAGGAGAGGAGACAATGTTGCTCAAGGTGCATCCCAAATAGAAGAGAGCCAGAACAACAGCCTTATTCCTTCTCCCCTTGATGCCTTGAGTGACTCATGGACCGAAGCTCCAGTGAAGCAGAAACGGACAGTATGTTAAATCCTAATAGCATCCCAGAAATGTGGGAATAAATAAAAATGTAAATAATCTCTTTTGTTGTGTTGCCCGACTGCTTGGGTGCTGTCGACAGGAACCTGAACCTGTGTGAGAAAAATGCCAGTTTTGCACTGAGAGCCAGGAACACGCAGATAATCAAGAAGTGTATATCACTGAAATGCAATGTTTAATGTATGAACCTTTTTATTCATTTAGATTCTGCTGGTGTGTTCTGGTGTTCGTTTGGCATCATCTTTCCAATTTTATAGACACTTGAACTTTGTAACAAGCTTTCAGAAAACACATCCTTTGTTCCGTAGCTGAAAAGGCCTCTGTAAAGGCTTGGTACTCTTACTGTTGGAGAGTTTGCCTGTTATCTTCTTAGCTTTCAGATAACCTGCTCATCATGACTATAATGAGAACAGTATCCAGTTACAGGGT
This sequence comes from Brachypetersius altus, assembly GCA_037974465.1. Classification (NCBI taxonomy): domain Eukaryota; kingdom Metazoa; phylum Chordata; class Actinopteri; order Characiformes; family Alestidae; genus Brachypetersius; species Brachypetersius altus. The sequence continues at coordinate 1,063,748 of JBBPDB010000011.1, read as the reverse complement.
GTACAAAACAGCTTAATCAGTTGGAGAGAGTCTGTAAACAGCACCAGTGATGTTCAGTTAGGAGGTCTCCGTCCGAGATCACTTTATGGCCATAGGTCTGAAGTACTAGTGGTCAAGCAGTGATAATGAAGCCATACTCCCATGTCCTCTAAGCTGAGCTTTTTTCAGTTGTTAGTGCTCCTAATATTTCTTTTCTTGCTGTACTTTCCGCTTCACTAGACTGCTGACCACTGCAAACTGCACATTGTCCCAGAACGTCTCAGAGACATTCAGTGGAACATAAAATTTCTATTTATGGTGTAAGCACACTTTCTTTGGCATTGCTAAAACAGTAATGAAGATGAATTCTGTTCCTTGTTCAATATTTCAGCCATAATCTTGAAATACAGTGATCACAGGAAAAGTACTGCATATAAAAAAAAAACTAAATGAAACATATATGTTTTTCTTTTTTGTTATAAAACTCTCTGCTGCCCTTTTCATCATGTGATTTCATACACACACACACACACACACAAACACAAACACAATGTGCTATTTCATTGCATAAACTGATTTATTAGATTGTTACAGCTTGGAGAAATTTCACTGGCAAGTGCACAGTTGCCTGCAGACTCACAAGCATCCCTCTGAAGCTGAGATCAGTCAGTTTCACATCAATCCATTAATTCTACCCGCCTCCAGTTCCACTCTGTGATTAAATGTTTCACTTAAATGAGCAGGACAGATTCCACAATTAATGATTTTTGGGTCTCTGTAGCGGAGCTGAATGGCTTTCTCACTCTCCTTGGGCGCTGTGCTGTGAAACGGATGCCTGGCTTAGAAATGATTGTCTACTTTTCTCTCAGAGGCTGTCTGCTTCACGGACAGACGGCATAGGAGCTGGCTGCAATAGTCTGGCAAAAATCTTGTCTGTTCCTGTTTTCCCCTTATAGGATTGGGCAGCTGGTGGCCTGATGGCTCGAGTGTGCTGGTTAGAGTTGCAATCAGAAGGTCATGGGTTTGAATCCCAGGACTGCTAGTGGCACCACTCAGGTACTTTTGAGCAAGGTACCATTCCCACACACTGTTCCCCATGGGCTGTGTTCCTGGGCTGTGTTCCTGTTCCTGGGTTAAATGCAGAAAACTCTGACTACAAGAGGCCACTTTGCTTTAAAATATGTATTTTTTACTGTATATTCATGAATTCACTATATTAGTTTTCATTTCATTTAAACAGTGAGTATCCCTGCAATCCCTTCATGTCGCTCCGGTTTATGCAGCCCATCCATGTCTCACAGGTGTGAACTTCAAATGATTTGGTGATATGGTTTATCTTCAAGGGTGTAGATTTCATAAAAGAAAAAATATCTTTTGTAATCTGTTCCTGAAGAAAGTAGCCCCCAAAGTTGTCAGCATAACCAATCAGCATCCCCTGAGGTTTGAGGAATGCAGAGATGAAAGTGGGTGGAACACCTTGGGTGTTTTTTATTTATCAAGATAAAATAGATCCAAGCATCTAGAGAGTGGACTACTACAGAGTCTACCAAGTAGCAGAGGCTAATCTACTTTACTACATAATGCCAACTACATCGGCAAGTGTTTGATATATAAATTTAGGATAAGTTAACAACAAGGCCAGAAAATGTGTGATGATTCAGTGCACTGCGTTAATATAAGCAGACTGTTAACTACATTAGCCTTGTAGCTCCAGTGTAAAATTAACAAGGCAAACTTTAGATATGAAACATGTCTTGGCTGTTCAGCTATATTTGAGGAAGTTTTCTCTTTTTGATTCTGCTAAGCATTGCTTTAAGGTTGTTAATGTGTTTTTGGGTGGAACGTTCTGCAGGTTTGGCCTGTGAGGGGGGGTTAGGAGGTTGATTCAATTTCAGGAGAAAACCCGGCCTGGAGAATGGCAGAGACGAGCGGCGCCTCAGTGCAGGCTCTCTCTGTGCATATGCAGTCCTGGCAGAACTTAATTTATATCCCTTTTAGGGGACTGTCCATATGGGACAGAGTGAGTGTGTGTGTGTGTGTGTGTGTGTGTGTATGAGACTGCTTAGGAGGTACCCCCACCTTAAAGCACTGCCTGCAATATCTATTCCCACTGACTGTGTTTCTCCCTCCACAATACATGAATGAACAATGAAATTAAAGTGTGTGTGTGTGTGTGTATGTGTGTGTGTGTGTGTGTGTGTGTGTGTGTGTGTGTGTGTGTGTGTGTAACCTCGAGAAAGACACTGTGCGCACTGATGACCCAGAGCAACAGCTGCTTTGTGTAAATGATGCTGTGTTAGTTGCACAGTGTGATTTTAATTACAGGTGCACCAGCAGAGTGTCTCTAATCATCATAATTGTTCACTCACATAGCAGCCAAGATGCAAGCGGTGGTTATTTATTTATTTATTCACCCCTATTTTGTTTATTGTGTGAGGAGGGGAAAAAACAACATTCCTGTTTTCTCACCTGATGTTTTAATAGATTTCTGCTAAGAGGCTTTTTGTTTTGTTTTGCAGATAAACACACACACACACACACACACACACATGTAGAGTCGCCCTAGTCAAATTAAGGGGACAGCATAGCAGGTTCATTTGTTTTTTATGAATTTCCGTGCAGCCGAGACACGCACTGTGGCATGTAATCTGTCTTCTCATGTTTTCTGGATTTGTATTTACAACTTTGATATTTCCACCCCACTTCCCACATGATTCCCTCTTAAAGTCAGAGGAAAATATGAAAATGCATTGTTGTTATCATGATAATTTACTTCATAATAGGATTTTCCAAGTATATTAAGGTTATCGTCAAACGCAGCCGGTGTGTTGTAACTGCATACAGGATCTTATGTTTTTTGTTGCATAATTCAGCTAAGATTAGCATTTAGCAAATAGTGTAGTTTCACTGTAGCATCATTTTAAATGTGGCGAATCTGAACTAATTTTGTGGCAGTTTAATATTTGAATAATGTAATCATAATTGTAATGAGTAAAAATACTTTCCTGTAAAACCATGGCCAGCTTATGAGCAGTTGCCATGAAGGAACGTGTTTGTGGGCAGAGCATGGTTGGGTTGATGTTTTGACTTTTCTATTTTTGACTTTTCTTTTTAAACAGTTAACAGATACAAAATTAAAACTAGTCAGTCCATTCCAACTTGTCTACCATTGCTTAGCAGACTCTTTTATTTTAAGTGACAGTATTAGGGATGTAGGTGAATTTAGCATTGGGAATTGTGTAGAGTGATGTATCTTCTAGTCTAGGAATCAAACTCTACTCTCCTGCTTGGAAGGCAGCAGTGGTTCATACCTCACTAATCCTAACATCAATCAAACCTATTTTTGTAATTTCATTAACTAAAAAACTAACATCAAAGGAAGCAGAAACAGACACCATGTTTTTCTTTCTGCTCTCCTCTCTTACGCTACTGTTCTTCAGTCTATGAGACTGAATATGGAAAGAGCAGTCTGTGACATCTGTGGGGGCTCAGCACGAAGAGTTTTACAGCATAAAAACACAGACAAAACAGACTCTTTTTGGGGGATCACAAGAAAACGGACACCCATGTGTCTTGATCACTGTCTGAGGGCTCCCTGGAAGTTCTGCCAAGTGTCATGAAGTTCTCATAGGTTCTAGAAGGTGAGGCACTGGGTCTGACTCACAAAACGTCACTTCAATTAGCCTGTCACCTTAGGTCAACCGGGACCACATGTTACCTCGCTAACACATAGTCCTGCAGAGTGCAGAGTCCTCCAAGGTGTGTTTTGGATTCACCATTTGTTTAAAGATGTAAGGTATAGAGATAGAGAATGACCACAGTATTGCTTCTCTCCTTCTCTAGTTTCTGAATTGGGTGACTTTTAACCAAACTTTTGACATACACCTTCAACAGTACAGCAATGCATTTGGTGTAATTAATGCATGTTCCTCAAAATTATTGACTTTTGAAAGAATTGTTTAATTCGAGGATTCAAGAATTTTGTAATTCAGATACTTATAAATAATAAAACGTGCTCCGTTTGAGATTGAGTTATGTCAAGCCATGTCATCAAATAGGTGTTTATTGTTTCTATGATACATAGTGAACAAAGCCATATTCCACCAGGATCATGGTGAAACACAAAGAACAGAAGCAGAAACAACTACACAAGAGTGGACAGGATGGGGCTACACAGAGTGCAAAAAGAAAAAGACTGCAAGACTTAAAAAATGCAAAAGCAAACAATACAATAGTACTTGACAGGACAGGAAAGTGTAACTGCTAAAGTAAGGGAATACAGTATTATATCAGAGACTGTATCTAGAACACAGTCTCTAATATAATACAGGTTCATTAAATGTGCAAGAATGCAAAGAATAATGAGAAAAGAATAACAATAATAATGTATTACTATACATAAATGAACTGGCAGTTTGGGAGGGATTTTGCTTATTTGTATACGTGTGTGTGTGTGTGTGTGTGTGTGTGTGTGTGTGTGTGTGTGTGTGTGTGTGTGTGTGTGTATTTGTGCCTTTCATTGCCAGACTGTGTTTATGTGTAAAGTTGAGTTATGACTCTGATTCAGGAGGGAAGAAACTGTAGAGGGTGTTTGTGGGAAGAAAATGTGATGCAGATGGGGTCAAGATATACTTGATCCAAGGTATATACATTTTAATGAAATCTTTTCTGTTAAATATTGGTTATGTATGATTAGTTGATTAATAGTCAGAATAGTCAAATTGCTTGATTATTAATAAAATCAATTGTGATGTCCCTAAAGTCAGAAAAAGGTTGGACAAACACTGACAGCATCTCTTTTCCATCTGTTGTCTTGTTCGTTGACCTCATTGTGCAAAATCAGAAGAAACAGTTGAGGACAGCACTGTCATGCCACAGATGTTTCAGTCCTGACCAGTGGATATAGCTTTTAATCCTCTGCATCTACTAAAGCAATGTAAATGAGAATGTGAAGAATGGTGCACACTCACTAGTGGTGGTTAAAATCAAGTATACTGCAACCCTTACACAGATCATTGCAATCATTTTAAGCAATTTGAGAAATGTGCTCATTAAATTCCCATTGCATTTTATCTGAAACGTTGTATTTGCACTGGGCATTACAAAACCACTTGAAAAGATCATGGTTTTGACATTAAATTTAATGACAATTGAAAGTTTTGGCCAGTATTCAATTCAATTCACTTTCGTACTCATTACACAGGTCAACGATTTTTTTTTGTAATTATCAGGAACCACAACACACTTTTCTAAACTGGTTTTTCATGCTGATTCAGTTTTCTTTCAGTCACATCAACTTTTTGATTTATGAGTAATATTATATTTGCAATTGACTTGCATGCGTTTTTTATTCAACCGCAGGCACAAGTGAAGTAACTTTCAATATTTTCAGACAGGCCACACTGTGGCATAGATATAATGATCAGTGTCAGTCAGCTACCACTGTTTCTTCAAAAACGCTCAGC
>JBBPDB010000011.1:1040871-1053430 GCA_037974465.1 Brachypetersius altus | reverse complement strand
ACAGCTGAAAGTGATTAACAATGCCCTCAGCTGCTTAACCAACCAGAACATTATCAGACAGGTTTAATTGATTTCATTCCAGGCCCAATAAAAAAAGTGTTCCTTTAATTTTTGTGAGCAGTGTATATATATATCGCCAGTTTGGGGAAGACCCTTCTCTGTCCCAGAGCACAGAGCCCTGGAATTCCGAGTGCAGTTTTTCTGGAATCACCTCTCAGGAAAAACGCCAGTGTGCCTGATGCTCATGGTGCTGTGGTTACTTTGGCTGTAGGAACACAGTTGCCATGGTGCAGGTGAACTGCCACGACTGCTGCTGAATAGAAATGTCTTGTATGTACACTGGTTCACTCCAAAACAATATATTTTTTAAAAAGCACTAACTGTAGCTTTTACTCTCAGCTCATCAAATCCCTCTTTCCTTCTTTTTGGTGTTCTGTGACTCATAGCATAACAAACATTCCTCTACAGAAGACTGTAGAATCTTCTCTCTCAGCCCTGGATAAACGTGTGAGCGATCCTGCAGTGTGTTATTAATGACCTGTGATAAGGCTGTAATTACGATTAAGTTTATTTTTATTTCTTTTTCTAGGCAATACAGAACCCAAATGACGAGGCATTGCAGGACCAGGCCTGGGCTGCCGTTGTGCCCCTGGTGGGCAAGCTCAAGAAGTTCTACCTGTTCTCTCAGAGACTAGGTAACATTTCAGGTTCCCTCCGATGTTACGCCAATATTTTAGGGATATATTTCTATTTTTGGGGAGATAAATGAGAAATATGCTTTATTTGAAGTAAGAGGGCTGGTGGGAAGGCGTCTCCCCGGCGATGGGTCTTTTGTGGGGGTTTTTAAAAAAAAAATATTTTTTTTCGTTTTTATTCCCTGAACCCGTTCGCTGAACTGTGAAGATTTCTGTAAACGCACATGCAGGCCTGTGTACAAACAAACACCTGAGAACCTCTCGGGAGATCCTCTGTTCCACAGCTGCTAGTGCTGGAACTGCACACGCAGCTACTGAACACAAGCTAACACCCACCTGCTCCTCCGAAGGGCCTCGTAGAGGAGTTCCCCTTCAGAGCATCTACAGCCTGTTTAAACTGTTTAAGGTTTTATTCCTGTGCTGTTGCTATTCTACCAGAGTTCAAACGCATCACCCTTTTATTTACCTATTTTTATTGTTGTCCTTCTTCTTCTTATCATTATTATTATATTATAAAAATTATATTTTATTATTATATATAGTCCTGAGCAACAGATTAACTTCTTAATCGCATTAAAATACGCACAATCCAATAATGAATTCAAAAGTGGCACACTTTTATTTTTAAAATACTGTTTATATGAACAAAAGTGCAATAACATTTGGTTTGCAGACACTTTAAATGAATAAGGAGCTTTTTAGCAGCAGTGCCCCTTTTACACAGTTATATTTCTGTAAAATTCTGTAAACCAACCAATGTGCCACTGTGGGGCGTTCACCTCAGAGTCCGAGCAACCAGTCTCTCCTCAACATCCTCCTCCCAACACACTCAGAGTCTCTCCTCAACATCCTCCTCCCAACACACTCAGTCTCTCCTCAACATCCTCCTCCCAACACACTCAGTCTCTCCTCAGCATCCTCCCCCCAACACACTCAGTCTCTCCTCAACATCCTCCTCCCAACACACTCAGAGTCTCTCATCAGCATCCTTCACCCAACACACTCAGAGTCTCTCATCAGCATCCTTCACCCAACACACTCAGAGTCTCTCATCAGCACAGGTCCAAACCAATGCAATCCTGCCTCTCTGACTTTTCCACCAAAAGGTCCAACACCAGATGTCCTTGTAATAAATTCATTCCTGATCCTGTCTGCCCTCTTCATTCCTAATGCAAATCTGAACATGTTCAACTCTGCCACCTCCAGCCCTGCTTCACTGTCTGCAAACCATCCAACCAAACAATTTAAGTGGTCTCACCACCGTCTTATACACCTTCCTATTCTCACTTGCTATTCACACCTGTCTGTCACAGATCACTCCTTTCACTCTTCTCCACCCATTCCATCCTGCCTGGGCTCTCTTCTTCACCTTTCTTTCACACATCCGGTTACTCCTTACTGTTGACCCCACCACTCAGATTTCACGTGACACGAGAGAGGAAAAACAAAGAACAGTGTGAGAACAAAGAAAAGTGAGGAGACATTATCTGTTGAACACTGCACAGATGAAATGGCAGCATAATGACCAACTGTGCATGAGGGCCATTAGCTACTTGTCCATTGTTTCAATGTGGACAATACATTTGACAGTCCCCCATGAATGAATCTGGGCTAATTAAATGGAATGTGACCAACATCTGTTCCAGGAATTAGCGCCCCCTGTTTGAGTCTGACCAGTAGGGTGGTTGACTGGTTAATTTACATTTACATTTACAGCATATTGCTGATGCTCTTATCCAGAGCCACGTACATCAGTGCTCAAGTAGTCCACATCTGTATCTCAAACCTGTTTCTGCACCTAAATGAAAAAAAGAAAAGAAAATGCCATTCTAACCTCCTGAACTAAATTAACCCTCACTAGTCTGGAGTAAATGAGCTAATTTGTGTAATAGGCATGATTTCATGGGTTACCTGTTTTCATGAACCTCTTTTGCAAACAGCAATGAACTCAAATGTACTTCTGCAGAAAGTGAGTGAAACTCAATCTGAAGTTACAGTCCTTTTTTCCTTGCACTTGAAGGGCAAGACACTAAACAGTCAATTTCAGATTGCTTTTATTTATCTGTTTACTCACAAATCCTGTTCTCATTATGTTTGTGTTTTTCAGATATTGCCTCCAAGGACAATATTGCAAGGACAAGGGCACGGGACACAATGGATAGCCTTAATTCTGTAGACTTTACCTTCACATAGCATAAGACAGTGGACATATTAAATCTCATCAGGAATCTGTTCATTACCTTTTTCGAACCACACGTTCTAGTGGGATCTCCACTGAGCTTGCTATTGCCCACTAGTGGCCCAGAAGAGGAACTGCAGCAGTTTTTTAAAGAATGGGTGCTCCTGGAGGGCCAGTTCTGGGTGGCTTTGGGACCACCACTACCACTCTGGGCATGATGAGCTGGATGAGCTGGCCCGGGAACACCACCATAAGCCTGAACCAGAGCTTGTTCTACACTGACCCAGGCTCCAACCTCTCTTCCTCCTCATCCTCTACTCAGGCTGTAGCAAGAGAGGTGATCAAAGAGAAGAACTGGCCAGCACTGCTCATACTGGTGATCATCCTGCTGACAATAGGAGGGAACATTCTGGTCATCCTGGCTGTGTCGCTGGAGAAGAAGCTGCAGAATGCAACAAATTTCTTCCTGCGCTCTCTGGCTGTGGCAGACATGTTGGTGGGCATCCTTGTCATGCCAATCTCGCTCATTAATATTTTGTATGGTGAGTACCATTTAAGTCATTTTGGTGTCACTTTATAATAAGACCAAAATAAGACTTTACAAAAGATTTATGAAAGGTTTTAATGAGTTTATTAATGGTTATTAATTAGGCCATGAACACAAAGGCAGTAAACGATTCTACCTGATGAATAAACGATTCTACCTGATGAATAAACGATTCTACCTGATGAATAAACGATTCTACCTGATGAATTGGATTTAATTATGAGGCTGACAGCTATAATGCTGACTGACAAAGAGGGTCAATTAAGATCTGACATTTAACAGTTTCAATGCATCTGGGCTCACCGTCTGACAAACATCTTAAGGGTAGTCTCACTGAAAAATGGTGTCAGAATTTGAACAATATGGATTTTATTTGGACAAAGGTAATGGATTGTTCTTAGTAACATACATAGCTGCAAATTAAAGTACTTTATTTAGAACCTTGTGAACAGTTCACTGTCCAGTTTGACTAAATGGGTTTCAAGCCCCATAGCACTGAGCTGTGAAGCAATGCAATTGTTTTCTTGTCGCTTGTTGGAGCTTATTTCAGTACCTCTGAGATGAGCTGGAGTGGCCCAACTAGCTTGTTTTAGTTTCACATTCTGTGGATAAAATGCTTTTTGGAATCGGTGGAGATGGACCGATCACAGATTGCTGTGAAAATTCACATATTACATTACTGTTAGCACATTCTTCTTGAACCTATTAAGCTAGATAAAAACACATTCTGCAATTTAATCTGCATTATGTTGCCCTGTTGTCTCCTATTTATACTTTCCCTACTCTTTGTTCTGCTACACAGGTCTTAGTTTTAGGCAAATTGGTCTGCTTGTCAGATGATTACGTGTCTGAGCCCCTTTCAACCGAAACATGGGGAGATCATCAGCCCTGAACTCTCTCCCCCCCTGGGGATTTCAAACACTGAATTCCTGCAGTTACCACTCTCCTGGTCTCAGAGTTTTCACATTAATTCAACATGATCCTCCTCCGCAAATTGCCACCAAAAAAAAAAAAATCCAGTCCAAATAATTTAATCAGACCAGCTTCCAAAATACAAATCGCAAAGCTCCCATGACTAATGAAATGGGTTATTTTAGACAAGATCGTGTGAGCTGGTATTGGAGACAAGACTGTGGGTGTCGAGGCATGACATGGCCGCTTTGAGTGTAGGCTATGAGGTCACTACTGACGCCACATGGAAATTATTCGGTTATCTATCAATAGAAATGTGTGGGGGGAGTTTTAATGGGCTCATGGCCAAATTCGAAAGAGCAAAATTAAATAATATATAAATCACAAAATAAATCTTATACATATTTATTTACCTCTCCGTAACCCTCAGAATTAAACAGGTCACTCATTTTCTTATCGCTGCCTTGAAGACTAAATGTCACAGTTACATTTGCCAGCTTATTCATTTTGCATGAATTCATAATTCAGTTATTAACGTTGTGTAGCAGACTTGTAAGGTAAGTAAGTCTCGCATGAAAATAATGCGGAGGGAGAGTTTGAATGAAAATTGGTGGCCTTGACTAGTAGAGTTCCTATAACCTCTGAAGGGGCAGCTCTTCTATACAGCAGTACTGAATATCTATCATGTAAAAGGAAACGCTAACCATGTCATCATAAGCCTTTCAACAGTTCTTCCTCATCGGCTATAAATAAACGTAGGAAAGAAAGACTATATGATACACTGTCAGTTGGAAGTCTGTAATTTCATTTTGACCTTCAGAAAACAAGTTAGCTAGCTTGCTAACTTTACTAACCAAGGGCTATCACCCCACCGCCACTATCCAGTTACATGCACTTTATACTACAAATCAGTGTGTAGCACTTTGGTGCATATATAACTATGATTTCCGTGCTAGTCTTCACAGGTTTAAGCTGTTTAGTACTGGCCTCATGCTGGATTCGCCCGTCACTCAGCACTGCCATGCTGGATGATGGAAAGCAGCATCAAAAACAGAACATATGCTGGTTTTGGTCCTAAAAACCTATGCTTATCTGTGCAGCTTTTTTTTCTGGCAGGGTAGTTATCTACATATTTTTCTACAGATGAGTGTTCAGCACTTTCGTTTTGCTAGCATATGACATAAACTGTATAGCTGTTTATGATTGGCAAGTCTGCCATCTACACCAACATGGAGTGACGCTAACTGTCTATTTTGACAGTGATGTAAATTCCTTCTTCTGAACATCCCAGCATTATATATGAAAAAGTTGTCCACACTGATACACTCCTTATAATGGTGATGCAGGCAGGGATACATGTACAGCACAAAAACAGGTGATTTTACCGCGTGACCTTTATTCATGATCTGTATGGACTGGTGAGCGAAGAGTGTTTTTAGAAACTCATTTCAGAACAGTCCGGCGGGGTTTAAAGTGGACAGAGATGGACAGTCGAAAAACATGTCACATTGCATAACACTAGCGAACAAAACACAGGAGAAAAGGTAGATTTATGTAATATCCCTCAGATTCAAACAAGGAGAGGAAAAGATGGTAAATTGTGCATTTCTTTTCACTACTTTTGTCCATACGTCTGTCGAAGCATCGCCTCTGGCTGAAACCAAATTCTTCCTCTTTGTTGGACTGTCTGTCAAAGGCTATTCCTGCTCCTAGTTATCCGAAGCAGGAGCGGTCCCTGTCTGCAGCGAACATGGTGACGCATCACAGGTCCTCCTCATCTGCATCCACACACAGTATATAGTACTGTCATCCTCCATTGCTCTATTGATCACTGAAGATGTATTTGCATTCAGTTTACCCAGCACTACTATATCCACTGAAGTTAAGTCCTACATGATGAAGCAGGACATGGATGCAGAAGAAGAGGTGCTCATTGATCTGTGTGCACAGCAGTTTAGCCCTTAAAGAGATATTGATCATTAAAGCACCATTAAGACTATCAGTGCAAACAGATCGGCACACACTGATTACACACACACTGTACCCCAGCACGAACCGAAGAGTAACACACAAAATGAGACACTCACACAGCAAACAGACACACACAGACAGATGTACTAGCACAAAGGCTGGCTCGAATAATTAGAATCCACAGGAATTAGTTTGTCATGTTGATATTTGTTTCCTTATGTAATATTTGATGCTTCTGTTAAGCCTTTAGACACCAAGCAGAATTCTTGAACACACTTAGATAGGTGCTAAAATAAGTTATATAGATATTTATCACTAGTTTCAACAATTTTTTCATTGTAAAAGCAGGGAAAAAATGGCTCTAACCTAATGATGGGCATGATCCTGTGTCAGTAAACATTAACTAAAGGTTGAACAGCCACACTGTCCCCCGTGATTCCTTTTCTTTGAAAGGCTGAAGCTAGATCAATAAGTGAAATGTGTTTAAGTGTCAATAAAAATTTGTTTAGTTATCATTTTAAATATTGATCATCATTAGGCAAGGAAGCTGAGCGCATCCCCAGTCACTCGTTTAGCCCCAGTGGGGCTGAGGTTTAGATAATTCCTCCAGTGAAAAAAAAAACACTTATCGGATTGACGTAATTTCTTTCTGGATGTTGTTTCCACATGAGCTGTTTGCATTAACAGAATCCTATACAGTTTTGTTCGGTCAATCAGTGTAATGAGGGAGACGTGGGGGCAGGATGTATGTACTGGGGGCTTTTAATACAGGGACACAGATAAACTCACAGATAATGCCAAGGCTAGGAAACACGGGCACTAGAGACACCAGAGAGCACATGGCACAAGGGCAAAGCAGGGGCAAACATTACAATAAAAATATTTAGGTTAATGTAATGTAATGTAATGAAGCGCATTATACACATGATATAAACATTAAAGTCATTCCATTATTCATTCATGTCATTTATAATCTTCATTTTTATATTTCTGATACATATTTGTGAGCGTTGTCAAAGTAGTCTGGCATCTGGGCCTACAGCCGCAAACGTTTTATGAATAGCTCCAGATCTAATCATAATCATCTGTCATTCCAAGGTAACACCCCTTCCCCTATTGTCAACACAAATCTGTAGTCCCACTGGCAAACAACCCCATCCCCCGTCAACAAATTGAAACTGTAGACCTGAATGTTTCAATATCCTAACAATGCTTCTGGTCTTTACTTAACTTCATTACATTTATGTTAGTTCAAGATTAGTTCAAAAAGATATCAACAAGGAAACCTGTTCAATTGAGTTTTCTCTAAGGTTACAAAATGAAACCTGGATTACTTTGATTGAAAAATTGAAAAGCATGCTTATAATTATGTTTAATTGGTTATGGGTGTAGTTATTGATGTGTTGCTGTGACATTATTGTTAGTATTATTAAGGTAATATTGGAAGTCATTGAGTCCTCATTTGGAAACACTAACAAATATTCAAAGCCTGTTCAGACAATACGTGAAGAGAACAGATATAAAACAAGTGTAATAAAAGTTACCAGACGCCAGTAGAAGAATTCTAGGAAGCTCCGCCTCTACTCCACAACATTAACATTGAATATTATTTGAGATTAATGTGTCATTTGAGAAGTGGCCATTACTTGTAACAGTTGACAAATGACAACAATCATATCAGTCAGCAAAGCACTTGTTCGCTTAAACCAAAGGACCAGAGTCTGCTTCCGGTTATCAGATATTAGCTTCTTAAAATTTGTATCAGTCACAAAATGCCGGCATTGGTTGCGCCACCATAAACACAAACAGACACCTGTGGCACTCTTAGACAAATTAGACATACACATACAAACGTGGTGGTTTTAAAAATGAATACTGTTTGTGCAGAAGCATGTATAACAGTATAATCAGCAGTGAACGGGGCTGCTAGGACGTGAATCATCTCCTGCCTGGTCATTAAAATGAGCAGGCAGTTTGTGATGATCGTGGCCAGCAAGCTGTCAGGGGAAAATATCATCTGCTGTTATGATCTTTCACACACAGAAAGACACAAACACGTACACACACACTCCTCTGACAGTCAATGATGAATTCCGCGCCCCAAAGCAGTGCTCCTGGTGAGCTTGAAAGGAAGCCATACAGCGCCAAAGTGTGACAGGCGGCTAACTTTCTAGCACCACGGCTGGATGACCTTGGAGGTCGATCCAATCAGCTTTATCAGTGACAATCTGTGTGTGAGCATGTGTGTGTCTTTGCTGGTCTGAAATGAAAGTGGGAGCGGGTGGTATATGACGAAGAATCATAGCCTGCCTGAATTAATTATTGTCTGGAATACATACAGAAGAGACTGCGTGCGGGCAGGGTTCATAAGAGCCCTTTACACACACTGAATCAGCCCGCCACAACATCCCTGACAGCTTTCTGCTAAACTAATGAGACAACTCTGAGGCGCGAGGCCGAGGGGTGTGTTAAAGAATACTCCAGCATTTCTCTAGCATTAATCTCTAACTGCTGCATCTACAGGGTCTAAAATAAAAGCCCGCAGGCAGGCAGGTGCTTAATCAGGACTTCAGCACCTGCTCATTGGCCTCTGTCCTAAATGAGCTTAGAGTGAGCGAGCGCAGCAGATAGAGGGTAAGGTGGAGAGTTCTGCAGCATTACTTTAATGTGTGTTATAGAATAGAATTTGCAATGAAGAAATTAGTGACCGCACTGGAGTGTGTACATGGGCCATCATTTCCATAAGGGTGCACCAATTCACCAAAATCAGCTCGTTGATGATGGAAAATGGCTGGCAGGTGGGGAGCTTAGTCACAAAGTGATCTCTATTCTTATCTCCTGGGCACACGCACACAGAAATGGGTTTAGTGTAATATATGCAGTCATAAATTCAGGTCTTATATGGATTATGTATGTGAATGCGCTCGTATGTAATAAGACTGTGCCCCTAATGCAAGCTGTTCAGAATCAGAAAACTTTATTTATTGCTTAATGGAAATTGCTTAAGGGATTATTTATTGAAAACCTGAATGGAATCTAAACCTTTAGAATTAAAAACCTGAACATATGCATTAAAAATATGATATACTACTGCACATAGACTGAATTTCTCTCTGCTTGTATCACTGCTTGAAGGGCATGTCTATCAATCCATCATCATGCAATCATTGATTTAAAATAATGCTCATATATTCAATTGGCTGCTGTCATCAACTTGTTTCTCTTAAATGTTTAGTCCATAGTTCTCTGTATCTGTCCTTATTTCTGTCTGTTTACAGCGGCATCAAATGACACCTATTTCCACTCCAACAAGCTATTTTTAAACCATACTCGGCTAAAAATGTGGAGGTTAAATGTTCCAAATATGCAAATATGCCTCACCATGCATCGGGAAAGAAGAGGGTTGAAGAGGTTCGAGAAGAGGCTTTCATCCAGACAGAACTATGGCACAACGTGGTTGTGCACATACAATGGAATAGGTCAGCGCTGCACAGCTGCTGTGTTTAATTTGCCTGAAGTTGTCTGAACCGACTCAACCTTTTTTGTTACACCACTAGTCAGGTTCTCAACAGTTGTTATCTCACCACCACTTCCACATTTATTTTCACTACTCCACATATAAAAAAAGATTTTTTTAATAACAAATTTCCGTTAAGCTGGTGCCCACTGACCCCAGAGACAGGCTCCAGGTACCCCTAACTCTAGTGAGGATTAAGCTGTTACAAAAAACGAGTGAGTGACTTTGCGTCAAGTGGACACTTAAGGACCACCTTTAGCAAAAAAAACAACATAGTATTTTTCAGGGGCGCCGTTAGATCTGGGCTTCCAAGTCTACATCCCTAAATGTTATATGAATAGTCTCAGATCTCAGATAGACCTGGAACATGTGTGTGTCTTTGTACATTTTTGAAAAGAATGAAGAATTGATTACCAATATTCCTACCAATGCTATTAGGCTTAAATTAATAACACAGCCCTTATACAGGCAAATACAGATTCACACACAAAAAACTTTTCAATGGATGTATTGGAAGGAGCAAACTAATATTTGGCTGTGTTTGCCATGCTTACGATACTCTTCATAGAAAACAAGCAAGGAGCTTATTAAACACACAAGACTACTTTTCCCTACAGTTTGTCATGCCTTTGTATAATCCAATTTTCCACCCTTTTGTGATGCATCTGTCTTTGTGTTAAATAACGCTTGAGCTTAATATAACCTAGCGCAGCTGACTGCTAGATAAAGCCCCTTTCTGAATATCAGACATCCTGCTTAGAAAGCTTTATATGGATCCCAGAAAGCTTCTTTACGGGTGTCATGTGCATCATTCCTTATGCATGTTCCAACACTAAAATATCTCAAGAGGCTCGTCTCTCTATCTCTGTTTTCGCTGTCTGCATTACGAGAACAAACTTAGCTAATGGACTATGCTAATGCTATGACAAGAAACAACCATTCAACCATTCAACATGGAAGCCGCGCTTGATTTACTCCTAAGCCCCACACTATATCTAATGCATACCACACCATATCCCCATTGGAAGCTCTTTAGAATAATTCCCCCATATCTTTAAGACAGCATTGATATATCTGATTTATTCTGCTCATTACAGAGCTCAATTTATGCAGCATGTGTAATGTTCAGCCTGGGAGGACAATATATTGTGAGCATGATGTTTTTGCTCATTTAAAAGAGAATTCCATCCATTTCCTATACATTTCTGCATCATTCAGCGTGGCTTTCCCTTTCTCACCCAGTCAGGCTTGTTCAAAGTGGTGGTGATGTCTGAAACATTTAATGCCACCAAAAATAGCCATAAACGTTATTATATCAAATGATTCCGAGTGCATTATTTGATGCCTGAGACTTTGTTTTACTTAGTTTTGAACTAATACATTTTAAATAACTATATTCATAGTGGAGAGGTACATGCAGAGAATTAAAAAGTTTTTAATTCTCCGCATTTTATTTTGCCATTATCTTCTGTATATAAGCACAGAGAAGACACATGGTCATCACTGGTCATTTGCGATTAGTAAATAAAGAGCCAGTTGGCACAACTGTCTAATCACTGGTCCAGTCATCGGAATATTGCAAGTTTGATCTCCCGGTGGTGCTGCAGCCATCTGTGGATGGGTAGCATGTCTGTCCCTCTCCCTGGGTGGGTAGGATGCCTCCCAGCAATGCTAGCCAGCTGGGTAGAAATGGCAGTTAGTGACTGAAGGCTGGCTACCCCCCAGCACGGGTGGTCTGATGTGATTGAGTGAGTTTTAGCTACTGATTGGACACAACTAACTTACGGAGAAAACTTGAGTAATAAGATGCCTATTTTAGCCCTGGTTCCATTCACTACCACTGTAAAGAAATCTAAAGGTTTAAGTTTGACTACAATACCCCGTTTCATACCAAACTACTCTAATTGACTTTGTTTACGCCACATTAATTGATTTTTGCAGAGGGAAAATATGTGGAATTCCTCTGCAACGGTACTGCGAATTAGAATGAGTTAGAATTCATTTGAAATCAATCAGTGTACCAATCAGTAAAGCTTTCTATGATGCTGCCTGGTTCAGGGCCTTGTTGCTTAAAGACTATATCCACACTCTCTCTTTAGCAAAACAACATTAGCAATTAGCACGACAGCATCATCTGCAAATTAACCCCAAAGCAATTGAAAGTGGCATCTCTCGGATGAGTTTTATACTTGATTGGGGGAATAAAGCACCTGCTTCCACAGTTGGAGACGTCAACATTGGGAAGGTCACTGCCCACTTATGCATAATAGAGGACCACCTGCCCTCGTCTATACAAGCGTTGTGCAGATGCAGCAGATGTTTCTTGTGGGAACCTTAGTTTAGCAAAAAAGTTTGTCAGATTTAGTGGTTATTGTTGTATTTTCAGTATATAATGCATGTGCCAGCTTTACATACACATTAATATGTTTATCAGTTTTTTAAGGCAGTGACATGCAGATCTTTAATGTAGATCTCACACACTCCCACAATCCCACAAAGCTTTGCTTATGGTCAGGTCAGGTCAGGCAAACACAAATAAACAGATGGAAACAGTCTCCTATAGTATCTAATATTTAGAGCCTCAGGCTACTACTGAGAGAGAGAGAGAAAGTGAGAGAGAGAGAAAGAGAGAGAGAGAGAAAGAGAGAGAGAGAGAGAGAGAGAGAGAGAGAGAGAGAGAGAGATATATAAATATCCGCAACTCAGATGTTTTCAAATGAGTCAGCGTGGATAAAGAG
>JBBPDB010000011.1:993293-1009044 GCA_037974465.1 Brachypetersius altus | reverse complement strand
TAGGGTGGAGGTAGCTCAGTGGGTAGGATACTTGCCTCCGGACCAAGAGGTCATGGGTTCGAATCCTACCTTCAGCAGAACACCACTGGGTTCCTGAACAAGACCCTTAAGCCTAACCCTAAAGACCCTGTAGTTAGGGAATGGAAGTTGCTTTGGATAAAAGCGTCTGCTAAATGCCATACATTTTACTAATAGTTTGTACTATTTGTGCTTGGTCTTTTTACCTTGTCCTCTCAGGTATACAGCTGAGGAAGGTGCAGGAGCAGAGGGAGCTGGAGGCTAAGAAAGAGCCAGTGGGCAATGATGTGGCCACCATCCTGTCCCGCCGCATCGCTGTGGAGTACAGCGAATCAGACGAGGACTCCGAGCTGGACGAGAACGAGTGGTCCGACTGAAGAAAGAGTGGAGAGAGGGGCAGGCCAGGGGAGAATTAGAGAGAAGGAAGGAGGGGCAGAAAGATGAATGTGGGGAGGGAATGTGTAGAGTGGGAATTTTCAAGACGGCATAATTGATGTAGCAAGACAAACGCTTTTCTAGACGCAGTGGCCGAGCCTCAGTCTCTGTGTAACTTTCCATCCATCATCCACAAGCCACAGGAGCTAAAGCGTCATACAGTAATACGAGTGTTCGGACAGTAACGAATCTTTCAGCTTTTGTGAGATTCAATATTCCAATGGCGAGTTAAAGTTGTACAGTTCATATCTAATGCTGGTATTCAGACGGATGGAAGGACACGCGCACACAAACACAGGCACAAAATCATTGAAGCACAGGTGGTCGTGTCCATATTTTTCTAGAAATGCATGATACAGCCTTTACTGTCACAATATCGAGTCTGATTTTTGAACTCTTCCGATACTCAATACTGTTCTGGCGTTCATGTTTCATAATAGCAAGACATCAAATTATTTTCCATTATTTTCCATTATTTTCATGTTTCTACACCATTTAAGCAGAGCACCTGCTTTTACATACAATTCATGAGGAATGGACCAATAGAAATGGTCCATAAACTAAATGTGCTTAATTTCTCCTGTAAAGCTCCTATACATGGTTCTGTGATGACAGCAACAAGGCTCATGTACAGTAATGTAGTTTTGCATTTAGGATTATCCAAATGTTAGTTGTTACAAGGTTTACAAAATTGTACTGTTACTATTTTATAACGACTGTGACTAAGAAACAGTATTGAATGTGAATCAGACGCGTCAGTTTCAGTACCGGAGCGGATTCCAGTCCGGAGTCACGGCGGTGCATCAGGAAATTTTGTGATGAAAGTCTTTAGTTGGAAAGACGTCTGTGAGGCTTTGTCACAGCTTACATTACTGCGTGTCCCCAGCAGGACGCAGCCCACAGTCCATGACTCTTTAGCAATCAGTCACGCTCCGTGTGTTGCCGCCGTCTGCTCAGTTCACAGCTCCTCACCCTCACTTTCGTCCTCGGCATCTCTCTGTTCCACTCCATCAGACCCTTCAGCCCTTTTTGTCTTGCTCATCCTCTCCTCTCCCTCATGGACAGACAACATCAGTAACAGTGCTAAAATAAAACAGCGGGTTTTTCGTCTTAAGAACGAAACACGGTGTCTAAAAAAAAAAAAAAGTGTAACAGCCTGAAAGCTGTTCAAATTTCACTCAAGACACTTCAGATTTCCACTCTTTACCCTCACACCAGAAACCTGCTCTGCTTTAACACATGAGCTGACCAGGATCCACCCATGGAGGTGTAATGGCGGCTGAGAAGTTGAACAAGCTTTACAGATCGTTAGCTGTAATTCCATTCAACCTAATGAGAGACATAATTGTTTTTGTTGAAGTATTTAAAATTAGGATGTAATTTAAATTAAAAAACGTATTTTGTACATGTGTAAAAAGTCAGATGGATTGTATTTTTATGTAATCATTGTAAGCTTGGTTGCAGATTCATTTAGCTATTAAAAAAACTTCTCGGTAGCAATATCATTTTAAAACCAGTTCCTCATTTTGTTGAATGGGTTTTGGCCGCCTCTCTGACTCCGCCTTTGCAACAGTTGCTGTGTAAAGAGCATATTTGTAGGTAGAGCCTGGAGAGGTCAGTTCAGTCTGAGGTGCCAAAGCAGCAATATCTGTGGGTCACTTACTCACGTAGAGCCTAAAAAACAACAAATATGTATCTGCATACATAATGCATTTTGTTTGCTTATTTTCATGGAATAATTGATCTAGCACAGTTTTCCAGCAAAAAGAGAGGATATGATTTAGTAAACTTTAAAGACAATCTGGATTTCTTATGCGAGATGCTTCATTTAAATATGTTTATTTTGTGAAGTAGTATAATTTAGGGTACCTTTCATGCGAAACTGATGATTGAAGGTTGGGTATGTTTTGTTGCTCATACCTTCTCTTTTTTGAAGTATTAAGAAAACCTATTGTAGATTTGCAGTGCATTGTATTGAGCTGATACATCTTCAAACAAAAAAGAAATGAGTATCCTGTTCATCCTTCAGTTTCATAGGATAAAAAAAAAAGAATCAAAATTCCAGTGCCGGTAATGAAGATTTCAATGGTTTTGCAATAGAAGTGTCTGTACAGTAGCCACATGTACCTTATAAGCCCGACAGGTGCATTTCTATACTCACAAATAGACGTGGTTAGAAATGTTAGAGTTTCACCCTTTTGGACCACAGTTTGGGGTGAATTCTTTTTGCCTTTTTGTTCTGTGCTTTTTATTTTCTTCTTTGTTTTGAGATACTAATTTGTACAGAATAAGAGCACCTAAATATTTGAGCTCTATTTTATTTATTTGCTTAAATGTGCCACTGATAACTGCACAAAAAAAAAGAAGCATCAACTTTCACTTAAACTAAACTTTAGCTGTATAAATACTCGTGTGTATGGCCTGCAGTTTTTATGTAAAAATGTCTGTGTTTTAAATAATGTGTTATATTGGATTTTGGTAAAACTGCTTGTAAAGTGATTTTGCTGATTCGAGTAACAACCAACAAGCGTTCAATGTGTCTTTAAAAAGGAGCTGTAGGCAAAATACAGTATGCATGTCTCGATGACCAATAAAATATCACCTAGTGCTATTAGTCATGCTGTGTGCACTGTTCTGTATTGCTTTAAAATATACACCCGGGTGCAAATATGTTGCTCACTTGGTTTTGTGAGGACAGCATTGATATACAATATGTCCTGGCATCTGGTTCTTATTTGTGGAAACACACTTCTGTCCATTTGTATTTGCTGAATTTAACATATTGATGAAACATTTTTCTTAAAATGTAACCTGTGAGAAAGTAATAACACTGTTTTGTTGGTATATGTAAGCTCACACAAAAAATTGTGTTTTAAAATTAACCGAAAAATAACCATATTTAGGGGTGTGTCATTATTTTCACACACAAAATCAAAAGTAATATAATAAGGTTTTGTTACAAGCTCATTTTGATGACCGCATTTAATTGTTTCATTCATGAAACAGACAGATTCATAATCTGCAACAGAGTATAAATAACATCCAATAGAACCTTTCTGCATTTGACTGTTTATGAGAGAGGACAGTTGCAAATGGCACAGTGCTGTTCTAGACTCTGTATATTACAGCTTTCCTCATTTAGAAACACCTTTAGAAATATAGACACAAAAGCTTATCTTATCGCTTCACAGTTTCTGTCGGTCTAATGTAGTGGTTGCCTAGCTGGTCCTGGAATACCCCCTGCTCTGCACGTTTTAGTGTTTTCCCAACACAATGATTCCAGCTCCTCATTTATTACTCAGCTGTTGTTGATCAGGGTATGTAAACACAAAAATGAACCCCTCCTTTATTGGTTTTTAGTTTCTGACCTCAGGACTGCTGTAGACTGAGTATATTTCGGGCTGAATACTCTCAGCCCATGGTGAGGTGTGTAGAACCCCCAGCAACACATGCTTTGCCTCATTCATAAAAGCAACACCCCACTTCTGTGTTCAGCATAGTCAGCCCAGTACTACCCTGTTGACTGTTGTTTTATGACAGGGGCAGAAACAGAGTGCACTCATAAGGCAGGTGTTTCTGATAAAAATGGCCAGTGACAGCAGTCACGAGGCTGTGGGCCTAACAAGGTGACAAGCCCGCGTATTCATCTGACGTCCTTCAGTGGAGTGTGTGTCCCAGCAGTAAGGCTCTGCGCTCATATCTTGTAAGAGCGTCACACACTGCTGTCATTCCTCATGTCCTTCCTCCGTTTGGTGTCAGGGCCCCTGTCAGTGGCGTAATTAGAGCTGCTGGAGCACCGCTTTCTTTTAGGAACAGTGTGAGGCAGGAGCTGCAGAGAGTGATAGAGGGGAAATAAAGTCTGTTGCGAGTCCCTTGGGGTCAGGAGGGATAATTACAGCTGAATCACTGCGAGGTGGCACCAGTATAATCATACACTGCTCACAGTGTAACTACTCTATTAAGACCACTTCTCATTCTTGAGCGTTCATTCACCAAATGTTTGCGTGCGTGTGTGTCTGAAAGGGGGAAAGAATGGGTCAAATGGGGCAGTACTGAGTCTGCTAATGATTACCTAAAAGCCTAAAAGATTACATTTCATTATAAAGAAAGTTGGCTGTGTTTTAGTCCCTCACTCTTATTTAATGCCTTGTTTTCTTGCTGGGATTGTGTTATTTCTCTCTCTCCTTTTCCTGCGGGATTTCGCTCTCTCTCTCTCTCTCTCATGGATTTTTGTTCTGGGCTCTTCAGGAGTTCATTAAAAGTGTCCTGCTCGTGCACGAGCGCGCGCGCGCACGCACACACACACACACAGTCCTGCTCTCGCGCTCAGCTAGCTTTCACGCGGAGGAGCGGTGAGTCATCAGAGCACTCCCTGCGCGTGTGTGGACCAAATGTCCCCATTACGACTAAAAACACGCACATTTCGACGTTTTGGGGACGTTAACCGATTAAAATAATGACTTTCATCATATGTGTTTATGCATAGGAAAATGTATCTTTTATATAACAGCAGACAAATACTGTTTGGGGGCAGTGGATCCTACTGTGTGTGTGTGTGTGTGTGTGTGTGTGTGTGTGTGTTTGAGTGATGGGGTCGCTAGGTGTCGCTCTTTCTCCCCATATGTCGTGCTGTTTTCCTGAAGGTGAGTCAAGGAGCTAGACGTGACTCTCCATCTTTTTTTGTCTTTTGTCTGCGTCATATGGGGAAGCGACTGTGTGCGTTGGGGGCGTTGGGGGCGTGTGTGGGCGTGAGTGGGCTCCTCCAGCTGCAGTTGGAACACATCCTCCTCTGGTCGACCCAGAGAGAAAGAGATAGTCTCTGTAGAGATAACTAACAAGAGACGGTCTTTGTGTATGAACTTGTGACAGATTGGACATCTACGGCTAACAGAGTTTCTACAGTTAAGAGTCATTTCAACTCTAGTCACTCACTCACAAGAAGTTATTCTTAATGTTTATACGCTATATAAAATGTTGGGATGCCTGGATATTACACCGGCAGGGGTTTGCGGTGTGTGAGTGTGTGGGTGTGAGTGAGCGTGAGTGGGCTCCTCCAGCTGCAGTTAGAACACGAACCACAGCCAGGAGGGTGTGATTATCAGTACTGCAGATACTTAACTACAACTTTCGAGGGTTTTTTTTCCAGATTATTCCTTCTCTGCTGCATCAGTGTTCAATTCAATTCAATTCTATAGTATTTCTGCTATTTACAAAATATAGGTCTGAGCCTCAGCGACCGACGGAGGCGAGGAAAAGCTCCCTAAAGCTGGAGGAGGAAGCCTCGGGAGAAATCAAGGCTCAAAAAGGGAACCCATCCTCCTCTGGTCGACCCAGAGAGAAAGAGATAACTAACAAGAGAAGGTCTTTGTGTTTAACTTCATGACAGATTGGACATCTACGGCTAACAGAGTTTCAACTCTAGTCACTCACAAGAAGTTATTCTTCGTGTTTATACACTATATAAAATGTTGGAATGCCTGGCCATTACACCAGCAGGGACTTTAATGTCATTCAGATACACAGACTTTAATATGGAGTTGGTTCCCCTTTGCAGCTGCAACAGCTTCCATTCTTCTTGGAAGGTGCTCCACAGGATTTCGAAGTTTCTGTATGAATTTGTGTCCATTGGTTCTGTAGAGCATTTATGAGGTCAGACACTGATGTTGGAGGAGAAGGCCAGAATCACAATCTCTGTTTCAGTTCATCCCAAAGGTGTTGGATGGGCTTGAGGGCCAGTTAACTTCTCATCCAACCATGTCTTAATGGAGCTTGCTTTGTGCACTAAAGGTACAGTCATGCTGGAATAGAAAAGTATCTTCCCCAAACTGTGTCCACAAAGTTGGAAGCATGCCATTGTCCAAAATGTCTTGGCCTGCTGACGCACTAGGATTACCCTTGACTGGAAGTAAGGGTCCACCTGAATTCAGTAATTAAGAGGTCCCAATACATTTGTCCATGTTGTGTAAGTCAACTTTGGTCTGCTTTGTCCTTTTAAAGCATCTTTTAGCACAAAAAGATGCTAAAGAACAAGAAGATGAGCTAAGAACCTTTGTTTAAGACATCAGTGGTCCTGGTGATTTTGGGTCATTGTCCTCCACAACTGTCCTCAGTTTTTTCCTGCTCCCAACACACCTGATACAACTAATCAACTGCTTAACAAGAGACTCCTGCCTGTAACAGCAGTCTGGTTGCAGGGCTGTGGTGCTTTAGGGAATAACCTAGCTGAGGATGTTTGCTTTTTACCTGTGACTTTTTCACTTAACAGCTTTACTTCTTTGTACAGGTTCTATCAGTGGTCACCAGCCCTGGACCTGCCTTCGTGAGTGGTGTCGTTCCAGCTTCAATCCACTCCTGCTCTGGTTAATCAACTTCTTCAGTAAGGTAGAGGAGGCAGCATGTTGGGTAAACACAGCAGGAAAGTAGGTACAGGTTTAATGACCACTGGTTCATAGTGTATAAGTACAGTGGCCCCTCACATCCGAAGCCCTCATGTCCCAGATGTAGCTCCATTCTCCTCCATCTCCTCCTTCTCTGTGGATATCTCTCAGCTGGTATGGGCCCAGAGCAGGTTACGTAAAGCAGAGCAGTTCAATAATTCATGCACAGCCCTTTTAAGCTCGACCTGAGTGCGTGAATACAGCTCCCACACACACACACACACACATGCACACACACCTGCAACCCTCTCACACACACCTCAACACTTATAAAGCACAGAGGCCTGGAGGAGTTTGTTGCATTTTATTGGACAAAGTATTTTTTTTTTCCTCATGTTTTTTTTTTTAACTTGTTTTTCTTTTCTCTTCTATGGTATATGTACAGTATTAAAAATAAATCATTTTCCATTAGGAGTACATTCCACACGTACAGTGCAATGTGTAGCATGTCCCTCTCGTAAAGTGCATCGTACTTGTCATCAGATTAGAGTTCACAATACAAAGAGAGCAAAAAAAGGAAAATAAAAAAGAGAACATTGACACGAACTGTTAGTTTACATCACAGTATCGTTAACCCAGTCGTCGCCTCTGGCCACGTTCTTGTGGTAGGGATAGGGGTGGGCTATATGATTTGTCGTGGTAAATTAAGCTGCGTTCATAACAGAAACTGGAAAATGAAGAGCTCCAACTCTGAAAAAATGATTGGAACGCGTGGTCGTTTATCCCACTGGATAAAAACTACAGTCATGGTGCCCACCATCATCATCGGTAAACCAGTAAAAATACAGACAAGAGTTTATGCTATTATCGTCAATCATTATATATATACATTTACACTGTATGTGATGTTTTGCATTTTTTAAAGGTGCCACCATATCGTTTTTGCAGAGATGTTTCGAATATTTGATATGAGACCACTAGTATACTCAGGCTTCACTCATATGAACATGTCTGCCCACTGATATGATCCAAACTAACAAAACCACTAATGTAAAACCGCTGCAAAAACTTTCATGTGTTCCTTGTAAAGACAACAGCTAATGGTGAAGACGTTACTGTGTCCATCCACATTGTTTTCCAAGTCCAGTGCATATTTTTCAGAAGTCGGAAGTTCCCAAGTTCCTAGTTTACCATTGTCATGAACACAGCATTAGATCACAGTACATGTTTCTGAGCATATGGTGGGTATCATCAGTACTTAAACACTGATGAACTGCATGTTTCATTACTAACAGAGCACATGAAAATGTCTTAAACTATCGTAGCATGATATTTTTAGCACATTATCCGTATATAGTGATGACCCAGAATTTCTAGCCCAAATGGAGCCTAAACTTTGTGCTGATAAATGTGTCTCAACAAGGCTATCTTTTGTACTCCATGCATGTAGGACATAGGGAAGATCGCTGGCTATTATAAGACATCACTGGCTAATCAATAGGACTAATGTGCAATTCTGTAACATAATGGACCTCCTATAGATTTAATAGTCACATTACATCAAGATGCTTTATCCTAGTGGATGGACTAATGTCTCTCTCTCTCTCTCTCTCTCTCTCTTTTTCTCTCTCTCTCTCTCTTTCTCTCTCTCTCTCTCAAGATGTTTCCTTTCCCTATCAGAAGAGGGAAGGAGCTCTGTTTAATGGCCCAGAAAAGGGATTTCAGGCGCTCAGGATACATTTTACATTTCATGCCTCACATTTTTAGGTATTATTTTTAGCTGGGCCACTTTTAGGTATAGCAGAACCTCAGTGCGGTGGGGAGCTGTCTTTCAAACGACCTCTCTCTCACCCTCTCTCCCTCTCTCCCTCTCTTTTTGTACGCAAGCTGCGACGTCATCCAGTCGCACCACAAACCACAAGACTGAGGTATGGATGACTCTTGCGCTTTCTCTGTCTCCCTCCTCCCACCTTTCCTTCTTTAGGGCAGTCTGTAGTGGCTCTCTCCATTAAAGCAAAGCAGCAGTCCTGCAAACTGCAGTGGACCATGAACACACACCGCATTTCACTTATCCGTTCAGCTGAACCCCATCAACTCTAAAGACTCACATATAGGCTCACACTTCAACTCCTTATCCGACAGTAGTTTAAACAGCAGTAGATTCACACCTGCGTTTCTGCATTTGGCCAATAATCTTATCCAAAAGTACCATTTCTGCTTTACAGTGTGCTTGCCCAGACAGGTAGTCGAACCCATGACATGTCCATGCTCTACCTGCAAGCGTATTCTTTCATGGACACTATTGTTATTTTTGCCCAGTTTTCTGAGCTCTAGCGAAAATCCCATCCCATTTTAGCTCACAGCTTGGTCAAAAATACTTAAATTTGGTGTGTTATTGATTTCACATGATATTTATGTAATATATTATATATTATATTTTTGGATAGACTGGGTCATATCACTACATAAAATCTGTGGTTTATAATATAAGTTATGGATTTTCTTTTGTTCACTGAACATTCTACACACCTTGAGGTGCCAGTGGAATTCCACAGAATTATAGT
Organism: Brachypetersius altus; assembly: GCA_037974465.1. NCBI lineage: Eukaryota > Metazoa > Chordata > Actinopteri > Characiformes > Alestidae > Brachypetersius > Brachypetersius altus. The sequence continues at coordinate 999,650 of JBBPDB010000011.1, read as the reverse complement.
TGCTGTTTCATGTGCTCAAGCCATGGAATCCCAAGTGCTGTTAAATGTGCTTTAGCCAGTGTATATTAAAAAAAAGGTTAAAGTTACATTTTTTACCAAGTTGAATTGGAAACGAACCAAACCATTGCTCAGAAACCAAGGGCCGACCTCGCAACAGTTTCTAAAATGAATGCATTTGTGAATATATATTTACATAGACCCTCAGTAAGTCAGATTAAAAATGGAGAAATAGGTTTAGGGTTAGCCGGGTTAATCAATCAAAGTGAAGTATAAGGAACACATTCTGTCTCCCTCTCCTTAGCAGCCTCTGATGCTCTGATGACATGCATGGTCTCAGCAATTAGATAGGTCACTGTTGAGCAGGTGGCAGGGGGTGGATGTCCATCTGTCCGTTGTCTGACTCGGACAAGGACTATCCCGTCCAGCATCCCGAGTCAGGCAGGAGAGCCAACAGGACACCATGTAGAGGGAAGGGGGCCAAACTTATGAATAAATGCCAATAGGATACCACAAAGATTGGTTATTCCAGCACTGGGGTGTCCTGGCCCCTTACATTTGAATGGGATGACACGAAACCACCCACTATGGGTGAGAGCATGATTTCACCCTTCGTAATTAGTCCAAATAGGATTGCATTCACACTGTTAACAAGCAGTCCATCAGTTTAAGTCACATATCTGCTTGACTTCCATGAATCAGCGAGTTCCTTAACAAGACATTTGGGCGACTTAAATCAACATGGTTTAACATACTTCAGATTTTCGAGGTCGTCCGTCGGATTTAGACCTGTAACTTGACATTCTGCCCTTCGACAATGACCGATACTGTTCTGCAGTACATTACTTTCTACACAGTCTTTAGGGAAGTGATAGTGGAAATCATAATCCCTTGTTTTGCAGACAAAATACACTGAAATCAACGAGTAAGACACTACTAAAATTATGGCACTTTTCGCATCGGCAACACTCAGTGTTTTTTGTTGTTTTTTCCCTTTCCTTTTGTTTTTTTAAGAAACCATCAATAAGAACACAGATATTATATACATACATACCCACACACACACACACACACACACACACACACACACAGACACCACCATGTCATAAAACTCATGCCCTGATGTGTAGAAAAATAGAATGTATCCATACAGCATTGCATAAGAAAAATAACCATAGTACCCCTGAACAAACTGAATCTATGGCATCCCATTGAGTATAGATCTGTGGAAATACGATACATAACAATACAGATTGGCATCAGAACATCGATATTTGTACGTGTTTGCAGATTAACTTGGGGTGGATTCTTTTCTTTTTTTTCCAGAAAGTGGAGGGGCACAGTGTGGTAGGTCACTGAACCCCACTCAAGTTATGAGTGAGTGCTTTATAAACACATGATTAGCTCTGTTTGTCTCTCTCTCTCTATCTCTCTCTCTCACACACACACACACACACACATTTTCAAATAAATGTCACTTGGAGCATGTGTCCACAGTGTCCAGACTGCAGACTGCTCCAGCGCATAGTCCATCAGTTATAGTGTAGGTCACCAAGTGGCTGAGGTTAGCTAGAGTGAGCCAGAGTGTGTATATGTGTGTTCAGAGCCTACTCTAAGCTTAAACCATCGCAGTTGGTTTCAAGGTGTAAAACTTCTGATTCAAAGACTAGAACCTGCTGTCTGACCTGCTTGGCTTGTTCAAGTCTTAAGGTTAAATTAGCTCTGTTGATGGCCTCGTCAAGATTGTAGCATTATCAATGGACAGTGCGCATTGATAGATTATTGCAGAGGAGCAAGAAAAAAAAGGCCATAATGAATGTTGTACATTTCAAATTAGGGCGACAAAGGATTGCAACAGTATCCCCTTTTAAGGCGCTATTTGCTTCGTCCTCTGTGTTTGGTTAGTTTTAGATGGAAAATAAACATCGCAACATCTTTCATGTGCTGTATGTTTCAGTAATTATGTGCACCATTCTTAAAATGCTAGTTTGTTGGGTTTTTTGTGTGTCAGAGACTCATAGCAGTCATCATTTTCATTAACCTCAATTCAGGACCACCATCCAGGGTCTGCTGGCCTACTTATCTGAACCCAATATGAGCTATTTATGAATTTAGATCAGCGCACATGCCTGCTGAATATCATAGCTTTCTGACCACATATGTTTCATATCAGTGCTGTCAGAACAGTCTCCAATTAATCTCCATTTTTGTTATTATGTGCATTGATAACTTACTTTGGAAGCTTTTTTTTTTAAATTAAAATGGTAAATAAGGTCATGCAGAGTGGTTTGATGTGAAATGCCCCATTCTGAAAGCTAGATTTGATCACAGTGGTGGTGGTAGGAACCAGCTGCCTGAAGCATGTCTCCAGTAATATGAAATGATTACAAATATACTGCCTGATGAGTAAGACATTGTAGTCCTTTCATGGTGGAGAAGTGTGTGTTTGCTGTTGTAAGGCAAAACCATTCCCCTCTATCACCTCTATTTAATCATTTTCAATATTGCATATTAAAGCTCCACCCTAGCACCACCACTTTAAAGATGTCTGAGTGGTTACATTTCTCTACCGTTAAGCAGTTAACACTAAACGACTGTGAATGACCTTCTTCATATTTCAACATCTTGATGGAATGTATGATCCCTCCCACATATTTCATCATCCCAGAGATACGAGGATTTGTTCCGATAACGCTGATATAACAGATCTCACCTCAGATCATTTACTTATGTCCTTCACTTGTGGCATCCCCTGTCCATATAACACAGCTTTTAGAAAAACTAGCTGCACAAGTCCCATATTCTAAAGCAATAATAAAAGCTTGAATGGGTTGGATGTATGGAATCCATTAATGGATCCTTCTGTCATTAACACGTCTGGTAGGTTTCCCTCAAATTTCCAAGAAAAGATCTTACTCAAAGCCTTGATTACCCTGCATTTCCTGACATCCTTTTCAACACCTACCAAAGTTGTGAAAACAACAATCCGTCGCAGAACAATGAGCTAACGAAGGAGCAGTGGATTTGGCAGGCAGCGAAACGGCGGATTGTCAGCTTCCACCGGAGCGTGTGAAACTTTGCTAGTGGGACCTTGTTTTTCTTAATGTCATTCATACATTTTTAAAGGAACATAGAGGGAGCTTGGCGTGATAGAAGTAGATTTACACTGAAACAGCGGGGCCACTGTCCATGGTCCTGAACTGCATATTAGGCCCTGCCGTTTACATCTAAAGATTACTGTTTTAAGTCAAAGTGTTTAAGTGGTTTAAAAAAGTCTGCAGAGTTGCCTGAAATAATCAATGTGTGCCTTTTTTCACTTCTGGAGCTTCTGATGTCTCCTTGAAGCCATTATTTTTTTAGGAAGGACATTTGAACTGCACTGTGCTTCCTCTATGTCTGCTGGTTGACTGGCTGCAGTGTCGACTAGTAAAGAAAGAGGCTGTGAAAGCATACGTCTGCAGAGCCTTCCTTGGCATCTTAATTGGCTTGCTGAGACAGGAAGCAGATTTGGGCTAGTTAGCTAAATACGGGACGATAAGTGGCTTTGAAATAAAAAAATCAATGATGCTTTGCTATGGCCGTATCCACAAGAAAGAAGTGAATCACACTTTTTTAGAGCCAGAATTGTGTTCTTTGACTCAATAGGTGCCTTAGCTATCTTTACAATCTCGAGGGAACTGTGCGCATTGTTTTTTCTTCATAAAAGCGATGGAGCTTACTGCACTAAAAACATTGTGTTACACTACAGAAGACAAGTCATGAGCTCACTTTGGGATATTTAACCCCAGTGACCACACAGCACAATAAGCAATGTTGGTACTGCAATGAAAGTGAGGTGTATATAGTGTGGTGTATATACAGGTGTGCAGGGGTTTCTTTGTTGTTGTTGCTGTTGTCACTACACTTCGTTGTGTTTTGTAAAAAAGATCCATCATGTATCCACCTGCTATGCAGGCATATGTATGTATATACATGTGTATGCATACATACACACTTACACAGTAGACCCAAAGAAGAGATGTACCCCAGTAACGTCTCATAGAGTCCTATGCCATCCGCCCTAAACATCACTTGACGTCCTTGGCCGCAGGGAGAAGTTGGCCGGAACACATCCGCAGCAGGCCAGCCACAGGGACTTCTGGATGTCCGGGTTTCTAAACGCGTAAATGATGGGGTTTATCACCGAGTTGCATGTAGCCGGCAACACAGTGGCGTATGTGTAGATGGCGGGGTAACTGGAGTCAGCCACAATAGAGTACATGGCAAACGGCATCCAACAGGCGGCGAAGGTGCACAGGATCGCAGACAGCGTCGACACGCCCTTGGTGGTGGAGATGGCAGCAAAGTGGTGCTGCTGCACAGCAATCTGCTGTGCATGACGGAAGGCGATCTTGCAGATCTGCAGGTAGAGCTGCATGATGAGCGCAAAGACAAGCAGGAAGGTGACGGCCAGCGCCACTGCGTTGTTCTTGGTCACTGGGCGGCACACGCTACAGCGTGCCTCATCTGCCAGGCAGTTCCAGCCCAAGGCGGGCAGCAGGCCCAGCGCCACACAAACTAGCCAGATGAGCGCCAGCATGGCATAGGTGAAAGTAAGGGTGCGCTCTGTGTTGTAGGTGAGAGCATTGTACAGCGACAGGTAACGGTCCACTGTGATCGCCAGGATGTTGAGGATAGAGGCTGAGAAGGCTGCAATCAGCAGCCCCACAGAGGCCAGAGTGGCTAGCTCAGTGTCAAGCGCATAGATGGAGATGAAGTTGAGCACCAGACCCAGGCCGGCCAGCAGGTCAGCCGCAGCCAGGCTGCCGATGAGGATGAAGGTGGGTGCCCTCAGGCTGGGAGTGTAGAAGAGAGCTGCCAGGACAAGAGCGTTCTCGCAGGAGATGAGCGTGCCGGTGACACATAGAGCCACGTCCCATGGGCTAACTGGGACCAGAGGGCGCAGATCCGCCCCGCTCCGCACCAGGGAGGAGTTATGCCCATCCGGCAAGAGCCACGTGCCACCCAGGGTGGAGGAAGAGGAGGAGGGAGAAGAGGAAGAGGCGTTTGGAAGGTGGCTGCTCATCGCTGCTGCAAGAGAATGAATCATACCTGAGGGAGAGAGGTAGATATAAAAAGAAAAACATATCTCAGAATGACCTGTCTATTTAATAACGGTACCAACAAAAACAAAAATAACAGTAATGGTGAAAATAACAATGGTAATGGAATAATTATGTTCCCCCAGTGGCCTGTTCAATCACACACTGTGGAGCAATGTGAGGAGTATCGTTTGCGTATCATCCCTCTATCATTTACTTTTCCATCATTCAGTCACTGTCATTAACTGGATTACCATTCACTTCTTTATCCTTCGCTCTTAGATCCTTCAGTCTTCCAGTATTTCCTCATTCATCATTCAGTCTTTAATAATTTAAAGTACCACCATTCACAACTCTCATTTACTCTTCTTTCATTCAGCCTTCCACCACTCACTCTTACATTACTCATTCTTTCACTATTCACCTGTCCATTATTCACTCACCATTCATTTTTCCCTCCTTCCGTCTTCCGCCATTCACTCATCTATCATTTACTCTTCCATCATTGGGCCTTCCACTATTTACTAATCATTCACTCTTTCTTTATTCACTCTTTTTCATCATTCTGTTTTTCATGTTTTACCCATCACTCACTTTTTTCGTATTCACTCTTCCATCACTTAGTCTTTCACTATTCACCAATCACTCACTCTTTTTAATTCACTCTTCCATCATTCTGTTTTCCATCATTTACCCATCACTCACTGTTTCCTTTTTCACCCTTCCAACATTCAGTCTTCCATCATTCACTTATCCATCACTGACCCCTTCATAATCTTCCAAACACCCTCCATCATTTAGTTATCCATCATTCACCTCTCCACCAATTACTCTTCCATCATTCACCCCTTTATCTGTTATTCTCCTATCATTCACCCATCTATCAATTACTCATCTATCATTCACCCCTGCACCATTCACTTGTCCATCATTCATTCCTCCATTATTTAATCTTCCATAATTTATACCACCATAGTTCACATAGTTCATACAGCAGTCAATCATTTACCCTTCCATCATTTATCCCTCTACTATTCATGCCTCCATTGTTCACTCCTCCATCATTTACCCTTCCTCTGTTCATCCCTCCATCATTTACGCTTCCATCATGTACTCTTCCAATATCCATCCCTTCATTGTTCACACCTCCATCATTTACCTTTCCATTGTTCATCCCTCCACCATTTACCCTTCCATTATTTACATTTACATTTACATTTATGGCATTTATCAGACGCTTTTATCCAAAGCGACTTTCATTCTCTAACTACAGGGGACA
>JBBPDB010000011.1:923048-936167 GCA_037974465.1 Brachypetersius altus | reverse complement strand
AGAGAGAGAGAGAGAGAGAGACAGAGACAGAGACAGAGACAGAGACAGAGACAGAGACAGAGACAGAGACAGAGAGACAGAGAGACAGAGAGACAGAGAGAGCGAGAGAGAGAGAGCGAGAGAGACAGACAGACAGAGAGATGGAAAAAAGGAGAGAGATAAAAGAGGGACAGGAGTTGTTAAATATTAATGACTGCATCAGTATTCAAAGAACAAACAGGCCAATCTTCATTCTCAAACAGAAACTATACTCAAGTGCAGACAGACAGACATGGTGAGCAGAAGGCACTGACATGTTTACAGAAGTATTATACACCTGGCTGAACAGGGTTACAGCAGGAACACACGCAAAACACACCCGCTGTACGACAGGAGAACAGAGACGTTAATTCAGCAGAGCATTAGAGCAAGAGCCTTCAGAAGACAGAGCAATCTCCAGAGTAACAAACACACAACAGCAAGCTTTCGAGAGACACATGCAAAGACTAGTAAAATTAGCATCTACAAAATTCTTTGCTGAATTTTGTAGTGTCTTGATTCAGCTCAATTTGATACAGCAAACATCACAAGCGCCTAAAACCGGACCTCAGTTTATTAGAGCATTCAACAGTATACTGGTATATTCAGATTGGTTTCTTAGCAGCACTTAAAAACTTAAAAGCTGTGTTTTATAGTGCCTTGCTCCAACATTAGAATGTCAGCTACCAGCTATTGCTCAAGCCATGAGATAAAACGCTAGTAAAAGGTTTAACATGGGATATGATACACTGCATAATTATCACAGTCTCACTTCCTTTCTCTCATGTGCGCACGTACACACACACACACACACACACACACACACACACACACACACACACACACACACACACACACACAATATAGATACACATAGATACTCATCATCTGTAAAGGTCTGGAACTGAACTGTTTCTGTTTTACAGAGAGTCAGTTCATTGAGTGCTGTGTGAGGGAGGGCTGTGGTCATTAAACTAATTCATACAGCTCCCCTCAGCATTGCCCAAAGGGGCGATCACAGGCCTTCTAACACTCAATCACACTGAGTAATTCAGTAATTCCTTCTGTAAACAAGAGAGAGACCACCAGCCATTCAGCTAATGACACACACATTACAGAGAGAGAAAGAGAAAGAGGGGGGAGAGAGAGAGAGGGAGATAATGCACAAACAACAAATTTTTACATTATTTGCTCATTCGCAGCAAACATCGTTTCACTTGGTCGATAGAAGAGTGTGTGCTCTGAACAAAATTATGCATCCCTGAAAAAAGTAGACATTAACTACATCCAAATTAAATAAGTATAGAATAAGCATAAGTGTAGCAAAAGCTGTGTAGTCATTTTACTGAAGTTGAATTGGTTGAAAAGGATTTTTTAAAATGTCAAGTGATCTTAATATAAACACACCTGTTTTTGATAGAAACAATTGTGTGCTAGGTAGATGGTGTTTAGAAAGAAAAACACTATTCTAGCATAAATCCAATCTGTGAACATGATGGTGTTAGTATATTATGGTTTGCGCCTTTCGGGGTTTAGTGCATCTGGACAAGGACGACTTGCCATCATTTGTGGAACAATGCATTCTGAACTCTAGCAGCAAATTCCAAAGGGACGTGGAATTTGAACTGATTCTCGAGACAAAGTAGGTCATGCAGCAAGACAACCACCCTAAGCACACAAGTCGTAATATCAAAGAATGGTTATGAAAGAATGCAGCTGATGTTTGGAATAGCCAAGTCAAAGTCCTGACCACAACCCTATAAGTAACAGTAGCTATAGATTTTCTATATTTTACTAGATAAGCTGACTACACGCACACACTCACGCTGGGCTGCTGGACAGTGTGCTGACACAGGCCACATTCAAACAGTGCGACTTACTGCTTTGCCAGCAGGACTGGAGGGATCAAGATCAAAACAAATGCACTCACCACATCACACAGCCAGGCAGAGGTATGAAAAGAGAAAAAGAGAGATGAAAGGGCAGAAGGGAAAAAGAGTGAGTGCAAAAGACAGAGAGTGATAAACAGAGTAAAGCAAGAGAGAGACAGTGAGACAGAGAGACAGACAGAGAGAGATAGACAGAGATAGGTAGAGACAGATAAAGATAGATAGAAAGTCAAGGAACTGGATTTAGCAAGAGTGGAGGCGTGCCTGTGCTGTTCTTGGATGAAGCTGAAGTGACTGGCATCTGACAGATGGAGAAAGTGCGAGTCAGCACCCGCCTTTTAACACACAAACACACACCAGCTTTATCAACAGGAGGGCGAAATGCACGTACACACACACACACCGAGCTAACAAGTGTGCACAAAGCGAAGGATGATAAGATGACAGACTGTTCACAGCTACAGCCCAATGGAGTGAGTGAGAAAGAAAAGGGAGAATTAAATAGAGAAGAGGAGAATAGCTGCTGCTTCCCCCTCAGAAAAAAACAGACTAACAAGTGACCCAGCATCCATCTGCTGGTGGAGCTTCAGCATGAAGGAATCACTCAAATACTCACGAGTGATAAAAAATACTAAGATTAGATGAGTGAGAACCCCAGCTCGGTTACATTTCTGAACCAGAATTATCTGCTTTACAAAAAATATAATAAAAAAACCCGTCAACTGAACTGTGCTTATGTAGCTCAAGCTAAGGGTGAAGGCAATTATCTGAGCCGCACAACTAAACACAACCCCCCCCACCCCCCAGCCAGTCACATTCAGCAACTGACATTTTGACACAATGCAGATAAGAGCGCTAAATGTGGCTTCACCCAGAGAAGGCAGACATTTTATCATGTGTCCCCAGCAAGCGTCCACTGATGGACAAGATCAATCAGCTTGAGTTTGCTGCTAAAACTGCATTTTGGTATAAACGTCTTATTAAAACCTCTCAGCAGAATATGCAAAAGCACTTGGTATTTACTATGGCGGGCATGGAAGGCTCTGATGCAACATCTACACATTTACAATATGAGGCCACACCTTTTTAGACCTAATGGGATATGTTAAAGGAATAGCAAAACTCATCAGCTAAGACATGTGGACTGTACAAATGTTTCTTTAGTTTAAATTTGCAAGGTCAACAACACCAAGTACACTAAATATCTTGAATCACTCTCAAAAATACATGACCAAACCTTCCCTCAACCTGCTAAAGCCATCCTCAAGAGTCTAAAAATACAACTTTTGATGGAAACCAAGATTTGCTTAGCAAATATATGGCTGCTATGGTTGTGTGTAAAACCCTGTCACTTAAATTGGACTACCCAATTTGTTTAGATTATAATTCAAGCTCTGCAGAACTGACGCATTTTTAACAACAATTATGAAAAGTCAAACCTTAATCTTAGAACGGAAAATCCTATCAAACCTGATAATGTACATCAGTACACCCCCACAAAACCCTTAATGCAGGAGGTTGGAAAACAGTCTAAATGAGTTAATTTTTTGCTATCTCGCAAATCATTCATTTAAGAAAACGAAAATGAAACCGCAGGAATCATCAAAGAACAGAGAGGTTAGCTGGACAGAAGGTAAAGGTTATTTTGCTAGTTGTTTGAGAGGCAGCAGCGGGTTAGATGCTTAATTAAACTCTTTTAGTGGAGATTTTACCAGCTGCTGGCTTCACATCTTTATTGGCACTTTGAGCTCCAAACACAGCATCAAAATCTACATTCATGGTGGGTATGTGAGCGGACTGCTGGGGAGCACCGCTCTCCAGACCTGAGAATAAAGCACACACACAAACAAAACTTAGTCTTGGTTTTAGACTGTCGTACTGTAGTGCTCTCGGCCAACAAGCCTACACAAAAACTATTACTTTTAATAAACCTATAATTTCCACTTCTCTGGTCCTTATGTTTCACACAAAGTAAAACAATAAAAGAAAAAACATCTCTTCATCTCTGCACTGTCTAACTTCTGCTCTATTTTTGTTTCCTTTTCTGTGTTCGCTATGGCCACATGGTATGGACATGCTCAAAGATGTGTGTGTTTCGATTAAGGTTTCTATTGTGTTTTCTATAGTATTTTCAATTATATTTGTCATTACATTTTAACAGCTGCTGATTACACAGCGATGTAAAAAAGTAATGACTGTATCTTGGAATAATATACTTTACATTAAAAGCTGAGAATGTTTTACGTTTAAGGCATTTTTTGAGGTTTTGTTCCACTAACAAAATATTAGTGTAGCTTGTTTGACAGTAGCCATTACTGCTTCATTTTACACTCAGTGTCAACAAAGCCACACTCACATTTAAAGCATTTTTTAACAGCCTAGCAGAAGAGCTGTTCTTAACCTGCGCACAAAATAAACTGGCTTTACAGTAAAATGCTTACTGTCACTTTCATTAGGAGCAAGTATGAGACTGAGATTCGAGCACACCATAGCTTGAAAATTATATATGGCTTTTACAGCTTGCACTGCATCACTCTTGTGTAATGAATTGTATACATTGTACATGCACTGATGATTGCAGAAACTATAAAAATTCGAATAATCCGGCAGCGCTCGGTTGTGTGCGTGTTTGTGTGTTGCAGGTGTGCTGAAAGCAGGGAGTGTCCGGGTCCCCACCAAGCATCTGGTAGCTCTGAGTGTGGCTGGATAAGTTGAAGAAGCAGCTGCAGTGGCGGAGCGTACTGCCCCTGGCCCTTCTGTTCCACTCTACATCCACCACACGCTGACCTACAAACCAAACCCCCCTCCTTCGCTCCCTCACCACAACAACAATGTCCTCATTTCACTTCTTGTTTAGGAGAAGTACTACCATTCAGGACGTATGGGCCTTCAACAGTCAACTTGCTCACATACTGCAGTCACTCCACCCATTTATCTACAAGCAGCACATTTTAAAACACGAACACAGATCAGATGGATGGGTGAAGGAGAGACAGAAAAAAGAGCATGTCATAAAGGATAAATGAACAAATAAAGAAAAACTTCATTGTTTTACTAGCGATAGTCAGTTAAAAGCACAGGAGCAAGAAAAACTCCTTAAACCAGTGGTTCTGAGACCCGTTTTCAGGAACAGTCTAAACTTTTGTTCCAATCCAACTGGCGACACATTTTGAACCGCCATTCTGTCTAAATTAGGCCGATCCTAAAATTTCTCTATGCTTTCTTCTCATGCCTCTAATACCACGACATTAATTAAAAAAGTAACCACTATTATTCTCTAAATGCCACTTGAACATTACATTCCAATCCCACTGAGACACCTTCAAGACTTTTAACTTGGCCTTTTAAAATGTAAGAGAAAAAAAAAAACAAAAAAAAAAAAAACAAAGCTGTCAGTATGCCTGGGCCTTAAATAAGGAGCAGCTCAGTGCACACAGTTTTCTTGAACAGAGAGAGCCCTACCTCCCCAGGCACTGGTGGCTGTGGATATGGAGGGAGTGCTCTGCACGGCAGGGATGAAGGCTGGCTGGAGGTCAAACAGGTCGCTGGTGAGGTTTGGCATGCTGTGAGAGGAGAGGGACAGCAAACGAGAGTGAATTAGTATAAAAATAAGAGAACATCTGACTACTGCATTTCATATAAACAAACGTCTGTCCTTTATGTTAACATGGACAGAGTATCAAATATGTGCATAGCTGAGCAAATTACAGTCAAACTCTAAGTTAAAGATATACCAATATGATCTTAAAGAAACGTTTTGAGAATTGAATAAGAGCTCTGGAGGTATGGGCCATCACCAGGCTGAAGTGGCACAGATTCAGTTTATTTCTTATTGTGACAGATGAGGTGTTTTGAGAGCTGTGCGAATCTCTTCAAATCAGATTCGAGTCAAACTCTCATATTTAGATGACTAGATACATATTCGTTTAGTGGCCATGCAAACATAATGAGAACACTCAGATTGGGAAGGCACAGAATCAGAAAAGGATAAAGACAAACATGACGAAAGCTATTGCAATTTGGAGTTAAAAACTACTTGATATATTGACTTTGCCCAAACAAAACCTTCATATCTGGATTTTTTTCCCCCTTTTACACTGAATCAAAACCTCATTATGAACAGACCAAACAAATTAAAATGTAAGTTTAGAATGTCTTTTCCTTTTCCTCAAAAGACCCTGTGGAGATACAAGGTTTGTTTCCAGCAGCAACAACACATTTACAAAGTTTGGTGAAGGAGAGACACCAAACTGTGTAAACGTACATGTATAAAGTTTGTAGTCACATGCTGTGCTTTGGTGAATTCACTGGTTAACCAGTAATGAAGCTGCTCATTGTGTATTTAGAAAGTAATTTGATTACTAAGTCACACATGCAGTTATAATATTTTGAAACAATTTCTGGTAAAATGGGTTTTCCGTCAGTATAGTGATCATGCGCATGCATATTTGGCCTGAATTGGATTGGTTTGACCAACCGACAAGTATTTAAAACATGTGAACTGAAAAGCCATTATCTAAAAATGCCACAAATATAAGCTTGGACAGGTTCTAGTATATTTATAAGTAACATTAATTAAAAAATGATTAATTTGCTGTGCTGTGAATGTAAGAGCAGTACAGTGTGCATATGCTATAGACCTGTTGGTGGCGGGGGCAGTGGAGGTGGTGTGGTTGGAGAAGGGGTCCATTGCCACACTGTGGTTGTTGGCACTGCTTGTAGACAGAGTGCCAGGGGAGGCAGAGGGAGTCTGCATGCCCATTTCTTTCAGACGCTGATCCTGCAGAAACACACAAATGCACTCTTACTTCTGACTCAAAGTTTGCAACTCTCACACCTTGCAGATGGTGAAAAAGTAAAAATAGCATGAAGCCATGAGCCTTCAAAATATTTGTGACAATTCAGAGTATTAGCAATGGGATGTTGTAAAGAACTTATATATATAGTGCACACACACACTTAAGAAGATGATGCTGAAGACTGCATAGTTAACAGTGAGACAGCTGATGGTCTAGGATTTAAGAAAAAACTAATTTAATTCCAACTGATTCACTTTCACAGGCTTGATAATACCAATAAACTAATAGACGAAAATCAAAACCTTACAGCCAAATTATTAATGCTACTAGCACAGTGCTGGCCAGACCTGGATTACATAACTTACCACCAGGACATACTACAGCCTCTAAAAACCAACAAAAATTCAGATCAAACAAGACCAACCATAACCCTGGTCACAAAGACAGTAGGCAGAAGGAAAGTCCAGAAACTACTGCCATTTATATTAACTGCCTGGGCCTACCAGATCGGAAAATGTCCTGTGCAACTTGAAATGAAAAAAGTGCTTTTAAACCAAAGCTGCAGACACAAATTGAGTGGCTAAATGATTACCTTTCAAGTTCTCTGTGAAAACTTGTAACAAGTACTGCAAGCTGTAATAATATACTAATACCTGGCAAACTAATCCCACTGGAGAGCACTATGAACAGTTTGCAGTGTTTGTAGGTTCTCTGAACATTTACCCAACTCCAGGTGCTATTTCGAGCCACGGTGCTATCTAAATCTAGAGTACATTCCAGGACACAAGCTTTGCTGTGCCTGCTGAGGGTGTGTTTTGGTCCCATATGGGATGACGAAGCCTCCAGACGGGGACAAAGGAGTCTTGGCTAACCTCACTTTCCTCTCACTGCCTGGAGCTAATCACTGACGGGACGAGGGCGTCTGGATTAAACAAATGCAAACGCACACACACATACACATACACATACACAAAACAAACTACCTATGTGTGAAGGACACCGTGTTCTCAGTTTACAGCAGCACCCATCTTGCCAAGAACTGAGTTTTCCTTTATCAAAAACTGGTCGGAGAACAGTTTTGTCATGTCAATAAAAGATGTAAAACGTCAGTACTAGCATAATTGGCTAAATGTTTACATTTTCTAACGACAGTGCAGTGTTTTGGTACATGATCAGTCAGTAGAAAACCAGCTGTGAGGCTTTGTTGAATTATATTCACAAAAGTAAACACTTATGAAAGAGTCACGCTCTATACTTAATCTAAATGCAAAGTTCCCGAGTCAGTCACGCTGAATGAAACACAATGCTAAACAACCATAATCTGTGGTTCTGTGAGGAAAAACTGTAATCAAAAACCACTGTGTATATTTCCAATGAATGTTTTCTCCTTACTTGATCACACATTATTTATCTCTACACTCTACACATTATCCATTTGTGTACATGACAAATATAATACATTTCCATTTACGGCATTCATCAGATGCTTTTATCCAAAGCGACTTCCATTTCCTACCTACAGGGCACAGTCTCCCTGGAGCAACTTAGGGTTAAGGGTCTTGCTCAGGGACCCAGTGGTGGTGCTGAAGGTAGGATTCGAACCCATGACCTTTTGGTCTGTAGGCAAGTATCCTACCCACTGAGCTACCTCCTCCCCAGTAAAGGGTCTTGGGTCATATACAACTACAGTTAAGCCCTGGTTGTCCAAGTTAAATTAATTAATCTTAATCACAAAACAGTGCATGACAATTTAAAATTTGAAGACGGGAGGAGGCAGGCAGATAGAGAGGCGAGGAGTTTCGGCCATGAGTGCCCCATTCACTTATTAATAAAAAACCAAGGTTGCAGTGTTTGTCTGTGGCGTCAGATCAGTTCTCACTAGATGTATACATAGCATGTTTACAGCCAGGCTGAGAGAAATTTGGCAGCCATTGGCAATAACTGCCAGCGTCCTACGCACAGTCAGAGCTGAAGAAAGGTAAGCCACTGCACAGCCACAACAGAGAAGTAATACTAGTCAGTTTTTAAGCGAATATATTTTCCTTTTATCCAAGCTCTTTTTTCTGTGAGATGTTTATTAGAAAAATACTTTTTATGTAAAGTGTTGACTAAAATGCTGAAGACTCTAGATGAACGATCAACCTTGAGTGACTGCAGTCTGGCCTGTTCCTCCTCCAGAGCCTGCTGCTTCTCCTTTTCATCCACACGACTGAAGGACATGCCAGTGCTGGAAAGTGACGACACAGCGCTGGACAGAGTAGTGGCTCTGCAAACACACACACAAATACATGTTCATCTTTACTACATTTGTAGATGCATTTTACTGATTTGTGCAATATTTTAGCTATTAATTTCACACTAAACCTAACATTAACCTCAGCAAGCAAAAAGCAATCTTTCTGCTCTTTTATGTTTTTTTTTTCTACCCATTTGTGACAGAAACCATGATATTCGGTCCTGACAAATAGAGAAATACAAGCTGAAAGTCTCAGGAAAGGCAACCTGATTTAGTTTGATTTAATAACTATGGTCATAATGATGACAGTGCAGCACAGAGGTGGTTTCAAATCGCACTGAATCACAGCACCACACGACCCGAAACACAGAAGCTTTCCTCCTCACACCTGTTGCATCATTAGACTACGTTCAAATCTCCCATGACAGTTCTGGATTAACTACTTTATCCTAATCTTATGTGGTGGGGACGCTTAAAGAAATTCATTAACTTGGCTGATTAAATCACCACCTCACAGGGACAGCAACCAAGCTTGCCTTAATGACTACAGGTGCAAGCACAAACTGTCCTGGACAGTGATGAAAGGAATTTTTATCACTGAAACCAATTTCCAGGTATCTCAAACAAATGACATTTAGATTTTATGCAGGGCATCTGAAACTGATTTTGTTACCTCTCTTAAGCTGGTTCAGAGTAAACATTTCAAACAAACATTTCTCCCCTCACTGACTGAGATTCATGCACAAATGGGAACGCTTCGAGAAATATTCAAAATAAAACGTTCAATGTCATGGATACTGAACAGTAGCTTGATGAAGTATGTACGAATTGCTAAGACTTTTGATCACCAGTGCAAAGAGCCCCCACGATAAAAATGACACCCAAAACATTTCCAAAAATGCACATATATAAGTTTTTTGGCCCCGACAGCTTTTTGAATGAGATGCAGTTACATATATTAGTCTTACAGACACAGTAACAAACAACCTGTTTCAAAAAGGGTCAAATAAAATGAATGGCAAAACTGCTTTTGGTGTGTAAGACCACGACAATGTTACGTGAACTTTTTCTCAATCACATTTGTTATTAGGCTACAGCAACAATTCAAATTAATCAAAGCACTAACTTGCAAGTTAATCTCAATTTGGTGAAAAGGTTCATCACTTGCAGCAGCATCCCATCTAACACAGGTCCATTTGATCTTTAATTGAGGGGATCTCTGCAGGGTTTTGTAATGATGTGCAGATACCCTGCTTATCATTCATATCATTTGAATTAATAAGCATCATGTTAGCATCACTGAGAACGTCAATTTCAATTAATGACAGCATTTAATGCTTCATTACTGAAATTAAAGTGTTTTTTGCCCTGTGCTTGTGTGTAAAGATGTTAAACATGGAGTTGTTTTTTGCCCTATGCCCCGGTTATTTCAGACACTGAGCCATTCTGACATGAGATTCCACCAGGAGTGCATGGGATTCAGCAGTATGTACCTGCTGTCTGCAGAGAATTCCTTGGTCTTCTTGCCCTCCAGAGAGGCCAGGTGCTGCTCCAAAGCTTCCAGCAGGCTGCTGGGAGCCTGTAAGAAAGAGAGAAGGGTAAAGAGACAGGGAAATGGTGTGAAGCGAGATTAAGCTATCAACAAGATAGCATTTTTTTACCATATCACAAATCTACTTAAAAGATGCACATGCACAGACATACACACACATTCCACCTCTCACTCGGTGTATCTCAAACACACACACCTACAAGTCTCAGAAAGCATTGCCTGTAACATGCCTTAATAAAAGCAGTAAAAGATTAATACGTTTGAGCGAGAGTGGGAGAGAGTGTGTGGTTAAGAAACATGCACGCCTAAGTATCCAGTCCTCAAATCGTCCTGCCAACAGCCAGCGTACTCACAGGACTGTGAACAGTGAGGATGAACATTCTGATATATGCTGGTGTTTCAGTATTAATGAGACGTATCCCGTCTCATTCAGTCAATTATTCAAGGTTATTCGATTATACTATTTCATTACCAACTTCAACATATAGTTGAAGGAAAACAGTTCGGATATGTTTACTGTTCGCTTTAAATATACTTTCAGTGCAAATATCCATTTCATATCCATGTTTTTGTATTTGTAAGTACCAGAACAATAAAAAAAAAAAGATATGAAGTCATGCCACACATCATTATTCATGATTCATAACCTGACAGTGAAAGTACTCGCTCCTCCCAAGTTAATAACATTAGTACTTTGTTGCAAAGCCTCCAACGGCTATTACAGCTTCAAGACATCAGTGAAGAGAGTTAGCTAACCTTTAGTTTAGTCAATTTCATGGTTTAAAATTGTGGTTTAATACCCCAAGGTTGGGAGGGCCCAACTTAACAACTAGAATGTGGGAGGGCCCATCTTAACAACTAGTCTACAATAGTCTTGAAATGGTAAAACACCGCTGTACTTAGAGGCGGAAGGTTTAAAAGTAGCCAATCCGAGAGCGTTATGTAGTGCGCAGGCGCATACCTGCTGCAGCATGACTGCTCTGTGTCTTGTCTTCGTATTTTAGTGTTTTAAATATTTTCCCCACTTTTCAACAGTTATCTCAGTTTATTTCGTATTAGTAAGCTATGCCCTGTCTAAACATGTGGGTAGAGAGAGTTATTTAAATGTTTCTTTTTGTTACGAGTGTTTTGGCTCCCCGCATGCTACTTAATACTAAAGCAATTTCCTAAGTAAGTTTTACATTTACAGCATTTATCAGATGCTTTTATCCAAAGCGACTTCCATTCCCTAACTACAGGGAACAGTCTCCCTGGAGCAACTCAGGGTTAAGGGTCTTGCTCAGGGACCCAGTGGTGGTCTGCTGAAGGTAGGATTTGAACCCAAGACCTCTTGGTCTAGAGGCAAGTATCCTACCCACTACGCCACCACTACACCACTACCACTACTCTGATTCTGATTATTTATTTCTCCTGGCTGCTGCCGTTGAAATCATCTGCCCCCCATGGATCGTCTCAGAGTTTCTCTTGTTTTTTGCTTTGCCCTTCATAAAGCCCTGTATTTTTATTCATGTAAATAAAATTAAGAGGCGTATATGGATTTACCTTTAACTTCATGCACATCTATCATAAAACAAGTGTATTCAAGCGCATTTTAATATTCTGAACAAGGTGCATCTTAGTCTTTCTTAGATACAACAAAGTCTTTCTTAGATATATCAAAAGGAGCCCATGTTTCAGTCACGTAAAAAAGCGCCGAACATTCAGTGCATCCCTAACAAATAGTAATCCAAGTATAATTTCAGTTAAATATAAATCCGAGTACGGGGTGGTGCGGCCACATCCAGACGCCTTCTAGACCAGACTGTGCTCTTTTTACGTTTTTATTTATCTATTTTTTTGCATATCTACTTTAGGAGGTTTCAAAGAATTTCATAATTTTTATTTAAAGCTACTTATTGTTTATAATGTTTGCTTCTAGACCGAGAAAGACCGTGGACGTTCTTTTTCAGAAAACACAGGTAGCCAGTCTGCCCCCGACTCATCTTGAGTGATTCTCTTGTTTTTCACTTTTTTAAACAGTAGTTTTATTACTGTACGGTAAATTAAATTAAAAGAGGCTGTTGAGCTTAGTTGCCCTCCAAATGTCTGCGTCTCTACGATAAGGTGCGCCACTGATGAACAGTAAATTATTGAATTATTGGTGATTACCCCTACTGTATTTTTACTACTAAAATGTACAATAATTTATTACTATAGTTACCTGTTTATACTAAAGAAAATGTCCTTGTAGTACAGTCTGTATTAGCATACCTTAATATTTTCGTTAAGGGTAATGTATTAAACTGAGTATAAAATGAAATTAAAATGTTTTGGGAGCATAGTTGGGGCACATTTAGGGTTTACACTATAAAAATAGGCATTTGAGGGTTTTTTTGTTTTTATTTTTACCAAAACAACATGGTTTTTCATTATATGCGGGTGGTCTTGGAATGTAACTTACTGTATATATTACAATAAAATTATATATTTATATATATATTTATTAGGGGTGTGAGGAGACGCTTTTCCCACGAGACTGGGTTCACGAGAACGAGACGAGACATTGACATTTTTTTAAAGAATGACCTATAAACCGCGTTGTTGTGTTTTGGTCAAAAAATGCCTTAAATGCCAATTTTAATAGTG
>JBBPDB010000011.1:906320-922948 GCA_037974465.1 Brachypetersius altus | reverse complement strand
GTGCGAGAGAGAGATACAGAGAGAGAGGGTTGTTTGCCCTTTCATGTGAACTGAATTTCTTTCCGTTTTCTTCACAGGCGCAGCTTTTAGTAACGCAAGGATATCGCCACGTTCTCGCGAGACCAGACGCATCTCGCGAGATCAGATCTCGTACCACAAGATCTCGTCACACTCCTAATATTTATGCAATAAAATTCACTCCACAATAGTTTATATTTCTTGTTTTTCTGTAGTTTCCATTCTGGATTCTCAATTCCAGCTTCTTGTCCGCTATACTGACCATGACAATCCTGTTCTTTATCTCACTGGTCTTCTATACCGATCTACTGATCTAGGATTCATGTGTTTTATTGAGTATTTTTATTGAGTGTATAAAGAAGCTGCTATAACAGCAAAGTCTAAAACCACAACCTTAGCTACACTACATATCAACCAACAAAAAGACTACAAAACAATCAGAAAGAAGCAACTATTACTAGCAACCTCTAAAACCTGATATGCAATGACCGAAAATAACCACCACTGTACAAGTTCATTTCAACAAAGTCAATGTTAGCAGAGGCAGTGATCTCAGTGTTTCTGACAGAACTCCATACTCAAGAGTCAACCTTCTAGAGCACACAGCTAATGTTTAAACTGCACTAAACTGAACCACAGAACCAATGCAAGAGCTGTCTGTACCATGAATCAGTTTTAAAACAAACGGAAGCAACTTGAGCATGAGATCTCTATCTATTCAGCCTACAGACAGGAGAAACAGCACTGCCTGGTATTTGTTAATTACACGATACCTTAGTGTGGAGTAGATGGAAATCAGACAGAATTGCAGAACTTGATGTCCATGTTCACATTACAGGGTTGATGTGGCACAAAGGCACATTTCAGTTCTGATTTTTCAGTTCTGTGTAAACACTAATATCTATTTCAGATTTTAAAAAAACTAGCACAGTGTCCCTGCCTACACCCAAATCCCATATGAGGCCGTGCCACATATGTCATGTCATACATTGTCAGTACTGGGGCAACAGTGGATGTGGGCATGCAGGGCCCAGGTGTTTTCACACTATTGACAGATATGGGTCACCTACAAACACGAACGAGCAGTCAAAGAAGATCAGATGTACATCAGAACTGAGCAATAAGTCTTATAATGTGAACATACACTAGAATTTGTTTTAATATGACTCTACTGAGAGGCATCAATTTCATAGAGGAAGACATGATAAATAAGAGACAAAGAAAAGCAGCAGCTTTTAATACATGACAGCTTTTCTCCCCACTGGCTTTACAACAAAGACAACCTCTGGCAGAAACAGGGAATAAGGAAATCCTTTGATTTAACAGCTTAATAATGCATGCTGAAGCATGTTTGCAGAGGACACTGTGAGGTTACATGAATACTTTATAACGGTCCTAAAAAACGGCCATTGTGCAACATTACCCGCTATAAAGGACTGGACCGAATGGAGAATGTTAGATGAAACATCAGTTTCATTTTTTCTTTAGTGGCCACCCCGCCCCCCTACACGCAGATGCAAGAGTGTGAGAGCATCATGCAAAGTGGGCTGAACTCTGGCTGCATGGGCTGGGTGAGTGGGTTAGCCTCAGCTCAAAGGGAAACCAGCAGAACTTTTATCTTTGAAGTTACACAAACTCTATGGCAGCACAGAGCATGCCCAATACAAGCACTGCACATAACCCATCACCTACAATGTAAGATCCTCGGGTGGTCTGAAAGAACAACAGATGACCTGTTACTGAGGAGGTAATATTTCTCTTTTTTCTCTTTAAAACTTTGCACAAACACTAGATCAGCACATATTCATATAATACCAATTATGCAATAATTAGTTCTGAACATGTAAAAATTGGCTAAGAGGCATATAAAGATGCTTTCCCACAGGGCAGCATAATAAACACTGACTCAGCATTTGGAGTCACAAACAGTGAATTAAGCTTTTTTTTAAATTAAACTAATGACGGATGATGATTCTTTGATGTGCACATTTGAAAAAGTAAAGGAAATCAGTGGTTTGTGCTGCACTCTAGTCTCATGGGCCCTGATGTGATTTCGAAAAACACACGTCTGGGGAGAACTTTTGAAACCTTTAGATCTGGACTGCAGTAAGACCCAACACTAAAAAGGGCATCAACAACGTGCTCCTGAATTCCTCTAGCACTGAGAACAGGACAGTTTCCTTTGCAATTTAAATGGCAACAAAACACATATCCTTCCATACTGCACTCCCCAGTGGAAAATGCCATTAGTGTGTTGATATCTCCTAGCACTGGCCGCTCTTTTAAAATCTTTTGAAGTATCGCGGTAACCTAGCATCATAAAGACTGATTAACGGAATTCTGGTACTTATTAATCAATAGTTAATCCATTTCTGTCAACATATAAACGTTAAAATCGTGATCTGAGAAAACAACTACTGCTGATGTTTAACATCAGGTTAACCTTTTTGGAAAGTAACTTTTCAAACGAAACATAAAATTCATAAAAAAACAGTCACACATAGTAAGGTTGTGAAAAGCAAGACAGGACCTGCGATGCAGACTAGAGATACAGAAAGAGTGTGAGACCCAAAGAAAGCGAGAGAGAGAAAGAGAGAGAGACTGAAAGAGAGAGACAGAGAGAAAGAGAAAGAGAGAGACAGAGGGGGAGAGGGAGGGAGTGGTTAAGGGGTGATCTGAGCAATGCAGGTTGAGGAAGTGGAGATGAAATGTACACTGACCTGAGTGAGATCTGGGATGTCACCCTGATCAATCCCAACTTGCTGTGTCATAAACAAACAAAAACAGGCAAACAAATACAAACAACAAAGGGAGGGGGATAAGAAAAGAAACAATATAACAAAGGGTCATTACATCATGCAATGGCTTTAAAATGAAAAAATAATACATGAAATAAACAAACACCAACATCAACAAAAATTGTGGAGGTCAGGCATGCTGCAGTACACTCAAACAGAGATGAGAATGAATGTAGAAGTGGGTAATGATCCAGATAGCTGGGACCAGACCACAGGGCTGGTGTGTTGGGACTCAATACTCAGAAGTAATTTAAAGCACAAAAAACCTTCACCCGCCCAACACACACATTTATAGACGCAAACGACGATTGATTTTTAAACAATAGTTTTTGTATAAAAAAAATGAATGATGGCCATTCTTTGTTATGATTTCATTTTAAAGTCATGTCTCAGCAATGCTGGGTGCATCAAAATACAAGTTGGCAATTAAGATAAGAAAAAAAGGAAAAGGACAGAGAGTAATGATGAGGGACGAGGCAAATAAAATAAGACAGCAAGAAGCCGGACTGGGCCGGTAAAGACTAGAGCAGAGTGGAAAGTGCAGCACGTGAGCGAAACAGAACGGGAATTCATCAACGTCATGGTGAATGAGGGCCAGTTAGAGCTTTGCAGCCATAAGACAACCTTAAGCAGCCCAAAAAAAAAAAGTACCACAAATCATCCACCCTGAGCTCCGACACTTTAGAGATTTCAAACTGCGTGACTACACAGCAGGACAAGCAGCAGAACTAAAGAAAGAAATATAGATAGAAAGAAAGGAGAAACAGTGAAAAGAGAGCGAAGATAAAGACAGAAAGGGGAGAGAGAACCAAAGATAATGAGTGAGAAACGGAACATGGGGGGTCAGATGTGGCGAGCAAAACAAAAAGACAAAGAAGGGAAAAGGAGGGAGATAGTGAGAGAGAGAGATATTTTATCTAAGAAAACATACATTTGATTATGCACATTTTACATAAAGGATCGGTCATGAAAAAGCACGAGATGTTAAATGGAATCACAGTAACAGGATTTCTGCTCTAGAGCGGTTTTGTTAATGTTTGAGGATATTTATGTGAAACACAGAAGAAGGGAGTTTTTACCTTTACCTCATCTACATAAATTAATTGCAAATGTAATATCAGAGGGACATAAATGGCACCCTAATAGTGGAATCACACATATAGTGTGTGACAGGAAGAAGGGGAGAGCAAGAGGAAGAGACATGGTGAGAATAGAGAAAGACGGTGAGTGAGAGAGAGATGGTGAGAGAAAAAAAAAAAAGTGTGAGACTCAGCTAAAGCAAGAAAAATGGGCAATGTCACTACGAGTAAGAACAAAACCCTTGATCAGGTTCACTGAAACACTACACAACCTCAGAGGAAATGGGAGATCACTACCAAAAGGCTGTTGATGTAGAGGCATCTTAACCTCGCTAACTTTAGGAGACAGAGGGTGTGAGCAGCTTTAGGCCTTTTAGCTAACAGGGCTCAGGGATGCAGATACGCAGGTATGCACAGTCTAAAGCAGTCCAGAATCTACTTCAGTCAGAGATGTTTGGGAAGAGCCCTGAATGCTAGAATGAGTTGTGGTATGGCTAGTTTCCGCAGCTTCAGAGGATTTAAAAAGGGCAAGAGAGGAGGAGCCGGCCTTACAGTGCCTGTCTAGTGTGAGGGTGTGTGTGTGTGTACATGGCCATTAGAAAGACAATACCTCTGCTACTTTGAGAAACTCTGACAGCTTGGTCATCCTGTAGAGGAACTTCTTGTAGATGTCCAAAGCGTCTTTGCACTGGTTCTTCTTCATATCGAAATATTTTTCTGAGAAGGAGTGAGAAAAACAGCCATTAGCCGAGCGATTTGAAGCAGACAAAGACTGTAATTACCACATCAGCAGCCTGTCAAAACACACGCGGCTGCCTGATGGCACTGCCAAGATCCAGATAGAAACTGCAGGAGGCAAATTGTCCTTTCAAGGACAGCTAGCACATCTAACGCTCATTCAGAGCCATCAACGTTGAGGATCAGCCGTTTAGCAGACACTCTTTTTTATAAGCGACTCGAACTTAGCGACTGCACTATTATGCTAAAAACAGCTTAGGGAGAAAAATAAACATTGTTCTGGACATTTGAACTATACCAGAGTTGTTTGGCAAGGATGTACTAACAATCCTTTTCCATGGATACACGAGGTGCCAGCCTATGTAGGTGACAGGTAAAAGCCACAGGAGCTGTTGGGCTAGAACAGCTGCGGTGACAACACGATACAGTCTCACATACTCACAGGCTGTTTCAAGAGAGTGAGAATAGGATACACCTCTCTCAGAATGAGGACATTTCTGATAGAGTGAGAACAGAACACATATTTCTGAGAGAGTGAGAATGGAATACAGTTGCCTGCAGATCAGGAATAGACTGAAGTGAGGAGAGACTGAGAATACAGCAGAAGAGAGGACAGTTGACAGTAGAACACACACTCTTGATATGCTTGACTTACCTTAAACAAGGCAGAAATCTCTCTTTTAAAGAACGGGCTCATTTTTTCCCATAGTCTTGAGAGCAAAATAACTGGTGTAATCATGTCGCATGTTGTGTAATCATGTTGAAATTTTAGATTTTGCGATTTTGATTAAATGCCATGTAAACAACTGCCAATAATATTTTGTTTGTTTTGTTTACTGCCTGCAGCTATTAAAAAGCAATTCTGCAGAGGCCATCTTGCTGCCTAGCCTCAATTCTCAGAAGAGAACTCGAAAACAAATAATAAAAAAAAAAAACAAACAACAAACATTAACTACCAAGCCTTTAATGGTATAATAAAAAATGAATTGAACTGTGTTATTAGACTCCAGACATCTTTCTTTTGTTCACGTGGTTGGCTTGTCCCAGCTGACAATACATTCTTTACATTCTGCTTGTGGCAACAAACATTTTATATGAAAAATGACAGCTATGATAAATAACTGCAACCAGGCCATTTAATAATCGTCACAGGCCTAATAGGACATGGACATTCTAAAATAAGTAAAGAAAATTGCCTCTGGCAACTGATAATCCATGTGTGTGTCATTCATTTTCCAACAACATACAGGAAAATAGCCTTTCTTCCACCAAACAGCTTTTTGTGATGACACTGCCAAACCCCATGACAGTTTGTGTAATTCCTTGGTACTAATATCAGTCTTTTATGGGGCTTGAATGGCACCAATATGCTGGAAGTCATTTTTTAAGACCCAAATGTTTTCTAGCTTAGTCATAGCATATTCCCAGCACAGCGTTATCAATATAGGAGAGTGAGCAGTAACATAAGCTTCCCACAAGACACACAAAGCCAGCACTGTGACTCGGTAGAATAAAACTGAATGATTGAGGAAGTAGGAACCCAAGGGAATCCGAAAGTTCTCCAGATACTTAAGAGATGGGTCAACTGTGCTCTCAAAACAAACACATTTCAATATATTCTCAACGTCTCACAGACTCCTCTCCAACAGGGTGCATCACTGGTACTGTGCTACACATTAAGGGTTTCTGTGATGGGAACATGTAGAATGGTTTGAGATTTGGCACTTGTTCAGGCACCTTGTGGTTAGAGCATGGGCTTAAGTTAAACCCTGAGCCCATTCCTCATAGAGTAGAATACACTGCTCTAAGCATCAGAGCCCAGGGGAACTTACCCAGCAGGTTGATAACCCCTTCATTATAGGCAGCAAACAGACGAATGGAGTCTTTGAAGAGCAGCATGAAGGCAGCGTTGATCACACCGTTGGTAAGCTCATTAGGGTTGGCCTGGAGGAGCAAATACACCCAACCACCCAAGTACATACAAACACACAATCACAGAAACATATCAGATCGTTACTGGCCTAGTGAGCAGAGACAATTTCTGAGGTGTTCTCTTGTCAGGTCTCACAGTACAGAAAAACAAATGTGTTCCCAGACACACACATAAACACATAAAAACAAACACAAACACACCACGTACGTACGAACGCACGCACCTGGAAGTCAAGCAGAGCGTCCAGCTGGTTCTGAATAATGGGCAGAGTTTTGATCAGCTTCTCTGTATTCATGGTGCGCATCACTCCATCAATACTGCACAGCGGACAAACACACATATGAACAAACAAATACACAAAAAACAAACAAACAAAAACGAACACCACAGCCCCATATCTCCCCTGACTCAGAGGTTTGCCCCAACAAAAACGCCACCAATGGCTAGTCAGGGCATTTGTATTTCTGCTCTTCGCTTTTCTGCTGTTTCTCCCGTCTCTGCTGAGAGCAGAAAGGCTTTTACACATTTGCATATGGCCTTGAGGAAAAGCAACAACAATGAAATAACCAGTGGATTCAGAGGAGGGCCTGCCACATTCACTCACGCTTAGCACTGTAGTGTGAACGCAAACGAGGAAAAATAGCTTGTGGTGACGATGCAACAGGGCTCTGAAAAAGAGCATTTTACACTCAAACTGAGCTCTCAAGAGGCAGTGCTTTACCCCCATCTAAATCGCAGAATTTAAATAATCAGACACTTGATCAGCAACTTCCTTAGTGCAGTAACAACCCTGCCTGTCTAAAATTCAGCCAACAGAGTTTAGAAGTTACATGGGCCAAATGAATGAACTGATGAAAATTACAGTGATTTAAAAAAAGATTTATGGGGTACAATTAACAATTATAAGTTATGAGTGTTACGATGAATTGATCTGCAAACTTACAAGCCAAGTTGCACTAGTAAGAATCATGATTTGCTGCTGTATGCACTGCTCTGTGCGCATAATCTGGATTTCAAAGCTAGTTTGTGTCATATTTCCGTTTTACAGTAAGAATTCTTTTGCATATCAAACAGTATTTCAGGGTTTCTTTGAATATCTGGCCGGGGAGAGAAGATAAAAATTTGCATGCAGTGGCAAGACTGGCTTATTTACAACTCTGATTCTCAGTATTAATGGACACTGTCCTTGGGGAAAAAATAAATTCTGTGTCATTATCCACTATGTAATGTATCTTCCACTATTCGATGTTAACAGTAATTTAGTCAAAATCTGATGCAGCAGTTTACCTGCATTAGACAATTCCTGTAAAATGTAAAGAATTACACAAACAAGAGCCTATATATTACCAGAACACTGAGTAATGCATCATCTTGATGCTTTTACAGTTTTACGTTTTTACAGGGAAACATTATAGAAGGATATTTTATGCAAGCATGCTTTAGAGAAGCGACAAAACAAATGTCACAGAGTGTGTGGTTTCTATTGTGCAAAAGCAATACTGCACTGCTGGCAAAGAGAAAATTTGTTTTTATTTTTTTATTAGGACGAAGACATTACACAAGTGTGTTTTTTTGGGGCATGATTGAGAAACAATTAGCTGTTGGTGAGTCATGCTGAGGAATTCCATGCCAAACGTGAATGCTTAAAACACATTAAAAACACAGATTAAGGGTCTCAAGGGTGAATGATGCCTGTGCATTTCCCATAAAGGTAATGCAAGCTTTGTGTGTGAAGGCACATAACCGGCTGTATCTCAGATCTATGTACTCTTTAAGGCTGGTTGAGGTTCTTTTTAAACATGTGAACGAAAGCCCAGACATTTGATGTACTTACCCTCTCTTCATCTTGGTAAAGTCCACGGCCACAAGCCTGTAGGACAGAGCCTTCTCATTCAGGTATCGGCTGTAGCGCCTGATAAAGGTGGACATGTCATAGCCTGAGAGAGTGAAAGTGTGCAAGAGCATGAGACCGGAAAGGAGGGGTAGGTAAGGGCTCAAATTTA
The DNA here is from genome assembly GCA_037974465.1 of Brachypetersius altus. Taxonomy (NCBI): domain Eukaryota; kingdom Metazoa; phylum Chordata; class Actinopteri; order Characiformes; family Alestidae; genus Brachypetersius; species Brachypetersius altus. The sequence continues at coordinate 914,379 of JBBPDB010000011.1, read as the reverse complement.
GTCTGTGAGATCAAAGGGATTGTTTTTGGTTATCATTTATGCTTACCTTGCAATGCACCTTTATCAAGGAAATTGTTAAGATTGAAGAGAGTATTTCTTGATGCCAGATACTGAATGAAACGCTACAGGACAAAGAGACAGAGAGACAAAGCAAAAGACTGATTACCATCACAGTATTTAGACTGATGTTCCAGTACTCCTGAAGTGCAGCTGATGCTGGAGCTGCTCTTTTATCTGGAAACTGACAAGTGCTAGAACACTGATAAGAGAAAACACCCTGTTCTGGCTGAAATTGGCAAAGGCTGGAAAACTATGCGCAAGACCAGACTCACGACTGGCTCAGGAGACTGGGTTGGGAAATTCCCAGAAAGCAGGGCCTACTCTGCTCAGACTTGACAGAACACTGTGATCGAGACAGAGCGATTAGGGGATTCGTATCAGAAGACGTGTGCATTCAGTGGTGCTCATAAAGAAATCGAACATGCTAGTTCAATTCTTGCTAAATAACTTGCTTAATTCACTACATTTGATATAGATTTTTTGCTGAAATATGGCATTAAGTGCATGCAGCTGCCATAAGCTCCACCCTGAAAGAATAAAAAACAACTTTAGTTTTGTCAACAGTTCGATTTCTATTCATACAAAACTATACTTGTAAGGTAAAATTGTTTTGGTATCCAAAACAAAAGCACCATACAAGAGGCAGTACATGAAGGTGCCAAGATATTAAAATGAGTTCATTAGATAAAGATGACTACACTATTATAATTTTACTCAACACTGAAAATCAGGCTGGTTATTCAAACTGTTTATCTGTTGACAATCGCCTTCTGCAACCATATGTTGTGATATGATTTAGAAGGCAAGTGCAAACACTTTTGAGACACATGTAAACTGTATGCAACAACCTGAATCTACCAGGTATGCACTGCTAGGTAGCATGACAGATAATTAGCCTATGTGGCCACTTTAATAGTTCCACAGAATAAATAAAGAAAATGTTCACTGATAAATCACATTTTGTTTTGGTAATTCATCTCCATCTGCATTTCATGGTTGTGACATGCCTATTCCATCTCTTTCACTTAGCCAATACTCACTCTTGAAGGCAGGTAGCACAAAGTCCTTCCCTTTCAAAAAAAACTTTTATTTTTTAGTTCAACGCTCAAGCAGAGCAGCGAACAAATTGTTCGAAAAAGAGGGTGGTTTTCAATCCCACTGAGACACGGCATGAAAACTTGGTGACCACTCTGCAGTCAAGTAAAAATAAATAAATAAATAAATAAAGTACTGCTACTGCCAGTAGCAAAAGTATTTCAGGGTCAAGTTGAAACTTCTTAAAACACTTTTGAGCCTATTATTTCTGTGCGAAAACTTTCACACTGTAAGGCAGTTTGGCCATTCGAAATAACCAGAGGCTAAGAATGGTTGGGTTCTTGAACTCTGCAGAATCTCAGAGGGCCAGTTCAGCTTACGAAGGTACATTTAACACACAGAAAGAAAACGAGCCTCTAGCAAAGATCCCAACCTTTAAACTCTGATCTAATAAAACCTTATTAGGCATTTACTGAGAACAGGGCATGTGGGTCATGTGATTAGAGCTCATAGTTCCCCTTTGCCCTTTTAGAAAGTTCCTGTGTTGGTCAACCAGGAAAGGCTGTATCACAAACTAGGAAGTTTTTATTACCGGCTTGACTCCACTAATCCTGGAACCTGCTGTTCAGTGCCTGACTGCAACTCAGATAAAACATTATTGCTCATTTTGTCAGCCATTTGAACCTGTTGGCTTAGTGTGTTTGAAGTGCTGTCAGAGAACTAATGAATGTTAGTCTTTTCTCCACTGCGATAACTTTACTGCTGTATAAACATTGCATACCATGCAGAGGTGCGCCCTATAGCTGGAATTAAACTGCCTGTGGCTAGAAGACCCAAAGAATGCGACTGGCTGCATTCCTGTGGAAATTGTCTGGACAGTAGTGGGCACCAGAACTTGTGAAGCAACTTGATTGAATCCAGAAATCTACAAAATTACTTGTTAACACAGAGTGATTAATTAAATAAAGACTTACATTCCTTCTAGGACTTAAATATATGGAAAGCAATAATAATAATAAAAACAATAATAATCCATCCTACCCACTGCCATCAGACTCTATAACTCATCCCCCTGTCACACACCCACACAATAATCTGTGCAATAACCTGCTGCAAGCCATATGTGCAAGTTCATAGTGGGTTTAAATCATCATCAATATCTTATGTACAATAGTCTTATGTGCAATTTCATGTATCTATTACTTCTCTAGTACATGCAATAACAGGCCAAACCACTACTTGTGTTACTAGTAAACTACACAGCAGTAAGTCACAGTATTTATATTCAAGCATTTTGTGTATATAGCATAGTGCCAGAGATTTCCAGAGATGTTTTTTTTGTCCAAAAACTTTTATTTTAGACTTTATATATCATTCTCGTCTTTGCATCTCTGTGACTGTGCAATCGTGATATAAGCTATTTTCTCTGGGACAAATTAAGTTATCTGACAGTATATCAGTAGGACCTTAATATTTGATTTACCATCATCATCATCATCATCATCAAGTGAGACTGTACTGCAATACACACTATTAATAGTAGCCATTGTCAATGATTGACAGTATCAGACGTGGTAGCAGACAAGCAAGGCTGAGGCTTAGATTGAGCTGCATGAAATTCTTAGTTAATATTTTACTGTAAAAAATATCAGTCGGTTAATCCAACATGTACATTGTTCAAGGGCAGATGTTATGTGCATGACTGCTGCAAGGAAGACCACAGTACCAGAAAAAAAAATGATGCCACCTCATGGTGCTATAGAACATTCTAAAGCCAGAGAACATATCAGGATTAAAAGAAAACACATATGAGACACAGAGGCTTTAATTTTGAGTATCTTAAAAAAATATTTTCTGGCTTGCTTTATATTATAAAGCATGGACACCTCTCATGTGAGGAAAACAGTTCACATAATGTTAGAGCACAACCTGGAGGAACAACCTCAGGTCAGGATTGCAGATCACCTAGGATTTTGTAGCAGCAGAAGGAACACACAAATCGATAGAACTAACTAATGCAGCTGCCTTTGCATGTTCATGCTCATCCAGTCACGCTTCAACTCAGCAACCCCAATCCCCCAACTGTTTTTTTAATAAGCACAGAGACTGAAGATGCTTATCTGAAACATACTTCAGTACTACAGGTCGGATGTACAGATAGACAAGCAGCCAGAGAAATGAAGCCTGTCCTCTGCTAATAATTAATGTGAGAAAAGTATTGACAGCATCAAACTGCTGTTCATTATTAATTCAGAATGCTCAAGAAGAACAGTGCAAAAAAGAAGAGAACGTTGCAGAAGAGACTGGTGTCAGATTTCAGCAACAATCTTCAGATCACCAAAAAATCCAAACTAACCCAGGATTTAAGGAGCACAGTGTGTGGATGGAGTTCTACAAAGCAGAGTGATGCTCTTCCCTCTTATGTTCAGAGGTTTCTATGGATACGGCCCGGGCAACTAGTGCAGTATAAATAAAAACAGCAGAAACACAGCAGTGCAAAAAGGAAACCATTTATTCTTAGTGGAATCAATTTATTCGGGGAAGTGGCATATTTTGTTGGATGTGGCTATTTCAAGGCACAACATGCACTATAGCCTATATGCTGAGATGAGATATGAGACAGAGAAAAGAACTCTGTCTTCATGAATAATGAAGCAAAAGTTCCAATTCATTCAATCCAACCACTTCCACTAGGCGAACTCCACACTACAGAGAGAGAGAAAGAGACACTCACATTTAATGCATGTCACATCAGTCCTAAAGAATTACTGCTGTTGTATAAGCTAAAGCTCTATTATCAGATGAAAAGAACTGCTGTGATTTATACTGTTGCATATATAGAAACACTTCGAACTGACAGTACTGCATTGTAGTATCCTGGCTTTCATCAAACTGTTGCGGGTAAATGGAGACAGCAAAGACTAAACAGAGATCGGCCTAAACCAACTACTAAGACATTAAAATAGTAAGTGTTGCAGGGATATAAATCCAACACTGTTTCCAGTTTTACATCTTTTTACTTTTTGGCCATTGCAAAAAAAAAAATAATGTTCTCACTGACAAAATCAGGCAACATGGTGTCAAACTCTGCATCTACATGGCATGCCCAACAATGTCATGCCCAAAGCATGGCTGACAAAAGCGCTACATGAAATGTCTGTAAAACAATAATTTCAAGTAAGAGTAGAAACACCAGCAATATGTTGAAACATATGGGCTAAAATCCCAGAATGCCATGTATCTGACATCCTACGCATCAATGCCACCGTTTCCTATATAAGCAGCATGTTCATTAGCAAGAGAGCATATCCTGCGTTACAGTAACATTAGTGCCATGCAGAGAGAAAATCATGATATAAACCCACAAACTCTGTACTTGGAATGTACCGTTTAATGTTATTAATTAACTGATGAAAACATAGAAACTGAGATCAGTTAGTAAAAATGAAATTTGTTTTCCTATTTATATCCTTTTCAAGGAGCACTGTAATTTAACATTTTCAAACACTATTAGTTATACATTCTAGTCTCTGTTCACAGTAATGATGAAACAGCTGTGCTGCTGCTAAACACCTCTATAGGATTTTTTTTCAGTGTTAAGTTTGTTCAACAGTTCTCATGTAAGAACACATTTGGCATCACTATAACTAGTACTAGTGACTAGTGGGCAAAGCTGTCAAAGATCCAGTTCAGTAAAGCCCCTCTTATTCTTTTTCCACTTTCCGCAGCTTTCATGTATTGATCAGTAGCAAGCAGGAATTTGTTCAGGCACTTTACTGCCCTAGATGAGCATGGTGGTGTGGAGGGGGGTGGATGGCAGGGCAAGCGTGTGTTTATTAAAAAGGTAATTATTACCTTGGCTAGCTCACATCATTCAAACACGGCAGACATTATGCAAACCACAGCGCTTTCTGAGAACAGAGGAGGTGCCAGTATTCAAAAACATCACGCTGGTGGAATGCTTAAATAAACCCATTCATTTCCACAGCCAAAGCCCAGATTCAGAATAAGGGCTGCAACAAAAATCTAAACAATCACACTACATTAAAGTGAAAGAATGCTTGGTGCATCACAAGCAAAAAGTGTATAAATTAAAAAATCTAAATTAAACAAGTGTTTAGAAGTGAGGAATCGTTTGCCTCACGGCAGGTAGTTCTTCTCATTAAACAGTAGCCAGTGTTTCTTACAATCCAGCTTTAATGATCTGTAAAGTGAAATTTACTTATTGCATGACAAGTGTATTTAGATGGCTGGCTGATTTCAGTGAACTGTTCATGGATATATACTGATATTTTTTAGACAGACAGACAGAGAAACAGACATAGAAAATGAAAAAGAGAAAGAGAGAGCATGTATATGTACGAGGGAGTAAGAGATGGTCGTGTGCACAAAAGTGTTCCTGCAAAAATCTAAATTTCAAACAGCAGAAGCCCAGCCATTTTGTAAGGGCTCTTAAACCTCACACCAGCCTCTAAATTAAAAGCTAACAATGAACCCTGAAGGACTATTTTCCATATATATGTGCGTGTGTGTGTGGCAGCTCTCATTAGTGCAGTGCAAATTAGCAGGCAGTTATTTATCTTTGCAACACAAACACTTTATCTGAGCTCCTAATATAAGCCATACCCTCAAGTGGTCTCTCCCCACACAAGAACGCACCCTACGCCATCAACACTCCTTGGCAGTGAACATTATCTCCAATCTTTAAACGTTCACACATATGCATGCCTGCATCCACCCACCCACATATGCTGCCCTTATCTTGGCTTTGTACTCCTTTCGGTCTGTTTTTGATGCAAGCTATAGAGGGGAGTATTAATTAGAACATAAACCAATCAGTCATAACATTAAAACCACATGACTAATAATGTTCGCTTCGTGCCACCAAAACAGCTCTGACTCATCAAGGCATGGAGTCCACAAGACCTCAGAAGGTGTGCTGTGGTATCTGGCACCAAGATGTTAACAGAAGATCCTTTAAGTCCCATAAGGCTTGAGGTGAGGCATAATTCATAGTAGTTTTCCAGCACAGCCCACAATTTCCAGTGTGCCAGGCCAACATCTTGAACTCTGTCATGTTCCGCCAACTATTCCTGAACCGTGTTTGCAATGCAGGAGGGTTCATTATCCTACTGATAGAGGCCATTGACATTAAGGAATACTGTTGCCTTGAGGGGAGTACTTGATCTGAAAGTCACATCTGCATGAAGGACAGGACACAAGATGTCTTGTCTTTCCAAAATGCATCCTGGTGCCCTTGTATAAATGCTCACAAACCCATTGTAGTCAACAGGGCTAGCATGGGCACTCCAGTATACAGCAACATAGCCCCATATTTAGTAAGCAGTGTATTCTGACAGCTTTCCATCACAGCCAGTATGAACTTTTTCAGTTCTACAGTAGCTCTTCTGTTGGATCAGACTAGACAGGCTAGTCTTCGCTTCCCCACATGCGTTAATGAGCCTTGGATGTACATGACCTTTACAAAGTACACTTTAAACCCTTTAAACCACCGCATCCCAGAAACACCTCCAAGAATTGTTCTATAGATGGTTTGGCACAGTTGACTAGCTTGTGGTATATTTTCTTACCAGGTTAAAAAAACAGTCTACCATGTGCAACATTGTGTAATGTTTTTATCCGGTGATGAACATCATAATGTGCAATATAATGTGATGTCTTCTAAATGGGCGCAAAATCATATAATTACTTGCAAAATCTTTCTATTCAGACCCAAGTCTCCAGTGAATATCTAATGGTATCTTAGCATATAGAGTGGAGGAAATAATTATTTGACCCCAGTTTCTGGTTTTGGTGGTTTTGGTTATTTTTTCAATTTTCCTTCTGATGTCACTGTTAAAATAAACCTAGCATTAAAATGATTCTGTTCTGAGACTTTCCATTTCTTTGTCACTGGACAAACTTACAAAATCAGCGAGGGGTCAAATACTTATTTCCTCCACAGTATATCCACTCTGTATATACCTACATACATATACTCCCTGTGTACATGGATACAGCTTACCCAAGCCTACATCTAGGTGTGCCATTCAGTCTACTTACAGTTTTCATATGTGTATTTTTTACAATACAGTCATGCATAGTTATTAGTTTTTATACTGTACATGTTTAGATTGTAGATTTTAACATTTTGTTCTTTTCTATTGTTTTTCTTAATTTTGCTGCTCTTAACTGTGTACTGTTCACTTTCTGCCATGACCAAGCACATCTCACACTTGTGGGACTAATAAAGGTTTATCTTATCTCACACCAAACCCCTCTGAGCTTCCCCACTTCATCTGAGTACACAGATAAATGACAGGAATTCAATTCCCCTAAAGAGAATGTAAACAGGTTCAACACACGTTCAACAAAACTCAAGCCATTCAAGGTTATATACATTTACTGACATTTGATCAATACAAACAAAGTATGGCTTTTTTACTTATATTTATCTCTTCCACGTCTCAAATGGGATGCTGGGTCATATAAGCTCCACCAACAGTCTCCATTCACTCTGCCCACAGTGTTCTGTGAGCGAACACACCCCGGGTCCAGCTCTCGCTCCGGTTGAACAAAGGTTCACCTAATTGGCTCCTGCTCCCCGTATCAGATCTGTGCTATCAGATGGTCGGTGGTCGGAGTCTGGCGGAGCCTCTTTCTCAGCACATCACTGAAGTGTGGAAAGAGATGTGGCAGCCTCCTTTCAGCTCAGGCTTCAGATGCTGTGATCAGTCTGCAGAGCCTTTATCGGAGGCAGGCAGAGGAGGATTCAGCTCATACAGCAACGAGAACCTACCACACACACACACACCTCAAACACTCTCTCACACACACAGACATACACACACACACAGAGATAAACTCACACCATCACACGCACTAGAGCTGCACAATATATCGCAAATTTACCGTCATCGCGATATCAACATGCGCAATATCCATATCGCCAAAGACTGACTGA
>JBBPDB010000011.1:895399-905728 GCA_037974465.1 Brachypetersius altus | reverse complement strand
AACCTAGCATTAAAATGATTCTGTTCTGAGACTTTCAATTTCTTTGTCACTGGACAAACTTACAAAATCAGCGAGGGGTCAAATAATTATTTTTTCCACTGTAATTCCCTTCTCTACTACAAGTGTGTGATCTGCTTACACTGCTCAGTTCAGTCCAGCAGTAGCTGCTTCAATAGCTGAGGTCAAGGCCACACAGTCACAGAAGGGCCAGGGGTGTCACTGTAGAGGGGCAACCAATTTGTTAACTACTCTACCCTTATTACAGCAATGCCAGGCAGCAGATTCAAATTCTGCTCTGCTCTCACTCCCTTTGGTCCTCAAAGTTATGTCATGTCTTCCATCATTCCACTGTCAGCATTTTTCTAATCTTGCTCTCCCTGCCTCTTCTACTCCCTCCCTCTCCCTCATATAGTCTCTCGACTGGCCTCTCCCTCAGACTCACTCTACTCATCTATCTTCCCCAGCCACCCTCTCTCCTTTGAGTGGCGTCACAAAAGCAAATTGTACATTCAGTATCTGGGCCACCGGTGGGAGTGACTCAGAGAGCATCTTGCAAACACACACCCCTCGCACAAGCGTGTCCTTATGATCAGCACTTTATCTGTGTGTCCTCCATTGCCAGGCCACTGTCTGATTCTGTAGACGCCCTCCCGTTTGTCCTTGGAGTTTAAAACACCGCTGCTTTTGCCATCAGTACCGGGGACAGATATACCAGCTAAATAATATGCTCTGCACTTCAGACAGGAATGCAGACAAAAAGGTAAAAACAACTAAAACAACTACAGGTCACACAGGACAAAGATGACGCAAAAAAAATGTATTGCTTGATCATTTTACAGGGGTCACACCCTATCCCCCCTCAAGAATCACTTAAAAGTTTGTGTGGTTTCATTTTCCAAAACCAGTCATTCATTTTACATCGACTTCCGTTTCATCCTTTAGAATTAAACAGGCTTTTTTTTGTTAGTGTGCTTTTAAGACTGATTAAAGTAAATGATGGTTCACTCCAAAAGGCAGCTCATATGTGAATGACTTGTTTCTAGTGCCATCAAAAAATATACACATACCAAATACGTTTTCAGATTTTTGTTTCCAATTACTGACTGAAGAACGGAAAATTTACCATCAAACTTATTTGCCATGCACCTTTCAGACTCTAGATGTTTACTGCTCATATGGCACAGCTTTTCCGGTGAATGATGCTTGGTCTCCGCAGCTTAATTAAAGATTTTGAACTACACAAAATACACTGTTTTACCCTAAACAACGCATCACGGAGGTGGTTAGTTACCAGTGGTCTGTTTGTGTGTACACAATGGGTTACTAATGACTGTTTTGTGTCTCTCCTGTTTGGCAACTGAGTTGTTGTCATAAATTAATACTTTCAAATGAACTTAATTATAGGAGATCTTAAAGATTTAAGCATGAACAAAAACATGTTTGCTTCCCACAGATACCGCATAAGGTGGACTGCGTGTGTGTGCATGTAAGGATGTGTATCTGGGCCAGCTCATTTAGTCAGTGCACATTATTAAGTAATGTGTCCACATCGAGACTGCACCATTAGGGTGTGTGTGTGTGTGTGTGTGTGTGTGTTTAGGCGAGACAGAGAGAGAGAGCCCACTTCATTATCACATGCTCATGGGAGAATGTATATCTTCAGTGGAGATCATAATGGTGCACAGGCACAGTTGTGCATTTCTCACCTCATTGCCGTACATCATTAAGTGGTGTGTGGTAATGAGGGCTTTGAAGACCACCACCCAGCTGCTGTTGGCTGTCCGCTCAAACAGGGTATCGGCCAGCTGGGGCACGTTCACATTCATCTCATTGGTGCAGTGGATCAGGTCTGGAATGAAAAAACACACATCATGGATGCAGTAGCTCAATTTCAAGGAGACCAACAACTTCAGATGAATTACAATTAGACCACATGCATAAAAACATTCATAAAAACTTTATCAACACTCTTCAGTCATTTATAAACTAGAAAGACAAGTGCTTTCCTAAAACACATAAAAAATTGCCCTCCCTGCCTCCTCTAGCCCCTCTCCCTCTCACTGCCTCATATACAGTCTCTCAGCCTCCCTTTCCCTCAAACTCATCCTACCCATTCATCTTCCCCATCCAACCTCTCTCCCTCGTTCCTTGGAGTGGTGTCACATAAGCAAATATTACATTCAGTATTTGGGCCACCAGTAGGAGTGACTTAATCAAAATTCTATATTTTGACTTTGGTACTGGAGCACTAGATGTCTACACTGGACAAAAAAAATAAACGTACCACTCGCTCACATTTTTCATGAGCTGAACTCAAAGATCTGAAACATTTTCTATATACACAAAAGACCCATTACTCTCAAATATTGCACAGGTGTGCCTTAGACTGCCCACAATGAAAGGCCACTCTGAAATGTGCAGTTTGATCACAGCACAATACGACAAATGTTGCAACTTTTGAGGGAGCATGCAATTGGCATGCTGAACGCAGGAATGTCTACCCGAGCTGTTGCCCGTGAAATTAATGTTCAAAGGCGTTCAAGTACATCCAACGTGCCTCACAACCGCAGACCACATTTAACCCCACCAGCCCAGGACCTCCACATCCAGCACGTTCACCTCCATGATCGTCTGAGACCAGCCACCCGGACACTGCAGTAACAATCGCAACAGACTTTAGTGGGCAAATGCTCAAACTCGATGGCATTTGGCACGTTGAAGAGCATTCTTTTCACATACAAGTCCCGAGTTTCACTGTTCAGGGCAGATGGCAGACAGCGTGTGTGGCTTTGTGTGGGTGAGAGGGTTGCTGACGTCAACGTTGTGGATCGAGTGGCCCATTATCAAAACCAATTTTCCTTTTTGGCTTTCTTTACAAATAAAATTTAGCATCAGAAAATTAGATTACTAATACGTTTCTCCAGGAGGCTGAAGACAAATAAGGGGGAAAATTTGGAAAAACCAGGACAAAAGCAGTCATTTTAAGTTACTGTGTGAAAATCAAAATACCTTTACTCACCGAGTTGCTCGCTCATCCTACACACACACACACACACACACACACACACACACACACACACACACACACACACACACACACACACACACACACACACGACTCATTTGCAAAAGTCCTCTGGGCCTGTCCACTGTTTTAATGAGGATTTCTAAACTAGTGCAGCTCCTGTTTGGAGAAATGACTGAGCACAGGCATCACCCAGAGGAGATCACATCACTAAACAGGCTACTGCATTAAGAGACAGATTACTGAAAACATGTGCACCACCTGTGACCTGTAAATTATAAAGAGACAGTACAGTATGGAATGGTAATCAACAGGCGTGGCTATACTTTATGCAGTACAATTCTCCTTTTGAATGAATGAATAAATAAACTCTAAATATGTATGGACTGCCTTTCATTTACGTTCTCTTCATATTCCCCAATCACTAGCCTATTCAGTCTAGGACGAGAAGGGTGAGGATGTATGAGGCAGCTACATGTTTTATTTGTAATAAGGTTCCTCCTCTGTCTCTTTCTCTCTCTGGCCTTATACTGCAGAACAATTTTTCTCTCCTGCTCACTTGCTTTCTCTTTCTGGTGTGAAGAGGAGTCTGAGGGCTGAGTGGTTCCTGGGGGGAGGTGAAAGGGAGCGAAAGAAAAAAGATAAGAAAGGGAGAGATGCGCTGACTTAATAAGATGAGCAGAAAACACTGCTGTTGATGTTATTGATCACACAGCCGGTTGTCTTAAACTGAAAGAAATGAGTCAAGCCGGGGGAGGAAGAGAAAAAGAATGAAATGGAAGGAGAGAAAAAATGACATCAAAAGAGAGAGATAGAAAAGAGAGGAAAAAGAAAGAAATGAGGGGGATAGCAAGATAGAGAAAGAGCAAAACAAGAGTGCAAGAAAGAGAGCGAGAGAGATGTTCTCTGTACTACAGCACTGATTGTAACATTGGAGGTAATCTTGTAGGATTGATGATGCATGGCTGATTTCCCCTCAGTCTGGGCTGAGGCCCTAAGAGACCCCTATTTCTTTTCCCTCACACACACACACCCAAGGCAGTGCATTTCACACCAGTATGAACACTCAGAAATCCACTCATTCTACATTCTATGGGGCTGAGAGACAGGTAGACATAAGCAGTTCACAAATCAAACTTCTCCCCAACAGTAATTTCCATCTCTGAACTGTACTATCGACGCCAAGCACCAGGGTTCTTTCAAAACACTCATTTTTCACAAGTAGCAAAGTACATGAACATGCAGTGGTCAAATACACACATATGGCAGTTTTATTGCTGCCACTCTTAAGTGGTTCACCACAAGATTCATGTACGAAATGTACTTCTGTAACATTTCTCATACACGGAAAATATAAACTCAACTGTAAAGACAAACTGTCTTTCCTGTCAGCTTTTCATACAAGCTCTTCCGGTAATTTTCTGGAACGTGTACCAGGCCTCACACGTGTATATTGTTCTCAGTCTTACCTTTAATTTCACTCACAATGTTGTGTAATATATTTGTATAACCTCAATCCCTTTGTTGCACAATTAAGATGTATACAATTTTTCCCTGTTTGTCACAATAATAAGTAATTATATGCATAGAAATACAAAAGAAAAATGAACAGAAACTGAATCTTGCAGATTTACACCGAACAATATTGAACAAAATTGTTTTTTGCTTTTGAAAATTGTTCAAGAAAGTCCTGCCAATCACGCACAAACATTCTAACCAGTACATGTAAAAAAAATCCAATTTGTTTTAAGATAGAAGTCTGTTTTTCCATGTGTTTTTTGTATCCAAAACATTAGTTGTGCCATGCCTCAGAGCAGTTTCTGTGTTCATTTAGACAGAGGGCCAAATCACACTTCCAGGGGGGAGACGGGCTGACCTGTCTGGTCTGCCTACAACATCCATGACTTGCATCCAAACGAGGCTCTGAGGCGCCTACTGTTTTCTAAGAGGTGAGCATTTGGTGGGAAAGAAGGGAAATAAAAATAAAATAAAGGATGACATTCTATATATGTGTGTGATAATGTCCATTACTACAATTAGCTTGGTCCATAAATACAGAATTTTTTTCTCAAAGTAAATTAAAGTGGCCCCTTATAGTCACAGGTGAACACACCACAGCACACTGTGAAATTCTTCCTCTGCATTTAACCCATTCACCAAGTGAAGCCGTGGGCAGCCAGGAACACAGCGACCGGGGAGCAGTGTGTGGGGACGGTACCTTGCTTAAGTGTACCTCAGTGGTGCCCCCAAAGTCCTGGGATTCAAACCCACGACCTTCTGATCGCAGGGGCAACACCGTAACCACCAAGTTTCTTTATTAAACATTGCTTTGAAGTTGCATTCACAGGTGTATCTGGATTGTCAAGCCAAAATTAAATAGCTCATGACATGAATGTAATCCTGTAATTAGGCTTGTCACGATACTGAAATTTCAAACTTGATACCGATACTAAGGATGGTACTCGATACTATTTGATACTACAGGGGGAGGAAAAACGAATAAGAACTTTTTAATTTAAAAAAAGTGTGAGTAGACAAACGAAATGATCTACTCAAAATTGTACAGCATATGGGTATTTTGAAATTAAATGTATTATCTAGTCAAGTTTGTCAACTAAAAGTCTGAGAAATGTAGTCTTGTTTTAGTCAATGAAAGTTGTATTTTAGTCTATTTTTTTAGTTTTTTTTATTCTATTTAAGATAGTAGAATAGACAAAATCTAAATTTTCTTCAAGTCAAAACCATTTCACAATTCAAACAAGGTTATCTTATTATATTATTGACCTTACAGACTCAAGAATACCGTACATCCATTCAATCTTGAACCAGAGGGAGAACAGAGCAGAGACTTGTGTGACCACAATAATATTTTGACAGTTTTGACAAAAAGATTTAGCCTGATGACACTAATTATTACAATGCAATATATTTCAGTCTTTAAAGTAAAGTAAGGCTTTAACTCTCTTATTTTTCAAACAAAGTATGTTTCACTGGTTTTAGGATCATGAAAAAGCAAAACATTGCCCCAATAATGAAAATTCTACTTTTCTTTGCAAGTATGATAATAGTATGATATTGTAAATGGAATGTTAGCTTGTGGATAATGTGTTCGCTGTAGGTCAACCTGTGCTTAAAGCGGGGTTATGGGTTGTGTGCAATTTGGGGGGGGGTGTTCGTGCCAGGGTATATGTCTCTGCGTGGTTCCGGTGGAGTTATGCGCGCAATATAAAGTCAAAAAATAGGTGCACATTTACGCTGTGAAGAATGAAAACCGGTGCGCATTTTGCGTACGTCTGACGTCTAACCAGGCTTGCGTACCACTCATGTCTGACTATAAACCCTGACTATAAAGCACCGCTGTTGTAAGCCACAATAAATAAAACCTGAAAACGAGGTTTTATTTTCTGCTGTATCGAAACACATTTGGTGACGTATTATACCACAAATATTCATTGAATAATAATCTGACCCCTATGCTTTTATAACATGATTAAGAAACAGTGTGGGCTGTATATTGATATATGAGTCACTTCGTGCCAATACCAATTCAGTATTTCAGATCACTCTAGAAAGGAAAAAAAAAAACTCGCACCGCACACTAAAAAGCACGTCTTTGACATTCACTCACACACACAACATTGTGAACACTCTCCCGCAGTGTGCAGGAGGTGTGTGTTCGGCAGTGTGCGATGAGTGAACAGAATAAAGGCCCCGTCGGGAGCCAGAGTACCAATATAACGTAAAAAGGTCAACATGGTACAGTACAGGACTGGCCTGACCCCTGAGGTCACCAGGTCATCACTCTGCTCACATTTCACAGCCTGGCGGTGTGTAACTGCATGAGAAGCTCATTGTTAGACCAAAACACAGAACAGGCTTTTTGACCAATGTGTACCAGACTGTTCCTGATACCAGTCACAAGAAAAATACTGGAGTGCAAACAGCAAATGCTCCTCTACTGGTACTGCTGCATTATGCAAATGAAGACTCTATCCAGGTATTCATCTCGCACGTGAATGGTACCCTTTATTTTTGGTCAATATCTAGCAAAGTAATTACAGGACTGGTATTCTGTGCAAATCAACCAGTCCTATCTGCACAATATTCATCTGGATCTGGTGCTGACTGCAATTCATTCTGATCTGAAATCAGTTTAATAGGCCCTTTGGTATGGGGACAAGGAAGGATTTTGGTTCGAAATGAGATGGAAAGGGTCAGTTCTACTCATAGCTTCACTGCCCCTCAGAGAGACATTACACATTACATCTGAGCTGCTGCTGAAAGCCAGAGGAAGGGTGGAGGAGAAGACAGGACGCAATAGATCAGTTCCGACACACAACTGCTCTGAATCACTACGATGGCTCAATATTAAGACTCGACCAATATATAACGCTAAAATTATGACACGTACAACTGCCATTGTTCAAACCAAGCAGATGCTCCTTTCAGCGCGCAAACGCTTGCATGCACACATACTCCCCCAGGCAAAAAGCAGACACAGTGTTTCATTTATTTTCCATCGCAATTAAATGGATATTTGATTTATGCTACAAGCAATACATGTAAAACAATCACTTTTTCATGGTTGCAGTCCCAGTGATCGTTGCTGTGTTGAAACTCTGAACAGTAAATCTGAGAAGAGCAAGACTGCGTCTGTGTGGGTGGCCAAAAGTAGCACCAAAATCGATGCTTTAAGGCAGTGGTCCCCAACCTTTATTAAGTCACGGACCGGTTTAATATCAGAAACTATTTTCACGGCCCGGAGTGGCAAATAAATATACGTAATTATACAAATAAATGATACGCATAAAATGGGATCTTTTAAAAATATAATAATGGGATATGTTTAAAATATACTAATAAACGTAAATCCAATGTGCACTCGCAGCTTTATTAACAGCATTTTCATAACAACGAGCCAAAAACAGAACACGGGTAACATCCACGTTTTTTTTCCTGTGCAGCCCGCGGACAGGTACCACATGACCCTCGGCCCGGGGTTTGGGGACCACTTCTTTAAGGTATCTAACAGTTAAAGTATCTAACAGTTATTCCTCATACATTGACCGACGAACTGATCCATAGTGACTGCCAAAAAATCAATTTCCTCAGACTCACACTCCTGGCACAAGAATAATAATAATAAAAAAAACTAAACTAATCCAAACTCTGGACACCAAACACCTTGGCTCAAGCCCATTTGCATTAATTTTCACCAGTGCTTTAACAGGGTTTTTGCAGGTTTCAGGAAGTTCAATTTAAGACCTTTTAAGACCATAAGTAAAATTTAAGACCATCACGATGCATTACTAGATACATTCAATTGATACCTAAAATTCTCAAAACATACTATTTTTATTGATGCAGTATTAAAACAGATCATCAAAATACTTAAAATGACAGAACTTTACATACATATTCCCAACACAACACTAGCCTAGCACATACAACCTAACCCTGCATATGCCAGAGTTCATCCCCTTTAGCACCAAATTCCGTGCATGTATCCACATTCCACCTCGAAAATCCGGACTTGAAGGCATTATGAAGTGCGTGGAGTCCACAGCTGCCTAAAGACACCAGTTGTGAATGGTGCTGTTGGAGTAGGTCCAAAGGCTTCCAATTGACATTGGGCGCAACCATAGGCACTGAAATCAGCTTACAGCAGTCCAATGGATGCAATGCCTCCTTTTGGAAAATAGAAGATTAAATAAATGAAAGACCACACACATACAGTGGGGCAAAAAACTATTTAGTCAGCCACCAATTGTGCAATTTTGGATTTTTTTTTTTCTCATTTTGTCTCTCATAGTTGAGGTATACTTACGGTGAAAATTACAGGCCTCTCTCATCGTTTTAAGTGAGAGAACTTGCACAATTGGTGGCTGACTAAATACTTTTTTGCCCCACTGTACATTTAACTGTATAAATTCAGCTACATCTTGAACTGCAACCTTTCTTCTAGTTTGAAGCTGATGCAGATTAAAAAAAAGACAATAATGGCTACATAACTGGAAGAAATAAAATCACAAAACAGACAGAAATTATAGCGTAGCTGAGAAGGAGATTCTCTCCACAGGGGTGCTTAAACAAAACTGTTGAAAGTATTTTAAGCAAGTATTTGAAACTCACTCTACATCATCTAGCACCGTGTTTCTCAACCAACAAGCTTTTGATTGGGCCGCGAATCTAAAATTGGTTATTTAATATCGTCTAGCATGGCCAAGTAGGCCTTGGCAACATGATGTGATAGATAGGTGGGCCTTAATGTTGATATGGTTGAGAACCATTGATCTAGTCTATTAATTATCCTATTGGAACTGAAAGCTAAATGCTGAATATGAATATACAATTGGCATGCTGAATATAAACGTGAATCTGGCATGCACTAGCCTACTCGTTTTCACCCCATGCGCAGGATATATACCGACTGAAAAACCAATAGGCTTTCATTTCCGAAGGATCTATCTGTGTGTGAGCTGGTCTGTGTGTGAACACAGAATAAACAGCAAGCCAAACTCATTCACTAGCCAGAAATGCGAGTGCATTGCTTCATTATTTTTTTACTTCAAAGTTGACAGATGTAAAACTGCCACAAAAACTTGTGTACAAAATAAACTTATAGCCTGACTCATAAGTTATAGAGGTCGCTAAACCAGCCTAATACCGTGACATTAGCTTAGCAAGCAAACTGAAAACCGCATATATAGTTAGTTGAACAATGCATTGCATTAACCATTCAAAGATTAGCTTTACACTGTAATCGCCAACACTTATTTAACAGTGAATGAAGAAATACTGGTCACAAAAAAGACCATTCTATTTGTCCGGGCTATTAAAACTGTCACTTACTTCGTTGTGCTTCAGAAGGTCCTGCGCTGTCCCGTGTCCCAAGAACTGAGAGCCTAGGTATCTCGACCAAGCTGGTGTTAGGGGGCGTTCACATATCGCGCCTAAAACGCGTGGAAAACGCGTCATTTTCTCCTTCTTTCCAGAAGCGCTCGGGCGCTTGCGCTCCGGAAGCGTCTATAGTTGCTAAGCAACCATCAGCCGCGCTCTCCGTTTCCTCCAACGAAAACCCCTTGCTGTAACTCTGCTACACGATTTATTTACGAAGAAAAGAAAAAAACGCCGCAGTGTTTGGGTTCACTCCATTCTCCAAAAACGTAAAAAAACACGGGGAGTTTCACCAGCCGGTCCATGGGGCTCCGCCTGGACAACGGGAGGTTCAAAGCCTGTTTCAGACTCGACAAGGACCAGCTGGGTTATATTTTAGGAAAGGTTTGGGGGCTTTACAAATCATA
>JBBPDB010000011.1:877170-895299 GCA_037974465.1 Brachypetersius altus | reverse complement strand
TGCTGAAGGTAGGATTCGAACCCATGACCTCTTGGTCTGGAGGCAAGTATCCTACCCACTGAGCTACCTCCACCCTTCTTACATGTTGCTTCTGACTTCTGACTGAAGTATTATATCATTTATAACAGTGCTATAATATTTCACTCTTTTGCTGGAACTACCTGCCCTACAATTTGACATACACTTCTGCGTTATGAGAACGACCTTTTAGTTCAGCATTTTAATTGCACATCATACTATAGGACTAATAACAAACCATACTATAGGGCCTCAGCTTTCTCATAGATGCCAAATGCTATCAAGAGTTAAACTCATGATCTCTCCATAACTGAGCAAAATCTTAGTAGGCCAACTTGTAAAATCTTTTTTTGTCGCATTCTCCATTACAGCTAATTTCATTAAGCCTGCAATTACCAGCTCCGTCTTTGCGCAGACTGCAGGCTGTCGTTCTAAAATATGTTTGGTAGAGACATGCTCAGAGCAACTGTAAGTACTTCATATACATATATGAAGAGGAGCTTTTTTTAAATGGTCAGATGTAGGTTTATTGAGAGCATGGTAATGTTTCACCCCTTTCTACAGTAGCTGTAGCCATTAAAAGCCTGTAAAGGCCGATTTTGGAGGTCCTTCAGATTAGCTATGTCTCAAACCTTTTAGATATTTTTAAATATTTGAACTCAATTTTAAGTACAATATGAATTACATAACATTTTATTATATTATTGAAATAGTCAACTTCCATTCCATAGGCAGAATGGACACTGGGAGGGCTGCTGTATACGGACATTTGGAGATTATAATGGCTTGTATTTTTAACTTTATGGATTGCTGTTTTGTATAATCCTTCTTAATAATTTAAATTAAACCCTATCATGTTTCATTCGTAAACAGGGCGGCTCAGTTGTGAAATATACTGTGCTTGCTCTGGAGGGTTGTTAGGTAAAAGTTTAAACATGTAAACATTTAGATACGGATCTTGCAGCTTCAGTTCGTTGTTTCAATGCTGTGTGATGCTACAGTGTGAATGAGGAATGGATAGGTGTTACTGTTTATCACACTATCTTCTTAAATTAGGACCAGCTGTCACTGCTGATAACAAAACTGTATCATCCTAGTCAAATGATTTTTGCAACCTGGCGAGCCCTATCAGATTAAGAAGCGAGCTTTGTGTAAAGTCCATATTGATCACATGTGAACACAAAACAACACACAGTGTGAACAGTCGATCTCATTTAACCATGAACCAGGAGCACAGCACCTGAGGGTATTTCAGTGGGGCCACTGGGATTTGAACCCACAAGCTTCCGATTGCAGGGGCAACTCCCTAACCACCAGGCCACCAGCTTCCCTGCATGAGTCTTGAAAATATGTGTGTGTGTGTGTGTGTGTTTGTATAGGTAATGTGAAGCCTTCTCCCACTGAGCTTTTCCTCACATGACACACATTTAGGCATGAAACCAGCTGATAACACCACGCGACTTCCATCTCAGTGTATACTAGCCACGGACAGAGAGAGATTCATCCCATTGTGAACGCACACACACATCTGAACACACGCACACTCAAACAAGCAGACAAGTCCGAAAGGAGAAGGAATGTTTAAACAAAGCATTCCAAGGTGGTGTGGGTAATAAGATCTGTTATGGCGAATGATTAACTCTGCTGACAGTGTAACTATGCACACTACATCCAGTCCAGCCTTTACGCCTCCCTGTTTGGGATATTCTGAATAAACAAGAAAGGCTTTGGACATTTATGAAAAAACGATTGCAAGGAGCTTTAATTATGGAACACCGCACACAGAATAGAGGCGGAAACATCCACAGTCTAATGTTAAGCCCAGTGTGTTTTACACCCTTGTAATATCTTATTGTGAAAACAACTTGCTCTAGATCTGTGGTGGTTGTGGGGTTTAGTCTCTAGATTGTTGTCAGCCTCCCACATCACTGATTGAAAATTTCAGGACAATAACTAGGGATGGGCATTTCAAGCAAAAAAACTGTTTGATATTTATTATTCCCATTATTTACGAGGGAAATTGTGATAGCCTCATAAACATACATAAACATATTAGATTTTTATAATCTAATTACTTTGAAAATGCTCATAAATCACCACGAACCATCCCTAATAATTATATGGTTAAAAAAAGTAATTCAGCGCAATGTGAGCAAAAAGGTCCTGCTTTTGAATTCTGTTTGGGACAGCTGGAGTCCTGCCTTATTGGGGTTATAGCTGGGAGCTATGGTTTCCTTCCACAGTCCAAATAGATTGACTAGAGAAGCTAAATTGCCCCTGAATGTGAGTGTGGTTGTCTATGTATTCTACAAGCTGTCCAGGATGCTTCTCAACCCTTTAGCCCAGGACTGCTGAGGTAGGATCGAGCACCCCCGCCCCCAGTTAAGATAATCATCTCAGAAAATGAATGAATAGACATAATTCAGAGTGCCGTAATGAGAAACTCCATTCTTAGTCAATCAAGTCAGACCAGTTCACAGTAGTTGTGATAGGAGCCTTCTGAAGTGTGTAGTGCTATTTAAAGGTACATCACAGACACGTATTACAGTTATTAGTTACCACTGTAAAGAAACCTGGTAATTCTGTACAATTAACCTTTACATATCTAACCACTGTTTATTTACATAACTTTGAATTTGGAAAATGACTTTGATTGTATGTGAGTAACTGAATCATGCAGAAACTCTTCTTTAAAGAGAGAAATGAAACTAGTGAAAATATGCACGAGTCCTTCAGGTGGCCTCAAGTTCATTTGTGCTCAATGCACTTGAAGCCACCGGTTTTATTGGATAAGTAAGCCTGGTGCTGTCCCTGTTTGACCTACCCGCAATGTCCCAAAGCTGCAGGCGAATGACTGTCCCGTGGTCCCAGTTGAGGACCTTCAAGGCGAAGTCCACCCCGATGGTGGCCCTGTAGTGCTGGGAGAAGACCTGGTGGACGTAGCGTTTGATGATGGCAGTCTTCCCCACGCCTAGGTCTCCAATCACCAGCACCTTCAGCAACCTCTCCTGCTGCATCCCCACCCAGATCACTGAAGAAACTCTCCAAAAATCAAGAAAACTTTGGTTACCTGGTTGGAGCACATATCCCTCACTTTCCTGCTTTTCTAAAATCTCCTTTTAATGACCACTCTGGGGAAAAGCACTGAAACATCATATTCAGTCCAGCTGTACAAGTTCAAAACAAGTGCCAGAAGTGTCTACACGCAGTACAGCTGACCATAAGAAAGACGCACTTTTCTTCGCGCCTGTCTGAAGTGTGAGATCTTCACACCCCCACCATGAGCCGTTAACCCGTGTGATCACAGCGCTGTCTTGAAAAAACACCCCCCTCCAGAGCTTCAGCACTCACCACACCAGCAGTCTTAGTCAAGTCAGTAGAAAAGCCAACGCAGCATCTGGTGAGTCCCCCAAGAAACTACATCTCCCAGAATGCCGTGTCACGTCCACACGTAAAGTCTGTATTAAAGCAAACCAACAAAAACAGGGAAGAGTGACAGGCCTTCAGAAAAACAACACGAGACCACGATTTAGTGAGGTGTGTCAACCACTTAATTTGCTCCTTTTTAAGTCGAGGCCAAGCATTATTTTTGATTGATGAGGAATGCCACCAATCAGTCACCGTTTTAGACTATAAACGACATCAGATGTGTGAAGTGCGGGCAAAAACACACCAGTTGAAAAGTATATGGAAATGAATCCTTTGACAGTCCCTGCCTCGTGCCCGGGATGTATGCAGACGTCAGAAATATACATGTATGTAAATAACATATCGCATATAATAATATAAATACGTTCTGTTTAACGTAGGCTATATGTAGACAAAGCAACATCTTTAAAACATCTCTGCATTTGCATATTTAGCTACTTATGAAGCAGACCAGGACAGATAGATTTCTTAACTTTGTTTCGTTTTGGAGTAGCAGAGCCTGGTTTCTGCTGCCCGTGTGTTCGGAGTTTTACGGCAGTGGTGCTGATGCGGGATGAGTCAGGCTGTGGGATGTTGCTGCCATTTCATCAGCACAATTCCCAAACATTCCCCCCGTGCGTGGAGGACAGGACGGCGGAGAGGGGCGAGGCCGTGTCGGGGGTGTCTGGGCTGGTGTGAGAAGCTGTGAGCAGTGTGGGGTGTCTGTGGTTAATGAGAGAGGGGCAGTGTCTGTGTGTGGAGTGCTACTGTGTACTGGCTGCACCTGTTTACTCCCTCTGTTGTTTTCATCGTTGTGCTGTAAGCCACTAGGCAGGCTGGAGCATGCATTGCTAAAAACTGCGTTTTCTAGAAAGTCCACCATCCTTTCAGGAGCATGGAGTCTGCATTTACTGAGCTGTGAGCAGCCAGCCAAACGCAGTGAGTAGAACAGACTCCACTGAGGCTCTCCCTCCATACCAACTAATCCTAACACCGTCAAAAACAAAGATACTGTACGATGGGCTTGTTTAACATGGAGATGTCTGCATAGTGTGTAATGTCTGGGCCCCAGGCTTTAGTCTACAGCCCAGTTTTATAGTATTCTCTTAATAAAGTAGCCATATTAATACATTCAGCATAATGGGTTCTATTTAGCACCAACATACAGCTAATAGCCTTGTAACAATCCTGGAAACCTCCTGTATGGAGCCATACAACTATACATGTCAGGTTGCCCATCGAAGAGAACCAGTGCAAACACCCAGTTAAGCTTTCTAGTGGTTCTTTGAGGTAAAGGGTTCTTTAGTAAATCAGCTAGAACCATGACAACTCAAAGTGGATGTTTGCATTGTTTCTCTTTGATTGAGAAATTCATATATGGTACTTTTAATTGTTCTAAATAGCATTGATTACCTTGTAACAATAGTGGAACCCTTATGTGATGCTAGCACATAATGCAAACACATACTTAAGACTTATAGTGCTTCCTTCACTTAAAGTGTTCTTTAGAAAAGGCCACGGTTATATGTAGAATATGTGGTCCAGGAGGACAATATTTGGTCTCATTGTGTACATAATATGTCTGGAATAACAGTAAAGCTCTACTTGACTTGTCTTGACTAGAACCATGACAGCTCAAAGAACCATTAAAGGTTTGCTTTGGTTCTCTTTGATGGAAAAATGCATACATGGTTATTTTTATGGTTGTATGTAGCACTAGTTACCTTGTAACAACAGTTCCATTTTAGTGCTATATTGAAACACATATAAGTTTCTCAATTAAAAAGAACCAATGCAAACACCTTCTAATGGTTCCTTGAGTTCAAGGAATCTTTAGTAAAGGTGACAGTTATGTGTAGAACTATTAGAAGGTTTGCATTGAGTCTCTTTGTTGGAGTAACTCGTGTATGGTTATTTTTACGGTTATAAACACGCACTGAAACACTCTAATTGTTCTTTGTGTTGTCATGGTTCTACATATAACTGTTGCTTTATTAAAGAACCCTAAGAACCTTTTAAAGTGTGGGCTGGACGTCCTGTTTAGGGTCACTCTGTCTATTTAAAAGGGCTTTAAAATGAAGGGGGACAGTAGCTGAGCATGTTGTTATCAGTATGACAGGTAGGATGGACAGAGAGAATGGATGATTGATTAGGAAAACTGACTCGGTGTATGAGATCCAGACCTGTTCCAAACTGACAAACATGTCAGATGTGGGTATATGTTTATGTGCATGTAGTAGACAAGTCCTCGCCAGGGCTACGGCATCCAGCGGGGGACAATAGGACCATGGCTGCTGGCTGGCTGCCTGAATACTGTGGCCTTTAATGTTTGCACTGGCAGGCGTTCTGTGTAATCCTGGCTGGGCACAACAGAAAGTGTGTGTGTGTGTGTGTGTGTGTAACTGGAGACAGACATCAGAAGCCCATCAGCAGCACAGCTCAAACAGATTATAACCAACCCCAGTGCTGAGTGATGTATCCTGTAAATACTGACATACTGGAACTGGTGTCACATATTAATATTGTGTTATTATTAGTGTTAGTAGAAGGAATGCAGCTTACTGAGTGACTCAGATTTTTTTGGTTTTAAAGAACAGTTCAGAAACAATTCGGGCATATTTGAGTGTTTTAGCTATCAGCGTAATTTTGAATGCCACTGGTCAAGTTACGTTTAGTTGATTTTCAATGTGGAAATAAGTACATATCCTCTACAAAGAACTCAGTGCTACACACTTAAATGCACAATGACTATCTACTTTCTCAGTTGATATTTTACAGTTCAGTATCATTTATAATCTATGGTTAATTTGTTGCTAGTATTTTTTAAGATATCTTTATTCCCAGTGTATTTACTGAAGAGGACGTGTTAATAAATCAACAAACTGTGAAATTTGACCAGGGTATTCAAAATTATACATGCTTCTGTACAAATAAAGGGTAGGCATCAAATCAAGTATTTATAACATTACATTCTATGAAGTTACAGTACTTTAAAATGTGTACATGTAAAATTATATATAGTGTTCTATATAAGAATATGTGAGTTATAATTATATATAACAATCGGTGAGGGGCTGGGGTTAGGGTTACATTCTGATGAGCCTGTCAGCTGTCCCTTTCATAGAAGATACAACTACTGGTTTTCAATAGATTTAAAAAAAAAACATTTTGTAAAAGATATCAGTGAATGTGACGAATTCTTTTTAAAGGTTAAACCCAATTTTTCATTTTGCTTCAAAGCCAACCTCTAAGGTGTTTCGAGGTAATGCTGTTCCAGATGTGATCACCAGTGCGTGTCAGTTGAAACACATTCTTACAGAAGTTTGATGTTTAGTTGCCAAGAGATTAAAACCACTCAGCCCTGCAGTGACAATTTTTCTCCCTTGACACACTTGGACCGCTTAGAGGCTGCAGGGAAAAAAGACAGAATAAACTCTTTTCCATGTAAACCTCATTAACATTCAGAGGCAAGATCACACTTGGCAGAACGGTATAGGAAATACAACACAGGCAATGTCATGGCATCGGGCGTTGATGTGTCTGTGCGTATGTGTGTATGCTATTCCTTACTAGCTTGCACTGTATTTGTTTCTTGATCTCCACAGAGCCGGACAACCATGGAGGCGATATGGCTTTACCAGTTTCGTCTGATCGTCATTGGAGACTCTACAGTGGGGAAATCGTGTTTGATTAGGCGCTTCACTGAGGGCCGCTTCGCCCAGGTGTCCGACCCCACAGTCGGCGTGGACTTCTTCTCTCGCCTGGTTGAGATCGAGCCTGGGAAGCGCATCAAACTCCAGATTTGGGACACTGCGGGTCAGGAGCGCTTCAGGTACTGTAGCACTGTGACTTTACATTCACATTTTCGCTTCTGAAGTCCTGAGTTCAGTTAAAAAGTTGTTAAACACAGTTGATGAATAAATGCAAAACAGCAATGCTGGGTTGGTAAATAATTGCTGAACATATTGAGGAGTGATGAAAAGGCAGTCATTAAAAATCATGTAATAGACGCATACTTTTAAGGCTATATTAGTGATTAAAAAAAACACTAAATGAGTGCCACTAATGAAATGATGCACAGTGATGCACATGCTTATACAGTGAGTCATAAACTTAGTTAAGATAAAACATTCAGAGAGATACAAAGAGATTCAGAGGGACAGACTGTCCTTGAATTTCTGGTTCAGTGTTTTTTCTCAAAACCTATACACTGACAAGCTGCTTATTTAGGTACACCTACCTGCAATCACTGTCCATTTTATCAGCACCTCTTTCCATGTAGGTGCACTGTGTAGTTTAGTTACAGACTGTTGTTTATCTACATCATTTGTTAGGCCTCTTTATCCAAGTTCTTTAATGATCAGGACCTCCTCAGGATTTACTTCTTTATTTTTATATGCCATTATGTCTCACATAGAAATTTGACCAATATAATTGTATAATTTGCATGATGTAACAGCAATATTTTTCAGTGAGACCATTTTGAACTCCAAACCTCAGTGCAGCTCATTAAAGCCTAAGTGTAGTACTTAGTGTGCATTGTTTCCTCTAGAAGCATAGATTTCCCCAAAAGACATCAATAATAAAAAAAAAAAGACACAAAGAATTCAGGAAAAATGATTCTGAAGGAAACTTCGATCTATTCCTTTATTCAGCAAACTCCAATTATACATTGATCTTGGACCTACTGGTGGTAAATCGTCAGACCAACGATTGTTGTCCCCATGGCAACCAGGCTGAGGTATCTCTCCACTGGAAGTCCTGAAAAGAGCTGAGTGTCTGCACACTCTTTCAGTGGTGACAAATCCGCTCTTACGTCAAAGATATTTCTGACCCCTGTGATTCAGTGAGGCACATGTTATACATTTCCTCGGCTGGCATCTGCTGAAAGTCTTTTTTTTACCCCTCAGTAACGCCAGCTTTGGTGAACACATCTTAATTATCCATTTAGACTGGAGCATCACTGGCACGTTTCTGTGGTGCAGCGTTGGCTCTGAATGCATTCCTGTGATCTCTAAGATATATAAGGTTCTCTCTACATCAACATGCACTGTAGCTTCACACTCGCAGCTTAGTGCTTTTAGTCTTTGAAGTTTGTTGACCTTGCATTCTTACTGTATTATTCCCTCCATCTACTTTGACAGACTGAAATGTGGTTCATATATTTTCTTTTTTTTTGCCAGATATGCTGAATACAACGGCAAGCAATAGTTTCTCAGATGTATGACCTTCAATGGCAAGAGACCACTGCTGGCCAGCTGCTTTCTTAGCACAATCAGGAATACCAGCATAGTCATGGCATATGACTGGATGTTGCACAAGTCGTTTCCACGGTTTACTGGCAGCTTTATCAGATGCATATATTTTATTGGAGCCACTGTACAGTTAAAGCTTGTAGCTACAGTACAGTCCACCAGTGGTCAGTTTTTAAACTCAGGACCTCTGTTTGTGGGACACAGTTGTTTGGCAGACTATTCTCACTCAGCTGTGACATTGACGAGACTCGGCAGTGAGGTGTAAAAACCCCAGCAACAAGGCTGCCCCTGGTGTCCTGAATAAAATAGCCAATGAGTTTAGGAAACCCCGTATATGTCTTTTGTCTCAGACAGACACATAACTACACAGCCATTCATGTCTTTTTGCCCCTCGTGCAGGTCCATCACCAGGGCCTACTACCGGAACTCTGTGGGCGGCCTGCTACTCTTCGACATCACAAACCGTCGTTCTTTCCAGAACGTTCACGAGTGGCTAGAGGAGGCACGCAGCCACGTGCAGCCGCACAGCATCGTCTTCCTGCTTGTGGGCCACAAGTGTGACCTGGAGGCGCAGCGGCAGGTGACACGGCAGGAGGCAGAGAAGCTGGCGGCGGCGTACGGCATGCGCTACGTGGAGACATCAGCACGCGACGCCATCAACGTGGAGAGGGCCTTCACAGAGCTGACGCGGGACATCTTCGAGCTGGTCAAGCACGGCGAGATCACCATCCAGGAAGACTGGGAGGGGGTCAGGAGTGGATTTGTACCCAACGTGGTGCACTCATCCGAGGAGGTGACCAAGAGTGAGCGCCGATGCCTCTGTTGATCAGGCTGAAGCCTCCCGTGACCCGAACCACTCCTGTTCAGGATTCCTACAATCACAGGGCACTCTTTCAGCCCTCAGCTATGATATAACCCCTTGCCTGCCTGCTGAATGCTTCCCAAGTCTACCCGGCCTCTCTGGTTCTGCACTGTCCCATTACTACCTAGACTGTCCCAAGATGAGAACTTAAAAGGCCAGAGCACACCAACCCAACAAAGACCAACATTATATGGTTGGGAGTTATAACTGTTTAGAAAAGAACCGAAAAACCAAATGAACTTGTGTGAATCAGGGAGAACATTCTGAATGACTGGGAATGGAAAGAACAATCTGGAAGAGTGTGGATGGTTAGAACATTTCAGAACAGTGTGAAGGTAAGCCTTCTGGAAAAGTGAATGAATATGGGTCCATTTTAGAATGGTCCGAATGGGGTCAGGGGGGCATTCTAGAAAAGTACGAATGGGAGAGATTTTCTAGAACATCCTACCAATCACAGGTATGGCACGCCAACAAAACGTTTGTTTTTTATTCAGGCTGGTGTGTTCTGGCTTTACATCCATTGATCAATAAAAAAGAAGAGTCTATGCCAAGAGACAAAATTCAGCACCTTCAACCTTCCCTTATAGTCCAATCAGAACCTTACTTCAGCACCTTAGCCCTATCTACACACCTGTCAATCATTTGAAAGTCAGGAGCCCGAAGATGTTTCCAATGTGTCTCCGAGCCTGTGAAGACATTCAGAGATTGTTCTGCAAGATGAAAAACCAGAGATGACTTTGTTGTTTCCTTGCAGACTTTTAAGTGATGACTGTAAAAAGAACAGCCGTTTGGTGCTCAAAGTGCTAATATGCTGCTTGAGCTAAAAAAAAAACAAAAAACAAAACGACTGAAAGACTTCTTCCTTGGTTGAGATGAATATCCATGAGGGAAAGATAGAGACAAGTGTTTTGCAATATAGTACATGATGTTGAAGTCAAAACAGATGTGAAGCGAAAGAGAACATGATTTCTCAACAGAAAACTAGCCTGTTTTTCTTAGTTCATATCCAATGATCTGAAGAGCCATTGAACTTGATCATGAACTGTAACCTGAAGTACAAAAGTTAACATCTAATTTAAAAGTGTGCTTCTGTTTAACTGACCAAAGGGATAAAAGTTTGCAATCAAAGAAATGAGCCACAGAAGGACAATGGAAATAAGGTGCACTGTTCTACAACACTCCTACACGTCTCCGATGCCGTCTGCTTCTCCATGCAAAGGTTGATCATTATACCTTAACTTGTGCATTCTTCCGAGTGTTTTCAGATGTTACAGCTAGGGATTGTACCGTCTTATGCGAACAGCTGGGTTGCACTGGTGTTCTTACCAACACGCTATTAAACCCCATTATAACACCCTTTACAGATTTCTTCCATTTCCCAAACACGCATTTTGGTTCAACCCTTCTGTGATAATCTGCATGACCAAAAGTAATACACATTTACTTTGTGCTCCAAGTTTCTCGCTGTGCTTTTCCTGCTCAGTCCAAAAAAAAATTCATCTCACATTGCCCACCTGGCAGACCTGATTAGACGCATAAGTTACTGCTGAATGGGATAAAGTGAATGTCAGTTAGTCTTGTGGCTGAGCAAGATGTCTGCATGCTAATCAAGACCTACAGTACTGACCTCTGCAGCAGTAATGCCATCATTACAATGTTTGCTTTTCATTGTGTGAGCCATCAAACTGTGCAGCCCTAATCATATTACTCTTCAACTCTTTAAGTGCCACACAGGGTGCTTTCTGTAGAAAAACACTTTTCTCCTATAGGACCATATTTGAAAATGCTTGGAAGTTTATAGAAACTTTTAAAGAATTTCAAATAAAGGAAAGGATCCCCATACCAGGGATGCACCAGTCATGAGCTTTTATGGCCAATTTGAGCTCCTTTACAGCCAAACTGGCTGATTTTTATTTGGCTTGTATAACCTAAAGCTCACAATGTGTATAAACACAAACATATTAACTCATTTCCATCGTTTCTATTAAACAAGGAAGAAATATTATTTTAAGCATAATAATTCACTTTAATAACCTGACATTGGCATATTAATTCATAATTTAAGGCTGCCCATTTGAAAATATACATCAACCAAGGCCCACCTGGCAATTAAGAGGCAAACTGGTTATTTAGCACAATGAGTTGTGCAGAATTATGCTACAACACAGATTCTACAGCAGCATTTAGATGAGTGCTCACATTCACACCATAAAAATGGCCAAAATAAAATAGAATTGTGTGTTTGGAGCAAAAATCTGGGCTTACTTATTCTATACCAAATCCTGAGTTATTTCTATAACCTTTATATTAATGTGGAAACTCTTTAAACTTACCATTACATTTACAAAAAAAAAAAGCTTCTTCAAAGAACCATTGTTTGAATTTTTTTTACTGAATCAAAAAGCGTTTCTAAAACCCTTATTTGGTACCTTTATTGTTCAGAGCATTCCTGAGTCAATCCTGTCTTTTTAAACCTGATAAGTGTTGGGCACACTCTGGGTTGGGCTTGCCTCTCGATTCTCCTTCTCTTGAACCCACAGATGCTTACATGAATGGATCTGAGCTCAATGCAAATATCAATAACTGTACTTGTTACAAAGTTGTGACACTCTGTACCTCTATCAAAAGAACTTGAAATGTACTAAGGATTAAAGTACCATTACAAGACTAACAGGCTCTTTGTAAGAATGGAAAATTCTTAATATCATTGTGTTGTAGTCCAGTCCCTACCACCAGATGGCAATGTTTAATAATATGAACTATTGGGGCTCATATATGCAATTCTAAGGTTTAGATGACTTACAGTAGACATTTTCCACAAAAAAGTAAAAATTATGCAGTCTGTTATCTGCTGGAAGAAGCCATAACCTTTGACGACCACTACTAGACCTGGTTTGGCATTCTAATAACAGGGAAACACATTAAAAACAGACCATCTTATCCATTTCGTTTCTTTCTTCAAAAGCTTCATTATGAGTTGCTCATTCGGTATTTAATGGATACAATGTGACAAATAAATACAGATGAGAGACAGAAGGAAAAAAATGAGGAAAAACAGCAGGCTTCAAAAGAAGAGGTGAGAGCTGCAGAAAAAGATAGAGATAGAGAGAGGAGGAGAAAGACAGGGTGAAGGGGAGGAATCAGGATAGACTGGAAAGTCGACCAATGAACAACGAGGCTCCCCTTCAGAACACCTGCCCTCGGCGTTCACGCGCCTTCTCTCCACGTTCTGACTCATCAGAATTTTAAATTAACAGGACACAGCTCCCATAAACAGAAAACAGGTTAGTGAATACACCGCGTCAGCTTAAGAGTCAAACTTAACAGCTGCGAAAAGCAGAGGACGGTGGAAAACTGGTAAAATATTGTACGAAGCGAAACTATTGATTATACTTAAAAGAATACAAAAGAAAAGTTCCCGCTGTTTGATTTCTTTTTCCTTTTTACTTGAAAAAATACTTTAAAAAGTAACAAATCAATAGATAACAGTGTAGAGGCAGGTAGACATGTGGGGTGGTTTTACTAACAGGGGAGGGACTCGGGGTGTGGGGGAGGGAAGGCAGGGCAAAACCGTGCCCCTCCTCTAAGACTTCTCAGCGGATTTGATGAGGTTGTCTTTGCTCCTCCTCTTGACGTCCCAGTTATAGACGCGTGCCATATCTGGAAGGTAATCTGTTAAGGAATGACGTTCATTTTGTGCAATTTATATCAGCTCTTACAGGATCAGAGAATTTTGACAGTTTTTTTAATTACAACACGTCAAAGCAAACAACCAAATCATGAGTTGAAAAAAAAAAAAAAAGTATTATGAACAAATATGAATAGACTAGTCTGAGTTTCAATGTCTACCTGAGCACTATGATCATTTCAGAGTTTAGAGCTGTAAACAAGAAAGACCTTCAGTGGAAGGTGATCTTAGGATGTTCCAGTAAGCCTGTATCAGCTGAACAAAGTGCATAACGCATCAAGAGATCGGAAAGATATGCCGGTGTTGGCCATTAATGGCACTAAACGTCATAAGCAGCTACAGCCTCTTTCACTGCAGTTCAAAAGCACTTATACAATCTTTTGTCTTAACCTCATCCATACAGACAAGTTCTTCCTCACTGCCCGGCTCTTTTAAAGAAATAGTCCGGCATATCTTGGCAAAAAATTACAGTTTCTACATTCAACTCCAAATGTAATAAATCTGTCCATCTTAGTTGGTCAACATTAAGTGGAAATTAGTGTTTTGGCAAACAAGCACATTATAGAAATAGTTAATCTAAGACGAGGTGAACTAAAAGTACCACATTGACAAAACCTTCTTCCCATTTTACCATTGCATTTCTTATTCACTTCTTTTAACCGGATCAGAGAGTTTAAACACACTACTGGCTTGTGACTGCTTGTTAAAGTGTGTAAGTGTGGCTCCAATGTAATAAGCTCAGGACTGGAAGCATAATGTGATTGAAGTTTAAAATGGAAGGACTTCTGATGAGTGCTTGTCTAGAGCAGTTACAGTGTTTAAAGCCTAAAGGATTCATATGTAAAACATTGAGTGTTTTTCAGCAGCATCTATAGTACTGTGACACTGCAAAAACTACATCATTCAGTATGATGGTATCAAAGCAGAACTCTTGCGTTTTCAGACTTATTTAGTACCTGATAAATATAGCTTATAGGTGTACTGGCGCTGGGTTGTCTTGTACTGTCCCCGAGCACGACTTTGCCCCCACCGCACTTCCACTTCACTTAATTTTACGTACCCAAGCATGCTTACGTCATCAAATTGCTAACTGCATTATCCTTTTCGTCCAGAGAGCTGCCAGATTTATGGAGTGCAGTCTGTACCTTCAGATACAAAAACAGCCTTTTTTTCACCTTCTTATGACTTTGCTCAGTGGGTCTTTGTTATATGTCCAGCAGAGCGATCACACTAGTCAAATGAACTGGAATTTGGACATCGAAGCTGGAGTCAGTTCTTCTTCAAGAGGGAGTCCTTTAGCAAGTCACAGCTGCAGAGCTGTTGTACCAAAAATATGATGCAGGAGTTCAAAGAAGATACACACCATTTTCTAAACGACTCCTCATTCTCCCAAATATACATTTCATAGTCAAGAGGAACTGGAAAGAAAGAAAATGTGCATGGTAGCTAAAGCTTATGCTGATCAATACAGGGACTTCTTTGGAGAAAAAAAACACTCCTTGGGCAGCTGTACAACAGAGATTTCTACAGACAGACTAGTGCAAACAGTCAGAAAAAAGTTTGAATTCCAATTTCATTTCCAACTCAAAGCATCTGGATGACTTATCAAAGAAGTTTAAGACTCATGCACACACTGGGGGTAAGGATACTGACTTCAGTGGTTGTGAACTGGTCTCGAAGGAAGTCCAAATCCTCTTCTAGGGACTCCAAGTTTCGGGATGCCGTGGCGAGGTTCTTCTCCAGGAGTGACTGAGCTTCGTCTATATCATACTCCAACATTACGTTTGCCTTTTTCAGAAAGAGACCAAAAGTGTGAAGAATGAGACTGATGGTGTTATAAGCTTCCATTAAGCACCAGTCAAGTTAGCCATTTAACTCCAAAGCAAAAGCAAAGAAAACCCCAGATGTTCCATGAAAATGAATGTATCAGACTGATATTATATGTGCTGTACTTAGCAATTATTTCCACAATTGATTAATCAGGAAAAAGAAAGGGGGTATTTATACAATTTACAATAAATATCACTTCAAATTTGACATGCACAATGTTTTGGTTAAGAAATGGGGAAAAAAGCAATTAAGTCGACTACTTTACAAATGAGCTAGCTGACAATGTAATTTGTGACCTATTGTTACTTGCTGTGCTGTGGCTTGAGTATGTTTTTCCCCCCTCACGCATTTTAGTCCTCCTGTTGTGAATACAGAAAGCTACTGGAAGCATTAGGTGAGCTCAGTTTTACACAATTTACAAGAAACTGCCTCTTGAGTAGCAGTATTACATCTGGACGAAGCCAAGCAACATAAAATCACAAATGCAAATGCACTCAAGACGCAATTTTAAACGGATACTAATTATCATAGAAACTACTTTAGGACTAGGGAAGAGACTGTTCTTTCAGACTGCCTGTATTTAATGCAGCCATTGCTGCTCCTTAGCTCATCTCCTGATGTGAGCCACAGCTCAGTTTTAAATCAGTAGCCACTTTGGGTGAGAGAATCACCTTGGCTAAACTTTACCTCACCTCAACATGGTAATGATGATGACACTGGAGGCTCATTCTTAACAACTGATCTTCTAAACACTAACTGATGTGCTTTTCATTTAACCGAACAGAAAAATTGACAATTAGATGTTCTATACGAGCTAATTTGCATATTACTCAGCACACAGTAACCGGATTTGAGTCTGGCTGCCCGGAAAAAAGGCAAGTGACTAAGATCTGATCAGGATACCAAGTACAAATAAAGTCTGTTTTTAGATGTTAAAAATGAAGCATATCCATTTTTTTAGTCGCTGAAAAACTCCACACCTTTTTTAATTAAAAGACAACAGACATGTCAACCCAGCTAACTAATAAGATTCATTGTCATCTGATTACAGATGTTGACCTTTGTTGTTGCTACATCTATACTAGAGGTGGGCACAGATTAATTTTTTTTCATCTAGATTAATCTCATTGTAATCTTGAGATTAATCTAGATTAATTCGTGTAAACCATAAATATACCTCCAAATGATCCCCAGATCACTTTAATTTCATTTTGAACTCAGTTTAATACATTACCCTTAAAGAAAATGTAAATATTAACCTGAGGTTTAAATACGGAAAAGTCAGGAATGAGAGAGCGACAGAGAGAGCGAGAGAGAGAGAGAGAGAGAGAGATACAGAGAGAGCGAGAGAGCGAGAGAGATACAGAGAGAGCGAGAGAGAGAGACAGAGAAAAGGAGAGAGAGCGAGAGAGAGAGACAGAGAGAGCGAGAGAGAGAGAGAGAGAGACAGACAGACAGACAGACAGAGAGAGAGAGAGTAAATCCGCGCTAAAATATCAAGGTGAAAGTCATCATAGATTGCGTAGTATAGACCCAGCTCCCAACCCAACTTTGTGAATAGATTAACGGCGATATTTTTTTTATCGCGTGATAAGAGTCTTGTGTTAATGCAGTGCGTTGTATTATTGTACAATATTATATTATGTGGGATTATAGTGGGTGGAAGCTCGGATGCTGCATCTTCGATGATGTAAATCAGGCGGCTTTACAAGTCAGGCCTCTACCGTGATTTATATCCATATTGCCGCGTCCGGCGCGTATGGATTAGCCTCATTACTGTCTTTGTGTCTGTGTTCTGTTGGTTTATGGGGCTGTGGAACCCAGTTTTGCAGTGACGGGATGATTAGAGGCTGTCTATAATTCATGGTTCTCTCCTGAGCCGAGCGGCGTATCAAAGCGAAGGCGGCCGCTTTAATGTTCCGATTGTCTGCAGTGCTTGGTATGCGTGTCAGGGTGGACGCGTGTCCTGACTGGTTCTGTGAAGCGTGACCACCGATCACCTCTCCGGTTCTGCATGGCCAGCCCTCCATTTACCTCCTCCTCCACTGACGACCCCCTGCCATGAGGAGCTCTAACATAGTTCTCAGCAAAACACACCAATAAAACACTGACGTTTATTCTTAAACGCCAGGTACAACACGTTCCTTCACAGTCCTTTATGTTCTAGGTAAAGTACTAGGTCACTATGTTTGGTTACTCTACATGATAGTGATGGAGCTCTAACACAGTTCTCTACAAAAACACAACTATAAATCACCTGCATTTATTTTTAAATGTCAGGTAACACTTGCCTTCACAGTCTTTTGCATTCTAGGTAAAGTACTAGGTCACTATGTTTGGTTACTTTACATGAATGTGAGTGCCCACAGAGATTCTTGGTTCTGTGTATTCTTAATTAGGGCACCACAAAGGGTTAAGTGTAAGGAGTGGGAAGAACATTTTAAAGATATAGACCTGTATATACACATAAATAAAAAATAGATAGGTGCTAGTCACATTTCCCACAATATAAAACTATATGGACAAAAGTATTTTCAGGGCTTCGGCTCCTTACTTCCAGTGAAGGAGAATCTTAATGCTCCAGCAGACCAGGACCTTCTGGACAGCACCATGCTTCCAACTCTGTGGACCCAGTTTGGTGAAGAAACTTTTCTATTCCAGCATGACTGTGTCCCACAGCACAAAGCGAGCTCCATAAAGACATGCTGGAGGAGTTCAGTGCGGAAGAACTTGACTGATCCACACAGAGCCCTGACCTCAACCCCATCCAGCACCTTTAGGATGAACTGGAACGGATATTGTGATCCAGACCTTCTTGTCCAACACCAGTGTCTGACCTCAGAACCTCCCACTGAAACTCCAGAATCTTGTGAAAAGTCTTCCAAGAAGAGTGGAAGCTGTTAGAGCTGCAAAGGAGGACCAGATAATATTCCATATTAAAGTCTGTGAATCTGAATTCAGTCCTGATTAAAGTATTGGCCTGGCGTCCCAGTATTTTTGACCACATAGTGGATAAACTGTATATATATATATATATATATATATGTGTGTGTATATACATATATATA
>JBBPDB010000011.1:866180-877070 GCA_037974465.1 Brachypetersius altus | reverse complement strand
ATTTATTTCATTTTGTAAAGCTGCTTTGTGACAATGACCATTGTTAAAAGCGCTATATAAATAAAATTGAATTGAATCAATGTGACGCCATCCTTCGCATTTGACTGCTCTCTCTGAATCTTGCCAAGCGGCATTTATCTGTTTATGGTCATTCTGGAATGTTCTACACCAAGTGAGTTTTGGCCCCTGCTTCCGTTTTCCTCCTGGTGGGATCCATGTCATGGCTGTCTTTGAGTGACGGTGTTCAGGGAGATGTAGAATGTGTGCAGCCAGTTTTATTCGTTGTTCAGTTATGGTTTCAGACAGCGGACGCGTGCTTTCCCTTCTCAGCACTTCCTCATTTGCAATGTGATCTCGCCAATTTATTCACAGGATCTGCTGGAGGCATCTCAGGTGAAAGACGTTAAGTTTCTCAACAGTTTTCGCAGTGCTTTTCCATGATTCACAGGCATATAGGGCTGTCGGTAGGACAACAGTGCTGTATAGCCGCAGTTTCATGTGTGTGGTTATAGTAGTGGAGGACCACACATGGTGCATTCTTTGAAAGCTTGGTGCTGCTTTTCCAATCCTGCAGTTAATGTCCGCTTCACTGTTGCCATCGTTTCATATTGTGCTGCCCAGGTAAATGAAGTGGACCACTGTTTCGATGTCAGTATGGTTGATCTGGACAGTCAGTGTGTCGATTGCTCTGGCTGTTGTTGCAATCAACTTTCATGGTCTTTTTTTCAAAGTCCAATGATAATTCAGAGTCCAACTTTCACTGCAGTTTGATCTAAATCTGTTGTGAGGTGCTGCAGGACATCTTTTTTCTCAGCCAATAAAACAATGTCATCGGTGAAGTCTAGGTCCCTCAGTCATGTTTGGTTGTTTAGATCGTAGTCTGACTATCAGAATTAGAAGAGGGGATAGGATGCATCCCTGTCGCGCTCCAGTAGCTATGAAAAAACTGGTATTTCCTGCATCCATTCTGACACAACAACAGGATTTTTCATCTAGACTTTGAAATAAGTTGATGTAGTTCTGGGGAAAGCCTTATAGCCAGGCAATGTTCCCTGTGTATGTAACGCCTTTTTAAAATCTATGAAATTCAGGCAAAGGTTTCGTAGTGTAAATATGGGTTCTGTACAGGATTATTTTTTCTGGAAGCCAGGCTTTTCTTCTCAAAGTATGGTATCCACTGCTGTACGCAATTTGTTGAGTAGGACAGCGCAAAACACTTTGCCACGGATAGAGTATGATGCCGTGCCAGTTGTTGCAATCAGACAGATCTCTTTTTTTTGGTAATTTTACTATTAATCCATCCTGCCAACATTGCAACACTGTTGATCAATTTAGTCAATTCAAAAGGTCATTGCCGCCATGTTTGAGCATCTCTGCAGTAATTTCATCTAGTCCTTTAGTACAAGTCTGTGTATTCTTTAGGTTGTCCGAACCTCTCTTTCTCTGTTAATCTTTGCTGCTTTTCTGTTGTTGATAAGTTTCCATGTTTGCTGTTGTATTCATTGTTTTTTTCTTGACTCCCTTTTTCTCCAGAATGTTCATTCAATGCTTTCCTTGACTGTTACTGTGAAGGTTTTCTATCGGAAAATGATGGAATCTGTAGCAGTTGTAATCTGTTTGTAGCTGTTGTAATCTGTTTTGTAATGCCATCCGATTTTGTTGTGATACGGTAGGCTCTTTCAAATTATTCTCGGTAGTGTAAGGTTTCTTGAGACGTAATTTCAATTCTGCTTGTAGTAGATGATAGTCTGATAGCACCTCTGCATACTCTAACATTGATTAAAGCCAAACACCATCACTGGCTGATACAAATGTGTTCAATCTCATTGTTAGTGAGGCCATCAGGTGATCGCCGAGTCTTTTTATGGATAGCTTTGTGTTGGAAGTAGGTGTTGCCAATGCTAGGACTATTGATGCTGCAATACAAATGTTCTCCATTGTCATTTGTCTTCAGTGCAGAACCGAAAGTTTCCAGACTTTGTCTCTTGCTGTCGAGCTGTGCGTTTAGGTCGCCCATTAGGAGTTTCACATCATGACTAGGAATACTGTTGAACATGTCCTGAAGTGGTTCGTAAAATGTGCCTTTTTTAGTATCCTCGGTTTCTTCGGTCGGCGCGTAAACTTGGATAATAGTGCTTTTTCTTGACTGGAAGGGGGCTGTAATCATACGTTTATTGACTGGTTCCCAGCTAATAAGTGCTTTGGCAGTTTCTTTATCCAACACAATGTCCTTGTTCTTCATGGCCTGAGTAAAGGATTTTCATTCCTACACTGGACATTTTTCCTTTTCTGGTCCATCACATTTCACTTATTCCCAGGATACTAAGCTGATACTTTTTAAACTCTCACCGTTACTGCCTCATCTTTCCTGTCTGGTGTAGTGTCCTTACATTCCATGTTCCAATCTTGCTTTTTGTTTTATAGCTCAGTGTCTGGCACTTCGAGGTACTAACTTTCTTTTGGGTACTAGTTTCTCTTAAAACATCCAGCATGTACCTCTCCGCCTAAATATTTAAAAATATATATATTGTGGGCCAAAATCTGCAGCATGTATCTCTCCACCTAAATAGATTAAAAAATATATGGTGTGGGCCAAAAGACTAACGCAAAACAAAATCATCACTATGGGAAAAAAAACATCACTATATGGGAAAAATATCACTAAGACTATGAGCAATTCTAGCTTGGTAAATGTAATGTTGGACTACAAATCTAGCTCCTTTCATAAAGGCTGGATGTTCCAACTATAATTTGCTTTCATTTTATGGCCAAGAGCCTCTTAAAAGTACCAATAAAGAAACAGCTTTGAAAGAAGAGGTCCAATATCCTTGAGTCCCCTTTTGCTCCTCCATTTAATAATCCCAAATGTGGAATAAAGCTACCAGCACACATAACTTACTGCTAGACTGTCCTCTAAATCATATGCATGCAACTGTAGATTACCCAGAAGAAGGGGGCTCCTGATCTACTTAACAACAGGGGAAATGAAATGAGCTGAGCTTTAGTGTGGTACTTTGTGTCTCAAGAAAGATATTCAGTGTTTGGTTTTGTGGATTGTATTAGACAAACTGCAGTATAAAGACATCCTGTGCCTGTTACTATACAATATTGTACAAAGGTCTTTTTTTTTTTTTTTTACATATTTTGCTTACAAAGATCCAGACTTTAATGTATATTTAATGTAAGCTTGAGGAACAGTTCTCCAGGCTTCCTGAAGCACATTCGAACTTTCATTTTCAGTCCAGTCCCTGAACCTGACCAGTTTCTGAGGATTTACTTTGCACGTGAGGCCACATAGTGACTTTGTTATGAATCATTCAATCAGAACAAAACACATCTAACTTAAAGCCTGAACCAGTGAGGAAACAGGAACAGATGATTCCAGATGATCAGGTGGCGATCAGTATACTGGTGGTGTTGAATGCTGAGTGGCTTTATTTAGTAACCTTCTATCTTTAGGTGCTAAGATAGTCTAACAGTCATGAAAAAGCACTTTTGCACCAACAAGGTGATTCAAAGCAAAATGTAAGGAAATGCAAGTTATGCTTCTTTGCACAGTAGTGTACATTCTGTTTGAAGGACGTGTAATCACTGTTTTTGTTAGCTACCAGATGTATTTGGTTTCATTTTTTAACAGTTGTATTAAAAGAGAGTTTATTAAAAAATATTATCTAGTTATGGTAGTAAGGTCTTCTTCTTCGCAGTTGTGTAGATTACAGATGACACTTTGATGCTTTATGCCATGTCACATTTTATTTTGAGAGACTGACCTTCAAAATGAATTAATTTCAAATGATATTGATTTTAAGTAAAATGGAAGAAAGATATTGCTCTAATTAAAACACATTGTGAACCATTTAAAAAGTTGATATTTTCTGGTGTTAAGAAGACCTCCTTACTTCAAGCCCAAGAAAAGCAAAGGCAACACAGTATGAGGCAAGATTTGGATAACCCAGTGAGGACAGGTGGTTCAGCTGTGAGGAAATAGGAGCTGCATCATACCATCCAGGTCATGCTTAGAGAAGTCTGTGCCTCAGAACTCAACATCAGAGCAAGAAGGAAGAGGCCACCAATCACTTTGAAGGAGCTGCAAAGTTCAGGGGCTGACAGTGAAGTGAAGGGCTCCAGTCAACAATCTCAGGAGCTCAGAGAACAACTGGCCCGTGTGGGAAAGGGGCTAGAAGGGAGCCATTACTGAAAACAAACACATCAAAGCACACCTGGAGTTTGTCAGAAAGCATCAGAGTGACCCAAATAAAATGCAGAACAAGGTTCTGAGGTCAGATGAGAAAAAACTGAATGTAATGTGTGGTTTTCTTCAGCAGGTACTGGGTGTCTTGCTAAAACTGAAGGATGCAAAACGCAATTAAATACTGCATGACAACCTGCTTCTGTCGGCTACAAACCAAAAGCCTGGGAGAAACATCATCTTTCAGCACAGCAATTACCCCAAGCACAAGGCCACAGTTTTATAATGAAGTCAAGCACTGTTTAAAATGTGCTGTCCACATGTGTCATCCCACCCCTGAACTACATGCAAATCTGGTAGAAACCTTTATTTAAAGCTGTTATTCCCACAATTTGTGGTTTATACCATGTACTTACTTGGTGATGCTTGGCAATACTGGCAAGATGCACTGGATCTATATGTAACAACAGTATGTTTCAATATGTATACATTGACCAACAATAACATTAAAACTACCTGGCCCATAGTGAACATTAAACCTCTTCCCATAGTGCATCTGGTTGCCATTCCTTATCCCATGCTATATACACACCTGACCATCCATATGATGTAAAAACATGATTCATCAGACCTGACCACCTTCTTGCATTGCCCCATGGTCACATCAAGCTGTGATGCACTGTGTGTTCTGGCATCTTTCTATTAAGGCCAGCGTTTACAGTAGTTTGTGCTACAGTAGTTCTTTGGCGGGAATCAGACCATACAGGTTTGCCCTCACTACCCATGCCCATCAAAGAGCTTTGGTCATCCATGATTCTTCATCAGTTGTCCTTCCTTATTTGGACCATATTTGGAAGGTACTGACCAGTCCATACTTGGAAAACCCCACAAGACATCAGCTTCAAAAACTGACAGTTCACTTGCTGCCTGACATAGTCCACCCAAGTGCCCATATAATGAGATAACAAATGACATTCACGTCATCTGTCAGTGGTTTTAGTGTTGTTTTTGATCAGTGTGTATTCAATTGACCACGGGCATCTGGTGGCCTGGTGCTTAGGAAGTTGCTCCTGTGATTGGAATGTCAGAGCCTCAAATCCCAGGACTGCCTGTGGCACTACTGAGGTTCCCCGTCCCCACACACTGCTCCCCTGGCGCTCTTTTCCTGGCTGCTTGCTGCTTCGCTTGAGTAATGGGTTAAATCCAGAGGAAGAATTTCACACTGTTCACTGAGGTGTGTTCACATGTCACAAATTGACACTTGAGAAGTTTTACCCTTTAAGAATCTATCAACTTGATCTCAGTCACATATGGAAACAGTAACTTAAACCTGAAAATCAAGGACATTTTACCTGACACACGTTCCCCCCACCCCCAAAGCCTTCAGCAATCTGAATGATTGACACGTCTCGTTGTTTGATGGCAGGGTGGTGATTTCAACCCCAGCCTTCGTCAGAATTGCGTCAGAGCCTACGAATTCAGCAGAGAGAGAGAGAGAGAGCGAGAGAGAGAGCGAGAGGTGGAGTCTCTTTCTCTCAGTCTTATAGCGCAGAGACTGTCACCGAAGGGCGGGTGAGAGAAAAGCAGCGGGGAAGAGCAGGAGAAAGGGTCTGCCAGGTATTTCCTTGAAAAAAAAAGAAGAACCCAGCGTGAATTTTTAATACGACACAAGCGTTTAAAAATTTAGCTTCTCTTCTCGAGGCTTCAGTCGAGGAAGGTCTGAGTGGAGGGACTTGACTGGTAAACTGAGCCGAGCGTGGTTTCAGCACCGCGGACAGCGATGGCACCAGCGGCCCCCGAGCAGGCGCAAATCGGTAAGTACAGCTGCACACGTGTTTATCTTCATGGTTTGATGAATACTGGCTTTTGTTTACGAGTGGCTGTCCATGTGTGAATCTTCAGACTATCGATAAAGTCACTGATCTCTCATCGGAAACGCGTTCGTGTCTTGACGTAGCAGCTCAGTGATGAAATGCTGTTCATCTTCCCTATAGGTAGACAATGACATCATTACTGTGGGCTTCATAATGAATGCACGGTTCGTCCACCAATCCAATGCCACATTTCTAAATAACACTCCACTGAAAGGTTCTCCATGGAACCAAAGTGGTTCTACCTTCTTTTCAGAGCCTTTTCTCTGAGTCATTCTCGCCCTGACATGTCATAGGAGAGTGCTGGGTGTGTATGTGGCGCGTGAGTGCGTGT
Source organism: Brachypetersius altus (assembly GCA_037974465.1). NCBI lineage: Eukaryota > Metazoa > Chordata > Actinopteri > Characiformes > Alestidae > Brachypetersius > Brachypetersius altus. The sequence goes on along the minus strand of JBBPDB010000011.1, from coordinate 870,676 downwards.
GGCCATAAAGTCTTTGAATGTAGCAATTAGAAAGCATAGATATATACATGCAGAAAATTATTTAGCTGCTTTAACAGATGTGGACTTCAAGAACAGACGTGGACTACTTAAGCACTGATGTGCATAGCTCTGGATAAGAGCGTCTGCTATATGCCGTAAATGTAAATGAAAAAGGCTTCAGTAGAAATAGCCCACTAAGAGAGTTCCTGAGTTCCTATGTGAGGGGGAGGAGGGGTTAGAGGGTGTAATTCCACAGAGAGGTGCACTCACCATGCAGTTGGAAATTTCCACTCTCGCCCAGTGCAGGAGTTACACCATTACCATGGTCAGCCCACCAGTGGGCACAAAGCTCTGAGAATCCCCACACTAATGTAAACACATTGCAGAGTCTGCTGAGAGCCCTTTTAGTCATACACCCAAGCACCAAGTCTATAATTTACAAGCCTCACTATGGTGTGAAGTCCACAAATAAGAAAGTCCTGCTAGGTGGGGAATTACTGTGTTATTCTTGGGGTGTTGTGGCTTTGCTGAATCACAGTCACAGTCACTACCACACTCACAATATCTGTATATTTAAATGTTGCTACACATGAAGAAAGAGAGATGGGAAAAGCCTAAATCAGTGCTTCTCAATTCTGGTTCTCGAGTATCACATGTTTTTTATTAGGTTAACTGGTGTTAGAGAAAGGGCAGGGCAGTGGTACTCCATGACTAGGACTGAGAACAGCGAATATAAATGAATCAGCATTCTTGCAAATAAAGGGTTATTTGGAGTGTTGCTACAAAATCGATTTTGGGTCCATCAAAAGCCTTTCAATTAAATAACTGTAGGACTCTAAAGATCCCTTTAATTTTTAAGAGTATGAATGAGATTGATTTATAGTGATTGATTGAAGGTGGCAATTACTCAGAATATGAGTTTTACTAAACATGCAGTCAAAGTGTACTTACACTCTAATATGATGATTTAAGATGGCAGAAGGAGTGTTGAAAGATAGACTGACATGAGTGTGTGTGTGTGTGTGTGTGTGTGTGTGTGTGTGTGTGTGTGTTTGCTGTCTCTCTAGCGGAGGTTCCTGTGAGTGTTGCTGTGGTCAGTGTCTTCGGCCTGGTCTTCAGCGTCTCCGCCTTCGCCTGGATTTGCTGTCAGCGCAAGACCAACAAGAGCAGCGCCAAGACTCCACCATACAAGTTTGTCCACATGCTGAAAGGGGTAGACATCTACCCCGAGAGCCTGAATGGCAAGAAAAAGTTTGCCGGAGAGAAGATGCCAGATTCTGTGCAGGGAAAAATGAGTCCAACTGGGGGTCGTCCCGCACTCCACCTGGATTTGGAGAAGAGAGACCTCAATGGAAACTTCACCTTCAAACCTCCAGCTGCACTCCATCCCAAAGTGCGAAGCTCTCCAGACCTAGACATCCCATCCCCACACCCGGGATTTGGCTCAGGGGGCAGTCAGGAGGCCACAACCCCCGAGAGCAGTCTCTCCAGCCAGACTCCCACACCAGCCCTGGACAAGCCCCAGGATAAAGAGGGGGGCCTTGGTACCCTCTTCTTCTCTCTTGAGTACAACTTTGAGAAGAAGGCCTTCATGGTGCACATAAAGGAGGCCCACGGTCTCTCCGCCACTGATGAGCAGTCCTTGACCTCTGATCCTTACATCAAGCTGACCCTGCTCCCTGAGAAGAAGCACAAGGTGAAGACTAGGGTTCTGAGGAAGACCCTGGATCCCGCTTTCGACGAGACCTTCAGCTTCTACGGCATCCCATACGCCCGAATCTCCCAGCTGGCTTTGCACTTTATGGTTCTCAGCTTCGACAGGTTCTCCCGCGATGAGGTCATCGGCGAGACACTCGTCCCGTTGGCTGATGTGGACCTCTCTGAGGGGCGGGTCATCATGAGCCGTGACATCATTAAAAGGAATGTTAGGGTAAGGGACATATTCCTTATTATATGTGTTTTTGCTAACACTTAGTAAAAGAAAGTCTTTATTTTAGGTTTTATGATGACCACACTACACTCTTAATTACACTCCCAAATGGTTCCAAATGGTTCTTGGCTAAAACATACAGTTCTTGCACAAATCTTCAATTGGTACAGAACATTAAGATTATGTTGGGGTTGCCCAAAATTTTCTTCAGGAATTTTTTTTTTTAGTTTCACTCTAATTGTTTTGTTGCAGTTATTCAATTATGCGTCATCATGACCTGCATTTTGATATAATAATGGTATAAAATCTTTTTTATTGATGGTGAAACAAATGTTAATTTTTATACAGTCCTTTCATATCCGTACGGGGGAGGAAGAGCTAGATTTGATATCGTGTGTATGTGTAGAAGGAAGAAGATAAGAAGAGTGTATAAGATCTTTGGTTTCCTTGGTCAATAATGCAGCATTAGACTCGCTCAATAGTGAGTAGGCGGACTGTGGGCAGCAGCAGACACACCCAAGAGCGAGAGGCCGATTAGTGCTCTCTGTGTGTGAATGCGTGTGTGTGTGCTGGGGAGCTATGGGTGTGTGCACATGCATGTGTTGGTGGGGGTGGTGTGTGTGTGAGGAGGGGGGAGGATCAGTAATATGGCTTAGATGTCACCCATTTGGAGGCAAAATGGACCACTGGTCTATAGCATTAAATATTTAATCAGCCTACTGGAACAAACCCACCCTTCACCCTACACTTTATATATAGATGGGTTATAGATTAACCCGGTGATATATATTTGCAGTTTCTTGTTTCATGGAAAAATCTTCCATTCTTGTCTGGAATTCTTGGATTCTTGACTGGTTATATATTTGTTAAAGCCAGAAAAATATGGCTGGTACCTCTTCCCTGTAGGATGATAAGCATCCCATGAAAGCACCACGGACAAAGCAAAAATGCCTTTCTTTTCACTGGAGATGTTTTAGACCTGTTTTGGCCTAGAACTAGGATAACTGTTGATCTAGATAAGGCTGATCTTCACAGCCTGAGTCACTTGCAGTTGTCTAAGAGCACAAAAACCCCAGTTATGATGAAGCTCTGTCAAAACACAGAGCAATAGGCACTGGCAGTGACGTGCCCTGATTTTGACAACATGATTTCACTGTTATGCACAGAACAATGGACTCCATTTGGAGTGGAAAGAGAAGCCATTATCCTCTGCTGGTGACTGCAGCTGAAAACAGTCAAACAGAGGTAATTACGTCTCATTGGCTGAGAGATGTTCGGAGTCACTGCCACCGCAGCGGCAGAACCCTACTTTGGGTTGCCATGGCAATGTGTTGCTATCTTCACACATTGCAGGGAGTCGTGTATAACGGATGCAGTGAAGGAAATTATTCACAACAGGTCTCTTATTACACATAAGGGAATCTGAATGAGTCATGTGGTTTGGGGTACAGAAAGAGCAGGTGCAAAAAAAAATGTATGTGCCATGAGGTGTGTTGATGGAAAATCATTCACTATTTACTACACAGAGTTTGCTACACAGTGTACTAACTAAATGACTGATATACTACATCATTTCTCTAATGGGGCAATTCTGAGTGCAGCCAAAGTATACTGGACAAGGGCTTTAGATTGAATACAGATATGTAATCTTTCTCTTCTCCTGTCTATCTCTTCCTGCAGAGGAGTACAGGGCGGGGAGAGCTGCTCCTGTCCCTGTGCTATCAGTCCACCACCAGCACCCTGACAGTAGTTGTCCTCAAGGCCCGTCATCTGCCCAAGACTGACCCCAATGGCCCAGCAGGTGAGTGTGGGCTCCTTGGACAAAAAACAGGCTGTGGTTAAACAACAGAGGTGCACATTTCTGTATCAATACTATAATCAATACACCAAAAATTATGTATAATCAAAAAGTTCAATTTGATTATTTTAATACAAAATATTTTTATGATTAAAATATGGCACAGCCATCTGAGTATTGGCCCAGAATTTGATCCTTGGCAATGTCACAGCTATCAGAGAGATCATAAATATCTGAGCTATCTCCAGGTCGGTAGCAGTGTGGGCATCTGTTAGTTGGTGGAACAGGACTGAGAGTTAGTCACATATCTATTCTAATGATTCACATGATTCCATGACTCCTAAATTTAAAATAAGTATCCCAAGAAACTAAGGGCTACTACTTTAAATTGATAACCTCTTTGTAAGTTGTATTAAACGTATGTCTTTGGAATCAGACATTGAATGAAATCTGCAATCATTAGCAGCCATTTCACTGAAAATCTTAGATCAAAATACAACTATGAAGAATGCAAGCAAAAGACAAATGAGGTGAAGGAATAAAAGCCCATTCGTCCTGTGCTAATGCTCTGGTGTTCGCTGAGTAAGATCCTGACCTGAGCCAGAATAACTCATACAGCCATTGTCACTCCATCAGACAGAGCAATCTCTTCAACTGCATCAAGCATTTCCTCTCCATCGACCCGGTTATTGATCCCTGCCTACCAGAGCCTAGAACACGACTGCTCTCTCTATGTCTCTCTCTCTCTCTCTCTCTATCTCTCTCTCT
>JBBPDB010000011.1:849577-861908 GCA_037974465.1 Brachypetersius altus | reverse complement strand
TCTCTCTCTCTCTCTCTCTCTCTCTCTCTCTCTCTCTCTCTCTCTCTCTCTCTCTCTCTCTCTCTCTCTCTCTTTAATAAATATACAAATACAAAATATGGGCAGGTGTTAAGCAATGGATTACTATTCCAACACAGTGACTGGATATTTGAATAAGAACATGCAGTCAAAATTAAAGGGCTCCTTTAGTCACATGAAAAAGAAAATGTTCTCAATGTAGTACACAAAGATTCATTGTGTTTTATATACAGATATATACTGTATACAAACTATAAAACTGTTTTAATTTAAATGTTTTTGAGATTTCCCAAAAGCTAACATATTTACTGTACTTGCTTTTTGAAGACAGGGCAGGGAATCAAAGCAGTGTTCATTTACTTACATCATTCTTAATGAATATTAAACCTCATCACAGATAAAGAGAAGCTTGGAAATATTAATTTAAAAATGAATTGTGGTATGCAAACCCTCAGTTAGAAAAGAAAAACAAAATGCAAGAAAACTGTAGTATACAGGATATAGAAATGGTAAGTTACTCACTATGTTGTGAAGTGTGTAGAGAACAAAGTAATTAAGTATTTTGTTATTTAGAGTTATCCATGTGCCATGGTTATGTCTATTGTTGCATTCACTCTATGTAAAATGAAAGAATACATAAAAATCCATCAAATCTTTTTGCTAATGTATTCATCTCGCATGTATTATATGATGTATGAATAAAATACATTCATAATGCCTAATAGACCAAATCTATTCTTTCATTATGTTGGATGGTTCTCTCTCACCTGTACTCTTGTGCAGGTGGGTCTCCCTGCCAGTAGCTGGGCAGCCACTCTGACCGTCACACTGATGCTGTTGGTGACTGGACCTGCCCTCTCCTCATACCGAATCCAACCCGGCCCAAATTCACCGGAACAGTACCTGCACCCTCCCAGCCAATGTGCTGAGGGAAACCCAGACAGCAGCCCTGTGTGACTGACATACACTCAAACATGCCCAAAAGTTTCCTCCAGGGTCTTTTTGTATAGTCATCCTTACTAAGGACAATTACTGTTAGATTTGTCAAGAAAGTATACATTTTTTAAAAGGGTTTGACAGTCCTTAATATCCAAAATAACATCTAGTCTAATCATGTTACAGGTGCTTAATGTAGCAGCTGTAAAGGTGGTTAAGAAGTCTTACCCAAAGACTCTCTCACACGTGGAGAATCAAACCGCCCTCTGCTGAGTGGAGGGCAATGTTCTCACTACAACATACACACACTCATTTAGTATGTCATTTAATAAATAATGAATGGGGTGCTTGCTACACGTGCAAAGTCTTGGTCCCTTTAGGGGGTGGGGGTGTTCGGAAACCACTGTTCAGTCTTGAATCTATCATGAAAGAATCCACTCCACTTCATCAATGGGAGAATACACACACCACTGGAACTCCGCTCCGGATTTGCCTCCAACTCACCGCACGCAAGTGAAGTGAATCGTCAGTGCATAGACAGGCGGCTCGGATTTCCAGTAGTGTTTGTTTTTTCCTATCGATTAAGTGGAGTGGATTCCTTTGTGAAATATTTAACAACGCTGGGTGAACTAATATTTCATGTGAAATGTGTGTGTGTGTGCACACGAATAATTATGAAAGGTGGAGGGGACACATCCCCTTCAGATTGAATGCCGATGATGCCCATGGTGGAAATGCCAGCATTAATATTAACTCTTTGGTCTTCGGTTAGTGGTTTGGATAGGACGGATCTGCTCTTCACCTAAATTATTCTCATATGCAGGACTTTTAACACTTTAACATTAGTTAGTCAGGATGAAACTGGAAGTTCTTCTTAATAAGAGATTCTGTTGAAAATGTACAGTCGTTTCAATTTCCCTTTTTAAAATTTCATTATACTGTATTGGCAGCCTTGTGTTGGATGAAATCTGATCTGTAGAGAAAGCTCAGAATCTTAATGTTTCATGAGTAATATTTCTTTTTTTACAGTGTACCTGTTCCGTTGGGAAAAAAATTCATCACTACAGAGAGATTGATAAATGCATCCCACAAGGCAAGAAATTAGTTTTGCAATAAAAGCAGCTATTTAAAATAGAAATGTGTGTGTGGACCATCGATTCCTCCTCCAATAACACTATTAGGAGATTTAGTTTATGACTGGAGGCACATTGCTCTGTGTAGAATGTTCCCCGTCGTCCTCCTGCTTGTATTTCCTCTTGATTTTCAAGCACAGACAAACTGTGCTTTACCTAAAAAGTTTGGGCAGACCAGTCAAGAAAGCTGAGTTTGAATTGTTGTTTGACCCCAGTTAACAAAACTTTGTGCTGCAGTTCACATGTAATTGAAGCTTGGAGCAAGTGGTACATTGCTTGGATTTGATTTGTTGCAAAACTGTGACTTTAAATCTTGGGCTGCCTTTTATCCTTTGGCCTTTTGGAGAGCTTCAGTATTTATGGAATGTGGTTCAACACATTTAAAGAATTTCTGGAGGACAAAAAGTGCACAATGAAACAATAGAGGCCCTATAGTGCTGGGCAGTTGGTGTGGGAAGCACGGGTGGGACATTTTGCTCAGCTTTTAGTGATGAAGGGAAAAAAAGTCCTATAATAAAAGAGTAAAGGGTATAAAGTGTTATTCTTCACACAGTAAATGCTCTGGATTGATAATTTCTGTTGATATTGTTTAGTTTGTTTCCAATTCATTAACTGTTTAAAACCATGTCTGTCTATTCATTTTAATACATTTAAACTTTCAATCCTACTCACACAATACATTTTAACTTTCAACCCTATTCCCACGTTTTTGTGTTTTTCATGACTTTTTTATGACAACTGGTTTGAACAGCCCCACTCTTTTGAGCCTTTTGTGGCTTGTTGTTCTGAATGTAACTTATTTCACAGCTATTTTTAATCAACTCGCTTTGAGGGCACTCCAAAATAAGCAGGTACACTTAAATAAAGAAAGGTTTCTTTGCATGATGCTTTTACATTCATACATTTGGCAGATGCTCTTATCCAGAGAAACTCATGGTTTTATCTTGTTACAGATGTTGATGATTTTTGCTTTAGGAGTCTTGCCTAAGGCTTTGGTAGAGTGTACTATGCTTGTCCATGTGGGGAATCAAATGGCTGCAGTGAGGTGAGCAGTGCTACCCATTAAACTGGTGATGTTAAATAAAGAACATCTTTCAGTTGGTAAAAGGGATGTGTGAGTGGGAAATTTCAGATTTTCTTTGCATTCATGCATTTGTATAAAAATGGGTTTCTATGGCACTAAAACAGTTGTGGAAGAATGTAAGTGACCTCAATATTATTTTTTTAACAGTGTTATCAGTGTACACGTTGTCCCTTGTCAAATGTGTACAAATGCTGCAAACACAGAAAAAGACAATTATTTACAACAATGTACAGATCTCACAATATGCAAATGCTAAAAACATTTGTAAGTGCTGTAATTCTTTTGTAACAATATTTGGTGTAATACACTTGTATTCTTGTAATAAAAATAGATAAAATATTAAAGACAATATGTTATTGATATTTATTGTTTATAAAGCACTCTTCCAAAAACTTTAAAGCATTAAAACCACCTGCCTAGTGTTGTGTAGTTCCCCTCATGCATTGTTCCTCATATTATAAGTTGCTTTGGCTAAAGGAGTCTTGCAAATTAATGTAATGTAAAGAAATGGGGCAGCACAGCTCTGACTTGTCGAAGCATGATTCTGTAAGACCTCTGAAGGTGTGCTGAAACCCACCATAGACACTTTCATTGGTGGACAGGGGTCGACATGACCATATGCAGCCCCACACACAGCACACTGACATTTTTCTATCATATTCAGCATGAACTTTTTCAGAAATCTGTGTTGCAGTAGCTGTTCTGTGGGCTACACCTTATTGCCAGTACATATAAATAAGCCTTGGGCCTTGATCTTTCACCACAAATTGCTCTGCATTTAACCCATTCACTAAGTGAAGCAGCGGGCAGCCAGGAACACAGCAGCCGGGAAGTAGGGTGTGTGGACGGCACCTTGCTCAGGGCACGTCATAGGTGCTTAGCAGTCTTGGGAATCGAACCCACATCTTCCTAATTGCAGGGTGAAATCAGGGGAGAGTGCAGATGCAGTGCCCAACTATCAGAGATTATGCAGTCAGGATTTCCCACATTTGGGGAGCTCGCAGGGCTCAGCACACCCAAAGTGCAATGGCTGAGCCTCACCCTGGGTGAACCCCCAGGTAAGTATCTCCTAAAAACTGGTCATAATGTGTTTTGGAAGGAGCCCCTTAATTTGTACTGTACTATAAAGAGACAAAAACAGGGTTTGAGTTAAAACAAAAAGGTTTTTAATAGCACTGTAAACAGACTTCATTCCCATACAAAAAAGTTTGACTGTAATTTTAAAGAACCTTTAAAAACATCCAACATAAAGGATTCTACATTAAATATCATTACTAGCCAAGCCTGAGGCCTTTTAGTAAACCATGGCAGCGATGATAAAAACAGACAGAAATCAGTGCAGAAGTGAGGTGAAACACAACATCAAGAATGCAAAACATGCAAAAGAACATCAGCTGCAAACCGTAACAAAATAATAATGGCAAACCTAGCGGCAGATGAAAAAGCAATCAGTTATGACTTATGAGATTTGGTTGCTATGACAGTCATGGGCTGTAGGTAAAAATAGTACTGTGAGCAAATATGATGTTTACTGTCAGTGTGTGTGTGTGTATGTGTGTGTGTGTCTATGCATGCAGGAAAGAGGGGCTGAAGCTGATAATAGCTCTCCTTCACAGATATATTTATACACTGGGGGGTGTGTGTGTGTGTGTGTGTGTGTGTGTGTGTGTGCACGTGTGTGTAGTGAAAATTTCTGTGCAGAAATGGGGATCTATAAAAAGCTCATCGAGGCATTCAGTGATGTATCATGTCATCTCCGGTAAAAATTGAGATCAAGACCTTATTCATACTGTGGGTTTTTGTGTGTGTGTTCGCGTGAGTATATCAGAGAGTAAGAGAGAGTGACAGAGAGAGAGAGAGAGCGAGAGAGAGAGCGAGAATAAGAGAGAGAGAGAGAGAGAGAGAGAGAGAGAGAGAGAAGTGAAGCATCTACCTTTTGGCATTTTCAGCGTACAGTATGACTCAAATGTTAAGCAAATGTCTCTGAGTGTGTATGAGTGAGTGTGTGTGCGTGTGTTTTGTATATGCATGGTTAAAGAGAGAACAGAGCAGAGCTAACTGGAGAACGTGTCCCTCCTACAACAATCTAACCACCATCTATTACAACCTACTCATTGTGCTTTAGGCTCCTAAAGTGATCAACAGATCCAACAGAGATGCTTCGCAGTCACTCATGTAAAGCTACACATCATCACCACCGATAACTACGCGTAGAGTGACTGAGTGGAAGAAGTGCCAGTTCAGTGAAGAAACCAACAGAAAGACTAAAGAAATGAACAGAATCTAACTCAACTGGGTAATGATGTTGTGATCAGGGGTGTTATTCATAGGGAATTCTGAGCAGGAGAACTGAATCCTGACCAATTCTCCTCCCTATCACATAGAGAGTTTTATACCCCAAAGGGCTTGCGTACCAGTTTTTGTTCCTACAAAACAGCAACACACTTAATTCAGCTCATGAATAATGCTGATTTACAGACAACATCTCACAGCAGAGCCACAGTAACAGAATTAGTTCCACTCTTTGAGGAAGGGTTCATTCTTACAAAAATGGTTCAATATAGAACCAAAACGATTCTGTGACTTTTATTTATTACTCTCTACGGTGCTGCACAGAACCAGTTTTCAAATGGTACCACACACACCAAGTTTTTTTTTATCAAAGAGAGGAACTCTGAAACCAGGCAATGTTCAACCTGTTCATTAAGTTGTCATAGATATATATACGTATATATTTTTCAATATTTTTCAATGGTAATCAATTGCTGGGCCTCAACAACAATAAAAAAGTTTGGAAAATAGTTCTTCTTAAGTACTCTACAATGATCTACAAAGTTTTACAACCTGTAGTGGGCACGTTGGTACTACTAGGTGGCCACTACAAATACTAATTTCAACATAAAGATGTCATTTTTAGTACAACAAATCTTAATGTTATCCTCATCATTATACCATGTTTGGTCTGGCAAAATGCATGACCAGCTTGCCTGACATTGCTAGCTAGCTAGTTGTAATATGAAATTTCTCTTTTCGATCACATGAAATTCATTCATTCACTACAGCAAATATTAATTGCAACAAATTAGTCATAGAACTGATTACCTCCAACCCCACTCCTTAGTAGGAACAAAATCTTGGACTCATCTGCCCTTTGAAGACAAGACCAGTACAAACTCACCAGTGCTCATGCTGTCAGACTCAGTATGAACTCAGACCCTGGTAAACAGAGAGGGCTGATAGGGACCCTCATACCTGCGATAGCTGCCCCAACACCAGCCTGAACTAAACCCAGTTTAACAGTTCTACTCAGTTCTGTGGGGGGACTCCAAACAAACTGTTCTGGCAAAGACATTCGTTCTTACCAAAAATTCATCCATGCTTTCATGAAAATCATCCCTGTGCCCTAAAGAGGGCAGTTAGCATGAAGCAATGTTAATAAGACCAAGGTAGACATTTCAGTATTAGTCACCAGCATGTTTGTGTGCAGTATCTCTCCATCTCCATCTACTCCAAACATTAAGAGCAATACTTGACCCAAAACTAGGAGAGCTAGCAATGAATGAGACAGATTATTCCTTAACAAAACAATATTCCTTAATGCTGAGCCCTTCTCTGAAGGTCTATTCCATCATTTTTTCAGTCTAATCTCTTTCTGTAGCAAACAGATAATAATATCCTTGCACTCAGAAATGAGCAGAAAACATTGTTGGCTTTAAGCCAATTGGCAGAAACTGAAATCACTGAGTTAGTAAATGCTGGGAATGCTTTAGAATGATTGTCCATGACGGTTTACTGCAGACGTGACAGACAGAGATTAACTTTGAAAATGATAGAGCACTCTTTTAAACACAAGCTGCCTCAACATGCGACATATATCTTTGCCAGAAAAGTTCATGTAGGTCCTTGGTGGTCATTCATAGGCTGATTAAGGCCTTAGAGGAGTCTGCCAAGAATGAGCCCTTCTGTAGAACGTGCCTCCCCCCGCAGGATCTCCAGGAAGCCCAGCTTAGTGAGGAATTCCAGTCTTAGTCGGTCTGTGGGCTGAACCTCGCAAAACACACCTTGGGAGCCTGCAGAGGGAAGAATTGAAAGAAAATGTGTTCTTAATGGCTCTAAAATATTCAGTCTTGTGACTGTGTTGTTTACAAACGAAAGACATGCACAGAATGAAGCTAAAGAGAATGAATGAATATATGCAGTAAAAAGAAAGGTTCTGAGATTTAAGGAAATAAAAAATAATAGCAGTCAATTCACACTGTAGTCAAGTCAAAAATGGCGCGCTAGTGGTGAGGTAGTCTACATCTGGTTGTACAAGTGGGGACTGCAGGAAAGATGTCTTATTTCATGTTTTTCTGTTCAAAGAGGTGCCCTCCAGCATCCTTTACGCAACAATGCGGACTCAGCAGTGGCCCATTTTCCGAAATTCCATGGGATACAGTGATACAGGCAAGAACCCATCATAGAAGATGGTTTTGTTCACAGCTGCCAACATGGCATTTGGTTTATTAATTTGCCTTTAAACATAAATATCATGATATACAATCACATAGAAAAACTGAACTGAACTGAACCACTGTACATAAGCCAATTCAAATGAAAAAATGAATATGATCAATATTGCAGCTCTGCCTTCCTCTCTCACCATTGGCTTTGAGAGCGGTGAGCAGGGAGGTGAGGAGGCTTCTGCTGACGCTACAGTCGACCAGCTCAGGCAGTGCCTCCAGTCGGAGCTGGGAGGGGAAATGGTATAGCAGGGAGTCTGGGTAATCCTGCTCCTCATGAAAACACAGCAGTGCCTCCTGCAGTCACACAGGAGAAACACACAGAAGGTGAATGGAGAAAATGTTTTACAGAGAACGTTTTTCTTAACTTTGAATAATATTGCATTCTTTGAAATGACTGCACTGTTTTTAGTGTTAAAAATGACACAAGTGGAGATACAAGGTTGTGTCCCAACAAGTCTGAAAACAGGTGTGAAGTTATGTTTCAAGTACTTTCTTCTGGGATCAATGAAGTTTTCTGATTCTGATTTTTATTACTTTACTAGTTTTACTAGTTTTAGTTCTTCAGACCTGTTACTCAAAAACTACTGTAAAACTAACGCATCAGGATGAAGAGAGCGAGGAACCAAAGTGTGGGACCACATATAGGGACTGAAGGGGTTAACATGCACAAACAAGATTATCTGGATAAATATTACAAGAACATAAATAAAACACTAGCTCTGCGTTTTAGGCTGTCCTGGTTTAAACTCTGACCTTTGTGGCAGTGTGCCCGTTGGCTCCATGCTGACGCAGGGGATATTTGTCCCTCATAGCGGGCAGCCAGGTGGCCTGACACCGCTTGCCAAAGGAGCGTACGTCCAGGATGCCAACTGCACACCCACACACTCCCAGCTCATCCTCCAGAACAAAGCTGTACTCTGGGCATAGGGCCAGGGATGCACCCAGGCACCTGAAGACAGACACACACACACACACACACACAATACTTATATTCCACTATCAATAGCCTGATACTAACAAGATTATTGTAATGTGTTCATGTTAGGGGTAAAGAGCAAAAAAATCTAATAAAAAAAAAAACAAGCACTGTTATTTATGTCACTCTCTGTCAAGGTAAATAAATGTAACCTGTCACCGCTGAAGTCTGGGTGGGCCACAGCAGAGTCCTGAGCACCTCTAGCCCTCTGATGCAGCTGACGCACCATGCGGTACAGTTCCACCTGGTTGGTGTGGACAGTAAGAGTGCAAAGTCATTAGAACTGTGAATTACTTTATATATTTTATATACAGTACATTTTTTTCTAATCTTGTTTACCACAACTTACTATTTTTGCATTTATTGCTGCATATCTCAGTCTTTGCATTCCTTTGCATTTATCACGCACTTAGAATACAGAATCTTTCATAATAATGTATTCCGTCCCAAACTCACAACCCCCTGATCACAGGAGCAACTCTCTAACCAGTAGGCTTCCAGCTGCTACCACAGGGCAGGAGTGGGACTAAACTCCACCAATACTAGGGGCAGAGTCCAAGACCCACATTTACATATCCTTCCAATTACTGTTTAGTATCCACTCCTAGTCATTTGTCCATACTGCAACGCAACACAAAGTTCTGGCTGCATATTACAATATCAGGCCAGAGTACAAGAGTTGAATGAGGAGCATTAGCACAAATCCGCTATGATCCACACGATGCAATACAGTACAAATATGTAGCTTTGAAGTACTTATTCAGTACCTGGTTGAGCTAGTCAACAATTCATTAATAATTCATAAGCTAAACCAGGTGTGTGTGCATGGTTGTCTGTGCACTCTTCACTTAGTTGGTTTTGTAAATATAGTTAGCTAGTTTAGTGTTGTAATTTATGTTGTAAATTTACGTTGCATGTAGCACCTTGGTCCTGGAGGAACGTTGTTTCGTTTCACTGTGTACTACCTGTATATGGTTGAAATGACAATAAAGCCCTTTGAACTTGAACTTGAACTTGGTAGAAAAGCTGAAGAGAATCACTGAGTAAAGCATCTCATAACATTTGAATAGTTTCTTATTTATTAATAATTAACACCAAGAAACAATACCTGATGCAATTCACTGTTGTATATATTCTAAGTAGTTTCATGGCTCACACACTCAGCTACAACGATAAAACCATTGACGGATGTCAATTACATTTATTATCTTGTTAAAACGGCACCTGAACAGCAAGTGAACAGTCGGCTGATGTGTTGGAAGTATAAGAAATAGGAGTGACTTTAACAAATAAGGTGAAATAAATAAGGTGATGGCCGTGTTCACTTATGACAGAAAGGTCACTTTCACTACACAATATTGGAAGGTGGTTTGCATGTTATTGGTGTATGGCTATACCTCACCTTGTCTTTGTGCTGGAAGGGACGGATGTTGTAGAGGCGAGAGGTGGGAAAGAGAGGAGGAGGGTGGCTGAACAGCTCACTGCTGGTACCTACAGGGAGAAGCATCTACACCAGATGGAGAGAGCAAAAGTGAGAGAAAGGCTGAGACCTTGTTACCTAACGCCTCATCACATGTAAGGAAACTTTAGTGATGTTCAATGTTAATCTGTTCCCAGAGAGGCTGCGGTGGTTGAATACATGTTGGTAATGGTAAAGTGTATCATATTATCATCTAAAACAGCATTCTATTATATACTGTAACTAATATTTCACTTTATGTTTCCTTCTGAGACTGCACATATTCACAAACAGTACTGTGCAAAAGTCTTAGGAACATGTAAAAATAATATTCAAAAACTGTTCAGCAGTGAGTATTTGTTATCCATTCATTTTACTACATTTACTAAATAAAACTAAAAAGGATAAATGCCAACATTGCACAGTATTGTAGTTTCCATCAAAAACCTGGTTTGACTCAATCAGTCCGTCATTAAATTAAAACACGAACTGCTGATGGAATTTCACCAAACCATACCATGGAATTTCACAGCTGTGTTAGGGCACAAAATGCAACAACAGCTTTTAGAAATTATGCCACAATTAAAAGGCTTTCAGTCTCTGCAACAAAGGGTTAAAGATGTCCACACCAACCATGCTCTTACTGTCATCATAGTGTATTTGTGTGGTAAATGCACAATGCTGTTTTTACCTGTACTTCTCCTGAGAGTCCCCCTTTAAACACCCAGGGCTCCGCCTCCACACCTAAAAGCTCTGCCCCTGATGAGGCTCCACACCCTGTTAAAAAAAAGGCCTCAGTCCCCCTGCTTGGAGTGAAGCAGACTCACGCAAAACAGCAGGTAAAATTGGAACGAGCTCAACTCACAGTGGAAACAGTTCTTCCATGAACCCAGTGAGGAACCTTCACTCATCACACGCCCCTCTAAAAAAGAAGAGGAGAAAAGAGTGAGAGGAGCCCAATCAATAAGACAACATTCAACATCCAAACATCAGTTAGGAAAGGCTGTAATTTCAAATGTATTTCATTTTTGGAATTTTGCACATCGCAATAAATCTGTCAGTAGTGTCTACTGACTCTGCAGTCATTAGCCTACATATGTTTTTAGAATAAATTCAAGTTAATTCACATATTAAATCCTGCTGATGTGGGTTCATTTCTTTCAATGATGGACAAGCATGGAATATCTGGAATACATCAGGGAATGAGCTAGTTGGGCTAGGACTAATATTTCATCCATATTAGTTTATTTGGCTTCAACAAATAAGAAACTGATTATTACTTCTGTGGACTAACGAATAACAATAAAAATTAAAAAATACTAAACGATAAAAATGTGATTTGGTTAAGATGGGGCTGATCCAACCCAGTACAAGCTGGTAAGCAGTGCCTATCTGTAATTCAGTTTGAAATAACAATTATTACTGAACGTGTAACAGTCTTCCCACAATTCCAGCTCCACCTTCCTGCTGTAAGTACTATAAGTCAAGGTTGAGTGGCCATGCACCCAATACATCAGTCAATACATCAGAATTAGATATGAGAGAACAAAGACTGCTAAATAAACACGATATGAGTGAGAAAATGCCTTCTGGAGCTGCCTACAAAACTGAGGTATGAAACAAAATGATATTGCATTAGAGTGTGTAATATAAGTTATGATCGTCCGGGATCAATAAACAGTCACAAGGTGCTCTTGTGGTTGGGTTGGTCAATCATCCCTAATGTGAGCCTGCTCTCTGGATAATGCTAATGCTGGCCTCTCTTTAATCTCTCTCTCTCTCTGTTTCTCTCACACACACTCACTCACTCATTCACTCACTCACTCACCCAGCCAGCTGATGAAGGCCTTGGCTACCAGCATGGTGTTCCTCAGGTCCCAGACATAGGGATAAAGGTCATAAAGCACAGCCCTGTTCACGCTGTTCACCACACTGCCATGCAGCGCTGCAATCTCATCACACGCAGCCAGAAACCGGGTCGCCCTCGCCCGCCACTCCTCTACCTGAGAAAGAAAGGGTTGTAATGGATGGAGAGGGAAAAGGATTTTGGGATATAAAAAGGAGGAGAGAAGAGTATGGATGGCATTTAGTAAAAGTCATTGATTAGAGGTGGTCACTAATGTAAATTATATTAATTTACATTAGGGCAGTTGGGTGGCCTAGTGGTTAAGGCATCCGCCCTGCGACCAGAAAGTCCGGGTTCGATCCCCAAGACCACTA
>JBBPDB010000011.1:805802-825128 GCA_037974465.1 Brachypetersius altus | reverse complement strand
ATAGTATATAGTATATACTCCACTGGGTCTAGAGGGCATTCTAGAACAACTAACCCTCCAGACAGGCCTATAGAATAAAATAATAAAGAAATAAAGGAATGCATAGAAAATCAATAAAAGAATCGTTCAGTTTTTACCATCTTTTTATAGCCACAATTGGTGCAGATTTGATACTGTTGGGCAGTTTGTTCCAGCAGTGGGTAGTGACTAAAACGGCATTTTACCATGATATGTGTCATATTAATACATTAAAGCAAGTTAGCACCTAAAGAACAGGTACGGCCTTGACTTCTGAGTAAAGCTCTTCATCTAACTGTGGTAAATAAAAAGCCAAAGGATAATAATCTATTGATGACGCCTACCTGATTGTTACATTTTCTCTCTTCCCTTTCAATCAATCAGACAAGCCTTTATCAATCGATTCCCTTTGTCTTCTGGCCCCACCACTGAGACTCATCTCCGCCGCAGTGTGGAAGGTGATGCAGCAGCACGATGTGATGCATTTTGGAAAGTTGGAGGAGTTAGTGACCTCGGTTTCGGAGACAGTACCGGGGCTGCTGAATTACAGACACCTGGCTAAGCTCACAGTGGGTCTGGGGGCACGGGTGAGTTTTGGACTGAGAATTGTGAGAAATATTTAAATTCATGACTTCATCAAATAATCCAGTCTTCCCTCCTCTTCAGTCATTCATTCAGCATTTTTTTCAGACACAAATATGTGTTTATCTTACGTTGTGAAAGTGTTTCTCAAGCTGTTTTTTGTTCCATCTGCATTACACACATTTTATAATAACCTCCCACGATACATCACATCACTTCTCTGCTAGCTGAAAAATGTGTTTAAAGTAAAGTGGCCCCTTATGGTCACTTGTGAACACATCACACCACAGCAACACACACAGTGTGAACAGTGAAATTCTTTCTCTGCATTTAACCCATTCAGCCAGTGAAGCAGGGGTAGCCCCCAGGCCTGGGTGCCTGGGGAGCAGAGTGTGAGCTTGTACCTTATTCAAATGTGCCTTAGTGGCACTAGTAGTCTTGGGATTTGAACCCACAGCCTTCCAATAGTAGGGGCAACTCCCTTACCACTATAGCTTGTTGACTTTCCTTGGACTATATGGATATGTGACAACTATGTGTTTGAATAGTGTTTGGCTGTGGCTCCCAGTCCTGGTCTTGGAGCATCACTGGCCTGTAAGTTGTAGTGTTTTTGATGTTCTAACACACCCAGTTCACTTCAGGAGAGACTTATTTAGTTTAGAAGTTGCATAAGGTGTGTTTGGAACAGTAGAAGCTCTAAAATTTAAAAGAATTATCATTAACCCTAATTAAAGAAAAATCAATCAAATGATCTCTTGCTAACTGGTGACAACTTCCATTCTTCCATATTTGTAGAGAAGATGCTGGAGTCACTATATGGATCTCATCTCAAATGTTCTTTCCTTAGCTGATCTTGGAGCACCTTCGTGTATCCCAGTCTCCTGACCCTAAACTAATTCTCCCTCTGCTGGAGAGACTGCGTGCTCCCACCCCACCTAAAGGGAAAGTGAGTGGCCATTGTATTTCCACATTGGTGACTTTGAATTTGAGTTGTTTTTAGTGCTTAACAAACCTCACTGTACCTCACCTGCTTTCTGTCACTGAAGTCTGTATGTCAACGAGCACACTGCACTTCACAACACACAGATGTTCTGTTCTGTTACGTTTTGCTAACTGTATAGATCCTTCCTTCTGTTTGTGATGTTTGCTATATTTGTTTAGTTGGAATTTGTTTTTCTGTACATTTTTCTTACTTTAGCTTAGCCTTTCCAAAGTTCTCTTTAATTTCATTTAAATTCACCACATGTTGTGCTCGTATAAGGTTGCATTTGACAAATAAGGACCCTTGTATCTTAATAACTAATACTGTTTTGTTTTCTACATGTTTGTTTTGTTTCCTAGAGAAAGGATGAGAAAGTGGAGATGGCTGTGAAGAACTTCCACACACTTGTGCATACTCTCCTCAAAAACCAAGCAGAGAAGAGACGATTCTTTAAAGTCAGAATAACTCAGTGCTTTCCTGAGAACATTTAACCTTACACTTACCTCTTATATAAATAGATATTATATCCCTTTCCCCCCATTTTAACCGCAGGAGGACTTTGACGCTCAGTATGGTCCGCACTATGACTGTGCTCTAGAGAAGCTGCTGTGGGAATTTCTGACCAGACTGGACCAGCTGCTTCCAGTCCCAGACCTGGAACAGGTCAGTTTCTTTTCATGTGCTTTCATTTATCTCTCCTTATGCTCCCCTCATACTATTAACCTCCTTAGTTAATTTCATTTCATTAGGATGCTGCAATAAAAAAAATTGAGCTGCTTTTCTGAAAATATTTATTTCCTTGCTTTCATTTATTACCCCTCATTACATGTTTAACATAGAGATGTCTGGCTGGAAGATGCCCTTAATGCTGGCCTAATGCTGCATTCAGGTCAAAAACTGGGGAAACTCTTCCTTAGGAAATCTGGGTTCTACATAATACTCTAGTCCACCAGTGAAAATTCTGCACTTGGTAGGAAGTGAGGACAAAATGGATATCTGAAGCAGTTCTATGAGCTCTATGTGCTCTTCAAAGTTTTAGCAAAAGAGCTTTTGAAAAGCAGTAAAGTTCTGTTGAGTTTGTGTGGCACAAAGTCATGCTGTGTTCTAAACCATATGTACATGTCTGTGCCTCCATAAATCAAGAGCTGGACGAAATGTGAGCAGGATAAGAGGGGTTTAGGGCATGATAGCTTTAGCCTTGTAGCTCCACATTTTGCAGCTTAATGAGAGAAAACGTTCCTATCAAAGTCAGAGGTTCTTGATTCCTACCTGGTCTGGCTGATGAGCTTGTGTTTCAGTACTGCCTTACTTGCAGTGGAAGTGGTTTCATCTCATTGTGGCATTTCCACATGAATAAAGTCCTTTAGAGCTTTGTGTTTGCCAGTAGAATGGATTATTCAGACTCTCCTGATATTTATTGTGTGAGCCAACTCAGTAGCCCCAAGCCTCGAAGTTCTTGTTTTGGATTTTTTTCTGTAAACATGAGGTGATACAAAACAAATATGAATTCTTGACTGCTGCAAATTCACGTGACGGTCAAATCACCCAGATGCTCCTGGGTAAAGGCTTCTGCTCTGTATGTGCGTCTTGACGCTCCTACACTAAACTCAGCAGTCAGGCACAAAAAAATTGTACCACTTGGAGCAATACTCTCATATTAATGTTTTTATTCCTACATTACAGCATAGGCAAAAATATAAAAATATTTAGATACTATAAATAACTAATATTACTAAATGCTAAGTCCAAAGGCTGAAATATGCTTCTTTTTTCTTTTCTTTTTTTTCATGAAATGGCTCTAACAAGTTGTTTAAAACCACTTGTTGGTGGCTGTGGTGTGTTTCAGACTGTGTCATGGCTTAGTTCTGCCCCAGCTGTGCTAGAACAGTGTGCACGCTCTCCCATTCAGCCACAGCTCCTTAAGGCTCTGCTGCAGCACGAGCAATGTCTGGGACATCTAGACTCAGCATGTGAGTATTGTAAAAAGTTCATGATTTCTTGATTATAAAAAGAATGATAAATCATTCATTATTAATTCCATGTTTCTCTCTCTCCTTACATCCAACATGTGCTCCGTCTCCCCCTGTATCTGTCTGTCTCTTGCTGTTTTACTCTCACCTCAGCGTCTATTCCCTCCTCCACTGGGGATTCAATCCTGTCCTCCCTTTCCCTTGCTCCATCTGGCGTCAGCCAACCAGGATCCACTCCTAAGCCAAACACTATCCGAAGTCCTGCTCCATCAACGAAGAGGTCCAGTACTAGGCAAACCAGCAGAATTGTGTCGCAGATTGCACCTGTAATTGGGACAATATCCAGTAATGATCTCCCAAAGAGATCTGCCAGTCAGAGCAGACTGTCCATTATGGAAAGAGACAGTGAAGAAGAGAAATTAACCAAAGAAGCTTCCAGTTATACAAGAGTCAAAACGAGGTCCAGTCCAAAAACTGATGTACCAGAGAAGGAAGACTTTTTAGGGAACATGCTTGTTATGGTTTTGAGTCAAACATCTACAAGTAGCGAAATAGAAGACAGTGATGAAAGTCAAAGGAAGCCAGTGAGAAAAAGTGCAGGAAGGAGGAGTCTAACAAAAAAACGAGAGACCAGGAGTTCCACAAGAGTGCTGGAGCCAGACAGGACAAAGAAAGAAAATGCCGATGAGTCTCAGAGAACTGCTCAGGACGTCACATCCCATGAAGGCAAAGATCTGCTCGCTGTCCTTTCTACCCATACAAAACGGCAGCTCAGAGTAGTCATCCCACGACTGAATATCCAAGATTTCACTCCACATGTGTTTCCAAACGCCGCATCTAATGAGGAGCAAGCTACAGAATCCCCAAACCAGTCATCCACAAAGCATGTAATCAAAAGGAGAAATGGTGATTCCATAAACCGAAAGAGGAAACTCATGAGGACCCCTGAAAAGAACTTCACTGACACAAGTGACAAGCAGTGAGACGAACTTCTTTAATATTAGTGTGTGAATATAGATGCCACGTAGAGTATTGTTTGCTGTGTGAAGTGATTATCAGTTAAAGATAAATTCGTAGCTATTGACTGATTACAAATGTGTTTTTAATCTACGGTGATTATGAACAATATTGTGTCAAATATTACTATTATCATACTTATTATTATCAATAATATTTTTTCTTTGTAGAATCTGTGCTGGCTCACCCTGTATTCCTACTGTGAAACCAGTAAGGTGGGATAGTTCAGGTAACTGTCTTCAGTAAGTGTTTGCTAATAGTAGTGAAGAATTTTAGGCTAACCTCATTTTTCACGCACATTCTGTCTTCTCCATTGTATACCAGTAGTCATGAACCATGACCCTGTAGTTTAGGGTAATAAGGCCTTGATTAGCTGGATGAAGTGTGTTAGACATTGGAAGTGTGCTGGACACATCTGCTGAAGGATGGGGAGAGGGGCTGGCAACCACTGTGCACAGCTAATTTTCATATTTTCCCTTGTAAAGCAGCTATCCCCTGTTACCCCACTGTCAAACCTTTCCAAGTAAATACATGTAATGTATATGTAATCCTTAAATAAAATGCCAAAAAACTAGAAATGCCCTGTACACTTTAATAGAGTTTCACATTTTAGTAGTTTTATTTTAATGTTCTTCTAAAATAACAAACACACTGATCAGCCATAACATTTACAACCACCTAGGTAATGTTGTGTAGCTCCCTGTTCTGCTGCCAAAACAGCACTGACCTGCTGAGGCATAGACTCCACAAGACCTCTGAAGTTGTGCTGCGGTATCTGGGACCAAGACGTTAGCAGCAGATCCTTTTAAGTCCTGGTGAGGTGGGGCCTCCATTAAATGGCTTCGTTTCTGTAGCAAATTCTATAGAAGCCTGGTCAGATTGAGATCTGGGGAATTTGGAGGCAACACCTTAACATGTCAAACATGGTACCTCAAATCATTCCTGTAAAATGCATGCAGTATGGCAGGATGCATTATCTTGCAGGAGAAGGCCACCTCCATTAGGAAGCACCAAAGGATGTACTTGATCTGCAGTAATATTTAGGTAGGTGGTTTGTGTCAAAATTATTATCTCCATGAATGCACGGACACAGCAGAAAATTGCCTAGAGCATCCCACTGCCTCCACCAGCTTGCCTTTTTTTTGCATCCTGGTATCATCTCTTCCCCAGGTGAGCGATGGTTGTGCACCTGGCCGTTCACTTGATGAAGCGTTTCATCAAATCAGGCCACTTTTTCCATTGCTCCATCGTCCAGTTCTGATTCTTAACAGCTGCCTGATATATCCAACCCATTCACTGTCAGCATTATAACGATCAGTGTTATTCACATTTGTAATGTTGTGGCTGAACAGTATATGGGGTGGTGGTGGCCTAGTGGGTAGGATACTTGGCTCTGGACCAAGAGGTGAATCCTACCTTCAGCACCACCACTGGGTTCCTGAGCAAAACCCTTAACCCCAAGTTGCTCCAAGGAAGACTGCCCCCTGTAGTTAGGTAAAGGAAGACGCTTTGGATGAAAGTATCTGCTGAATACCATAAATGTAAATACATATCTCCAGATCTTGATATTTTTTGCTGTAACTAATTAAGTCGGCTTTTTTTTACAGAAAAAGTCTTTGCATCAATTGAATCCACTGATGACATTATTGTTGATTCAGAAGATGAAGCTACTGAGAACGTGAAAGGCAGGGTAAGTCTGTACATTAATTTAGTAATACTATATACATTAACTAGGTAGATATACCTGCCTGGTATTTACACTTATTGTCCATTTGATCATCTCCACTTGTTAGCCCCCTTTACTATGATCAGTGGTTCATTCACTGTATAGCCGTGCTGCTGGAGGAAGCTATATTTTTGGTTGGTGGACTATTCTCTGAGGAGCTGTTACACTGTGGTGTTTATACAAACACGTACAATCAATCAGGCCACTATCATGTCAGTTATGCTAAGAATAATCCATTGCCAAAATAATACCTGCTCATTGGTGGTCCTGTGGCGTTCCTGACCATTGATCAAAGGGGTAAAGGGACTTCCAAAAGATTCAGAGAAACTGAGGGACTGCTGTAATGTTAAACTCCAAAGTTCTTCTATATAGTAAGTGGCCCTGCTCAAATGGACAGTCAGTGTAGATACTAGGTGAAGTGGCTTGTCCGTGTAATACTAAAGCTCAGCATGGCTAATATCATGATTCCTGTTTTGTCATTTTGTATTCTTGCAGTTGTTTACAACTCGCTACTGCAAGACCAAGAACAACACTTACATCCCCACTTTAAATGAGTTTTGGAATCCATTTTTATATCGGCGTGACATTGTATCTCCAGGAAATGGGAGCAGATGACATTTATTTCAATGGATGTTCAGTTATTGGCTTTGGATATGAAGTCATTAGCAGATGCTCTACCACTACCTATTTTGTTTCAGTTTACGTGACAGTTTGTTCCCGGAATATACCGCAAGCTATGTTTTAGTAATTATTATGAAGTTACTTGTTAAAATATATAGACTTATGCCTTTTCTGTTTCAAAAACATAATGCAGATCTATTATTAGAGGATAAAGTGCTATACATTACTACCTTAAATGTTTTTTGTTTGTGTAAGGAGTCCTGGTGCAAGAGTAGACATGTTTATGTATGCATTTGTTATTACGTCAACATATTTAAAATATTACTTTAATAAATATGCCTTTCATTTAATTTTGCCTCTTCATGTTAGCCTTTCGTTTTTTTCTCTGAAAAAATCATGAGACTTAAAACGTTAAAAATAATTGGAGTTTACTATATTTTGAAATTGTGCGAATATAAGACCACAAAGCTGAATTTCTCATTTGCATACGTGTTTATAAATGATTATAAATGTGTCGTTCCAGGCTCTTGAACAAATCTCCTTCTAGTACACTTTCACTTTATGTGCTTACTCAAACACAAACACACATTCACACCCTTATAGCCTACAGTTAATGCCACCAGTTACAGTAATAGTCTCTCCAGTGATGTAGGAGGCCTCATCTGAACATAGGAATGCAATGACTCCCCCAATATCTTCTGGATTCCCCAGCCTACAATTGATCAGATATTAAAAAGCATTAATATTAGTTCTTAAATGTAGAAAATTCATGTAGAAACTAATCAATACTTCTTCCTTAGATTTTTACTAATCAACAATCAAGTGTCGGCTCTCTTTGGTTAATCAATAACAACTGCATTGACATTTTGTTCAAAGTCCAATTTAGTTTGTCAAAGTAAGTCAAGTGCAGATACCTTTTAATGCTGAGTTGCTTCATGAACTCCTCTGCCACATCTTCACTCTGCCATAACTGCAATTAAATCAAGTATAAATATAGGGTTTCAAATATCATGGAATGCGTATCGAGTAACATAAGAATAGTACTAATAAATTAAAAACAACGCTGCAAAATATCGTAGACGAACAATATTCATGCTCCAGAAAGAAAGTGGTAAAATCCAGTAACTGTAAAAAGGACAGAATAATCCTTACAGCAGAACTGAAGCGTGTCTTGATGATTCCTGGAGCCACACAGTTGACCCGGATGTTGCTGTGAGCCAGTTCAGGAGCGAGTGCTCGCGTTAGACCCAATAGAGCGGTCTTACTCACGCTGTATGGACCCAGACCCTAACGACATGCAAAGGCCACCAAACAGAGAACACAGTAAGTACTGGATGAAGATCGTCTAGGAGGGTTAAATCATTGTCGGTCTTGGTCAGTTTAGCAGTGCAGAAGTGTAAATATTTCTACTAGACACTAATTGCACTCACCGGCATTGGCTGGTAACCAGCTACTGAGGACACAAAGACCACTGAGCCACCCCTGAAAAAACAGAAGAGCTATCAACAGAGAAAACAGAAAAATGTCCAAAACAAGCTTTTACTCTACCAATCGTTCTTCAAAGTTTTGGTTCTCTCACCCCCTTTTCTCCATGTAAGGTACCACTTGTTTGGTCAGAAGGAAGGAAGCTTTCACATTCACATCTAATATCTATGGAGCACAGAAACAAGACTGAAACCAAATATGCAAATAAGTGATACAAATATAAAATTTGATCATCAGTAAAACATTAATGGGGGCCCCCTGGGCCTGGGGATTAGGTCTGTTTGCCATTTAAGATGCTACATAGATTTTAAATCTCTGTGTCCAATTTAGCTCTTAGATGGTTTGCAGTAATGTTAACATGTAAGTATTGTATACTTCAATACAAGTTGTGTTGTTTACGACTTTTATTCACATGTTTGAGTCTTTGCTGTTTTTTCTGCTTGTTCTAATGAAGAAAGACACTTATAGCAAAAATGTAAAGGTGTAATCTCTTCATGCAAATTCAAGTCAAATCTCCTATTCTACTTAGGAGTAACAGCACAGACGACTGTATGTCAGACTGGCTGACCAGAAATGTTTTTGACATCCCAGTATAAATGCAATCATCTAAAATATATCTGGATATAATCCAGATACTAGTCACATACAGTGACCACATGTGAACAGGGACTAGTTTCAAGTTATACCTTGCTCCAGACTTCATCTGTGGAGTCCAAGATGTTTCCAAAGAAAGGATTTACAGCTGCATTAGAGACGAGGATGTCAATACCACCACACTGCTCCAGAGTCTGAGAAACAAAAGATGTTATCGAAACCCTCTTCAAAATGCAACAAATAGAGATTGCGAGTAAGATCTCACCAAGTTGATTAGCTTCTCTCTGTCCTCTGTGTTCCCCACATTACAGCTGGTGCCCGTCACCTGGATGTTTTCACTGCGCAGTAGTGACACAGCCTTGTCCACGTTGGCTTGCCGACGACTGCTCACAACAACATGAGCTCCTCTCTTCCCCAGTGCCTGTGCAGCAGCCAAGCCAATCCTGGAAATCAAGTTATTACACTGTTTTTAGCTTTCATGCTGTGCCCATTGCAGTAGCTAACACCTGTACTTGCTGTTGTTACTAAATCCCAACAACTGCAAATAGCCAAAAAAATACACTGTGCACCAAGGTGACAGCAGAAGGAGATCTGGTACCCATCTGTGGAGGCGGTGACTACTGCGACTTTTCCAGCAAGGCTATTCTGGGACATCATTCTTCTACCAGTGACAGGATTGGTCAAAATGCACTTGATTACAGCCCTCAACATTACCTTGAAGTAATAACAGAAGGATAAAATATAATACCATATTACAAGAACCAGTAACAACCACAGTGACATCTGCACCTGGAGCAACAGGAAAGCCGAATTCTATTCCTCCAAAATGCTGATGCACAGTCCAAAATCTAAAGCTATAACAGATATATTTACACGTGTTATTCTCTTGAGTTAAATTAAGGACCAAGTTAAAACATCATATCCTACTGGCATTTTTTTTTCCTGTACGAGTTCAGCTGAATACATGTGTCAGCAACGGGGGCTCCTTAAAGTAGCTGGACTGTTTGGGTTGCTCTAGGATAAATATTGTACATAAAAGATCCATGGGTTGGTCTTTAAGGCTTATGGGTCTTATTTTACTCAGTGAACTCAACTGATACAGTGATCAAGCCACTCAGTGCTTGGCAGGTTATCTAGGGTAAAGGTTACATTAAAGTTTGCATTCTCCCTCCTACTCTGCTGTTTAGTAAGACCGTGCTAAAGAGGCAGCAAGGAAAATGCACATTTAAATATACTTTAGTATGTCGTTGGACTGAAGGTAGAAAACTGCGAAAACTGCAGAAAATCAGAGGTTGTCCTTTCTTCCAACGTCTATTTGACATGTAAACAAAAGAAGGTGGACATGACAGCAAGCGGGCAAAGATAACACGAGTGTCACTGTACCCGAAAATAAATCTACAGAAGAGAGAAACTGAAACGAGAAAACTGAACATTACCTCTGTTGCAGCTGAGACTGACTTATTGAAGAGTTTTGATCAGGTTATCACTCAGGACCCCTCCTACTCTCACACAGCAATGATCACGGACGTGTACAGAAACTCTGATATCTGATTGGCTGCGACTCGCATGCTCTCTTCTGATTGGTTCATCTGTTTCTTTTTGTAATTTGTCAAAATTAAAAACGCTGTTAGTTAATTTATTTATTTATCCATTTTTATTTATTTTTTATTGATTGATTAATAGGTGCTGTGTAAATAACACCTCAAAAAACTGAAAGAGTTTTTAGTACTTTATTAGCAAAGGTAATAAACTCCATGTTTGCTAAATACATTATTGAAACCAAGTAATTCTACGTTTTGTGTGGTATTTATTTATTTATTTATTTGTAATTGTGTTAGAAGGTGTACTTTTTTGTATAAAACGTTGCGTTCTGAACGTTGACTGGCCACATATGAATAGACGGTTAAATACAAATTAATTAATTTATTAATTAAACGTACGTTCTGTGTCTTTTGACAGAAATACAATTCAATAAAAATGGATTATGATTTATTTGAATAATGTTTTTCATTTAAATTCATCCACTGACCAGTTCACTAGTTCTCTAGACTGATTGCCAAGCAACTATGTGGTCGAATATGGCTCAGCCAATCAGATTTCAGAACCAAAGCCAACTGCCCTTTTTCATAGGAAACGTTTTTAATGTTTTTCCTGTGGTTTTGGTAAATTTGTATGATATCAGTACACAGAGAATCCTGTCTGGAAGAAAGTATGGGTTTTTTGGCTTATTCCGATTAGAGATCACGTTCTGGTAACTACCTATCTTTGCCACCTTCTGTTTTCAAATACTTCATGACTGTTCTCAAATTGTTTTTATGTTTTTAAGTGCAAGAGAAAGCATGGGACTGTTTCTGCTGTACACGAGCCTCCTGTAAAAATATCCAGTGTTGTAGCACTAGGAGAAGTCTTACTAGAGTCACTGTTAAATTATTATCAGGTGAGCTATTGTACAGTAAATAAATAAGTGCATTAATTTGTAAACAGTTATGTACCCAGTTAATATTAGCTTAAATGTGTGACTGCTCTAAAAGTCTGTAAGCCAGTTGTCAGTTGTCAACATTTATGAAGTTACTAGAGATTGTCCATTAGTAGTAAAACTATGTGGACAAAAGTATTGAGACATACAAGGGTAATCGTAACATTTTGGATAAAGCCATGCTTCCAACTTTGAGGACACTATTTGGAGAGTAGAGCTGGTGACGGTGGAGTTCAAATTCTTGGGGTAGTAATGTGAAAGCGAATTGAAGAAAGGTGCCGACAGGGTGGAATGGGTGAAGAATAGTGTCCGGAGTGAACTGTGAGGTGAAATGGGCAGAGAAGAGTCTCAGGAGTGATTTGTGAGGTTAAATGGGTGGAGAAGAATGTCAGGAGTGAGTTGTGTGTTGGAATTGGTGGAGAAGAATGGCAGGAGTGATTTGTGAGGTGGAATGGGTGGAGAAGAATGTCAGGAGTGATTTGTGTGGTGGAAGACACTGTTAGCATGTTTTAAATGTATTTATTCATTCTTATTCCCACAGTCTGTAACGCAGATGCTTGTGATCTCAGTGTTAGTCTGCTAGGCTTTGTCCATCAGCGTTTAGTTCAGGTGTTTCATTGCTTTAGCATTTTGTCCATTTTCATATTCTCAGTGTTTGTTTTTCCCCTAGGCATGCAAAGCAGCCTAAGCCCTGAGTCTGTAGATGAAAGTAAGTTATCATTTATTACAGCGTTATAAAGCATGATTCTTAGCAAAATAATTTGTGGAATAAACATCCATTATGTCATATTACATGTTACTTCACCTTCCTCTTCCCTTTTGCTTGTATGTTCAGGGGACACCCAGCAAAACGGTGCAGCACCACAGGATGTACAGCTGCGCAATACTGAAGGTAAAATCATGCTTGAAACCTGCCATTAACACATTATTAGTAAAACAGCAGAACATTTGACAGTTATCTACCACTAACTGTCAAGGCCTTCTTTCATGAACTCTTGCTCAGTGTGTTTGTAAATATGCACAGTGCGTGTTTTCTGTTACCGGCAGCCAGAGCTGAAGCTACAGTCACTCTGCGAAGGAAAACATTGATAGCGTTTATCACAGTCAGCATTGTCCTTATACTCATTCTCCTTGGTGGGGTTGTCATCACTGGTGAGCGGTCTTGTTTTAAGCTTGGCCAACCTGTGAAAATCCTAAGGATGATTTGAGGTAGCTAATTAATAGTGTCTCTTGCTTTGACAGCTTCCAAGTTAATGGAAATGAAAGATCTTATTCAAGGTGAATATAGTTTTCCATCAGAGTCATATTACTTGTCAATTGCAGACACATTTTACTTTTATTATTTAAATATACGCACGTAGGTCATTCCGACATGTAAAGTGTGGATGTGTTCCCTCTTGTCTGTTGCATGCTTAGACTCAGGTAAATCTCCTGGGGGAGGTGGAGAAATACAAGAGAACTCGCAATTCGCTGAAGTGGAACTCTTTTACTTGGAATGGTTGTAGATCGTATTGTGTTTCACCCTTTAGCTCTGACAGAAGCACAGAAGGAATTTCCTAGTCTGTCAAGTGAGTATTTAGAGTAGATGTTTTTGTTTTGTAATATAACCAGCAGGTTGGTTTTATGTTGGCTGTACAAGTTAATATTCTTGACTGACAAGTTAAACTTCCTCTTATAAACAACTTTCACTTCTGTACATGTTTTTATTTGCCCCTGTGTACTGAAAAAATGGTCCAGTATAAAAGGTCGTAATACTTCACGGCCCAGAAATGTCTACATTAATTTGCTGTTTATTTATGGTACTGTTTCTTCATTTCTAAAAACATCTCATTGCTGTATTTTTATAGTTTTCCTCACACAGCTTCCACTGAAAATGTATATTTACACTTTAGAGTGTGTTAAACTGTTATACCCTATATGTACCCAACAGAAAAAGAAGGTGTTGTTCCAGATGAAGGTAAGAAAACATTTTTGGCTGGACTCTTCCATTATTGCTGTATTTACTAGTGTCTCCTCTTACTCTGCCATTTTTTAAATCTCAGATTTACTTTTGAGAATCTCAGAATAGCTCTTATTTATATCTTTTTCACATGTAAATTAGTCAGGCACTGTGCTTAACCTGTATCTGTACAGCCTGAATATTTTCACAGAATTAAGTAATCTGAATCTATACTGTGGTGATTTTTTTTCTACTTGTTTGTTTAGTGTGGCGTTGGATCATGGCGCATAAAGGTACAGTGACAGAAAACTCAGGGTGTTTATTTATGGGCTGTTCATCACATGACTCTTCTTCACTGACAGAGTAAACCATTTAGGTGTCAACAACGTCTTAACAGTCTGTAATGTCTTTGATATATGAGTTGGGTTGAATAAAGCCTCCAGGCTTTACAATGTATATGGTATATCGCAGTGTATTCTCTGCACATTTTAGTCCAAAAGTGTTGGACTAATTCCATTGTTTTTTTGTTTTCCTAGTACTGAATGCCTGTTTCTTCTTGTTTGTTTTCAATTTGTTAACAGCTGATCTGACTTTTAATCGTAAATCAGCTCACTTTCTCCTCGAAGTGAGTAACGATGGCAAGAGTCTCTATCAAGCCTCCCTGGACAGTCCTTCCCGAGCCCCGACAGCTGAGACGTATCTGATATGTATCTGTGTTTCATCGAATGTCCTTCCCACCACTAGGGTCTACTTTGATCTTCATGTAACACAGACAGTCCCGTGGACTCTGGGGTTCCGTACAGCGTCTTTCAATGCAGATTACTTCCCTGATTTTACTCCTGGTGCTGGCATTTGGACAATTGCTTCAGCAGGTGGCAAAATCATCATCAATGATGGTAAAGGCATTCCAACCTCTTACAACACACCGCCTAGGCTGCGATTGTACTTGGACTACAGACGTGGTCAGCTGTCCTTCTATGATGCAGTGTTGAAATTTCACTTATATACATTTGTTGCCAGCTTTAAAGAAAAGCTTTTGTTTTATGCGGCCGTTGATGTTGGGATTGAAGAGGTTCACGGCGCAGTTATCACTTTTTCCTAATTCTATTCACTGAGCAGTTTTGGCTTTCACTGAATCCCAGCTCTTTTTTTTATTGCTTTATTTTCTGTTATGCACAAGCATATTGTTAAAAATAATTATACAATGCTCTCCTTGTGAATCTAAACTAAATTAATTTATGCATGAAATGTATGACTTAAATACACATCCTGCTTAAATATATTAAGGACACATCTCATACACACACACTCTGTGTTTCCAATCATTAGGGATCATTAGAGGTCATAGGTCATAGGTTATGAATCATTAGTTATGCATTCAAATACATAGACTTTAAGGAGTTGGTTCCCCCCTTTGCAGCTATAACAGCTTATGTACAGAAGGCTGCAAAGAATACCTCTGTGTATACAAGTTATCATTATGTTACAGTATTTTCTCATCTGTGAAAGGAGTGTCACAGTCAACATATATTGCAGCTTAAGTAAGCGGATATTTCCTTCTCATTAAAAAATATAATTATAGATTAAAGCAGTTAAGAAATCATCGAAGTCATGTCTGCACATATACATGAAAATGCCTCTAGACTTCTTGGCAGAGCTGTACAGTGAAACAGGGAAATGAGCCAAGACAGTCAGAATTTTTCAGGCCTACAAAGAGAAAAGATGTGGACTGATGACAGCTCTCCAGTTTATCAAATGCGTCTCACATGCATTTCATCTTCTGGAGTTAGAACGCCCAGTCACCACAATTAGCTGATAACTATTAACCAGAAATAGCTTTCTGGTTTTGTGGAGTTATCATGTGACCAAACAACTTTTAGAGCTCAAAATCGTTTACAAATGAGTTATCAGGTCTGCAATTAATGCACTAAGAGCACTTAAACAGCTGTGGTCTGAGTTGGAGTGCCAAATATGAGGGTCTAACGGCTTCTCCAGCCGCGTACATTCCAGAAAAAAAACTTTAATGCCAGAAAGCATTTGTGATGGATGACATTTACAGAAACAGCATTATAACCATGTTTTCCCATGCATGCATGTGAATAGTATTTTTAACTAAGCTAAATTTTTATTCATATAATACAGTTCTGTAAAGTTGTCATAAAATAGCTTGTGCTTCCTACAACATTAACAAACTCCCAGATTGAGGTAAAACCTGTCCAGTATGAGAAGAGACACAGAACAGTCCTCACTTTTGGCCTAAATTATCTTATTATATCTTTCCTGATAAAAAAAGTGAAGTACAGGTGGAATTCAGCACTGGAATGCTAGGAAAGCACGGGGCAAAAAATATATGGACAAAAGTATTGGGAAACCTGATCATTACATTTTAATGACATAGTATTCAAATACATAGACTTTTTGCCCCCTTTTTGCATCTATAAGGGTTTCCTCAGTATTTTGATGTTTCTGTGCGTATTCATTCGGTAGAGCATTTATCAGGTCAGACACTGGTGTTGGACGAGAAGGCCCGTCTCACAATCCCTGTTCCAATTCATCCCAAAGGTGCTGGATGGGGCTGAGATCAGGGCTCTATGCAGGCCAGTCAAGTTCTTTCGTGCTGAGCTCATCCAGCCTTGTCTTTGTGGACCTTGCTTTGTAGTCTTGGGCACAGTCATGCTGGAATAGAAAAGGGTCTTCACCAAACTGTGTCCACAAAGTTCAAAATGTCTTGGTATACTGAAGCATTAAGATTGCCTATCACTGAATTCAAAAATTAAGAGGTGTCCCAATATTTCTGTCCGCATACTGTATTTGAACTGCAGCAAATCCTCTTTGTTTGCAGTCTGGTCCAGTAGGGGGCGTCCTTCCCTGTCTCAGTAAGGGAGGTGGGGATTTGCTTGGGTGAGTGTAATTCAAGCCCAAATCCCCGTACAGGCCCGGGGAGGGAGAAGCCAGCAGCTCGACAAACAGCACCAGTGGTCTGCCCGGACCCTCAGTCCGTACAGGAATACTGTTTAAATGGCTTTCCTCGCTGCCGAGTGAAGGGAGATGTGACGGTAAGTCGTCGTTTTTGTGTGTGTTTCTCTTATTTTAGACGCGGTGCTCGCCTAAGTGGCCTTTGTGTTGAAAATAAAACGTCTCCTTCGTATATTCCGTTTGCATTTCGGGCCCTAAAAGCCAGCTGGAAGGATCTCATTGTTGGAAATCTGAGCTGCAGTTTGCTGGGAGCGTGGTGGGACCCTGAGCTGGAATGAGGTTTCTGCTATGGAAAAGGAAACGTGGCTCAGTCTTTGGTTTTCAAAAAAAAAAAATCAGCCCCCAGAATAATCAGCGCAAGGAGATTTAGTCTACGCTCAGACTAAATGTGAATCAATCTTTAACAAGACTCCTGTATATCTTGGCTCATGAAGGTCTGAGACAGACCCCAGTGCTGGTCTTTAAATAAAGAGTGGTTTTATGTAGGAATGACTAAAAATGAAAAGATAAATATTATTTTATGCGCGTAGTTATCTTAATACGAACAGTTAACGATCAGTTAGTGATCTAACTGTTCGTTATCATGTAACTGATAGCCATTAGGGGGTTTGGGGGAGGTCCATTGGGGGCTGATTAATATTTTAATGATGAATTGATCTCTGGTTTAGATCTTCCTTTAGCTTAATTGTGTGAGTTTTATAATTAAACTGGACATCTCACTATAGTGACTGTGATATCAGTAATGACATAAGTTAAGAAGTGTGTGAACATCACTGGGTATGCTTTAATTCTCCAGGTTTGGGTGGGAAGTTATGGAAGACCATGTAATTCCCAAACATCTGTGGAGACCGACCTCAACAAGCAGCCCACTATTCTGGATGTAAGGAAAAGCTGCTGGCCATTGGGAGATCCAGCTCGACCTCTGGTTCTGGCAAGCATGTACAGGGGTCACTCTCTCCACGGGTGAGCGGGACAAAGGTTTGACCTGGAACCAGCACGGACCTAGCCTGAGCATTAACACGGACGTCGTTCGGCAGCAGTCATGTCTCTCTCTGTAAGTGTGTGTGTTTGTTTGAGAGACGTTAATGATGTGCCGGTCTGACATGTAAGCTTTGGTATTTAACATTCACCACGGATAAATCCACTGCTGTCCAAACCAATAATTCTAAATCCCTTCGGGAGAATGGAGGAGGAGCAATCGGGGCTCAGCTTGTCCCAGAGCAGTTAGTCCCCTAGGGAGAGAGAGAGAGAGAGAGAGAGAGAGAGAGAGGGAGGGAAAATGAGAGAAGTGCAGGCTGAGCGGATGACAAAAGGGCCTAAAACTGAGGGACAGATGTGGAACCCCTCCCCCACTCTCTCATGATCATCTGTTCTCTCTCCCTTTCTCATTTGCTTATTTACTCTAATGTGCCCTGCTAAAGGGCAGCCCATGAAGTCCCACGTACAGAACAGCCCCTGCCTATAGACAGTGAACCAACAGCCTGTAAAGAAAATTCATCGCTTTCAGTGTCTGTGTATGCTGCATAATCCAACAACTTAGCCAGTATTCATATTCCTACAGCCTCCAGACACTTAGTGTAAAGTGATTACGGCTGCATTAGTATTTGTGCTTCTCTGGACAGCCTTAATGCTGCATAAGGACAACCTGAACCACCACCTGTGTAGCACCTGGATCATTCAGCGGCTTGTAGTTAGTATCAGTTCACTGAGCAGACACAAACCGTTGGGTGGAAAGCAGAGTGAGAGGCAGTCGATTAAGCCAAGGGTTACTTCGGGTCTCAATCAGTACGAGCTGCATGGTTTAGCACGCCAACGCTGTCTCTGTTTTTAAGAAAAAACAGATGAAGATAAAAAAACAAATAACAGATTTAGATCTCATCTGAAACACAGACTCATGAGATTAGTAGTTTTCATTAGTAAAGAGTGAAGATGGAAATCCTGGTCTGTCTCTGTCCTGTGTTTATCATGCAGTATTTCCTCAAGCGAACACTGATGCTTCTGTTTTCTGCCTCTGTCAGTTCTATTTGTCAAGCAGACCAGAATGCAAGGTCGTTTTGAAGCTACTGCATGGATGTTTTTTGGCAATCTGCTGAACAAGAGAGAGAGTGAACTGTTCTGTGATCTCAGCGTGTCCTGTACTCTCTGAATAATTTGTTTTGTTTGGCTTGAGTATTTTAACATAACGCTGTTCTGACAGTTCAACATGTAGATGTTTAAAGCAGAAGCAGCTTTTTGCTTGGGTTGAATCTCATCTCTGAGTAGTCAGCTGGAAGCTTGATTTGGTTGACATAAGCTTTTCAGACTTAAGTACATTGGATTTAAGCCACATTGGATTTAAACATAAGTAGAGACATTTTTTAACAGACATTATGAAGTAATTATGAACATTATTTGTAGTTCTAATCTCATGTAAGCAACCTTTTGTCTTTTCTCATTAAGTAGGCCTATTTAAGTCCATATGTGTGAACCCATACTTCAGTTCTTTATATGCATAAGACATATTAGTGTCTGTGTCAGTCATCTTAAGTATGACTGAAAAATGTATAGTAGTTACTGAATAATTACTGATTAGTAAATAAACTAATTCATTATTAAAAACTGTAAATTAAGCCCAGAGTTAGTTCGGGGATATATACTTTTTTGTGATATGCTGTTTGTTGGAGGGCATATTGCAAAGCAAAACTGTGACATTGTATTTCATGGGCTGTGGCAGTGCATCATAGAAAATTAATATTATTTTCTGTGCACCGAAAACAACCAGCACTGATTAACAGCCCTCTCCTGCATGTTCATCTCATACACCACCACTTTCTCCAGTCTCATATTTTTAATTTAACCTTTGTTCAGGTAATTTTATATATATATTAGGGCTGGGAAAGTTAACGCGTTATTATCGCGTTAACGCATTATTTACTTAACGCCGACAATTATTTTATCGCG
>JBBPDB010000011.1:772238-798677 GCA_037974465.1 Brachypetersius altus | reverse complement strand
TATATAAATCACACACTGTGAATCCAGTATTGTGAATTAGTTCAGTCATGTCATGGGCTGAGAGTATCATGCCTATTGTTTTTCAATAGCTATGCAAAGGTTAAAATATATATAAAAACTAAGTGAACAATTCAGTGACTGCATAATGTTTACAATGTTACAAAGTCATGTTACAATTTTTGTTTCAATATCACCTTTTACTGTAATTGATTTTTCAGTTAATAACATTGATACGTTTTCCTCCTCACTTAGTCTGTTTAATTCACTTTCTCGCTCTCTCCTCCTCTCTCTTTCTCTCTGTCTCTTTCTATTGCTCTTTGTCTGTCTCTCTCTACCTCCTATTTCTCTCTCTTACCCAGACGGTGCTAGCAAAGGCGTTGTTTGACAATGCAGCAGAGAGTCCGGAGGAGCTGGCCTTCCGCAAGGGTGATATATTGATGGTTCTGGAGCAGGAGCAGGATGGGGGACCTGGCTGGTGGCTCTGTTCCCTTCACGGACGACAGGGCATCGCCCCGGCCAACAGGTTACGCCTTCTTCAAACCGCCCCAGGTCCGATTCCTGTGCCACCAGGCTCCGATGCTCGACGGGCTCCAAGCGTGGATTCAGTGTATCTCTCTCCGAGTCAGCAAACCCGTGCTAATGGCGCATGCGCAGAAGATGCAGATGGGGTGTATCTGTCACCTCCAAGTCTGGGTGAAGGGGTGTACCAGAGTCCGGGAGGGGTGTCATGTCCAGTTAGGCAAGGGGAACTCTGGCAGGCTGAAGGCAGGCGACCCCGCTCGCACTCTAGCTCCAGCCCTAGGCCACGGCCAGACTGGGGAGATATTGGGGTGGAAAGTCGCCCTCGCTCCCCTTCTCTCAGAGGACGAATTGGAGAGACTGGTTCAGTTTACCAGACCCCTGCCTCACCTGCACCACTAGCAGCACAGTATAGATCTCAGGGTGCTTTAGTATCAGAGTCAGTGTACCTGACCCCCAGCACTGTGGCGAGATCTGTGGGGGAAGCAGCAGGGGAGTCAGGAGCCGCGGGGCATTCCAACGGCTGCTATCTAGTCCCTCGGCCAGCCGTTTCAGCTTTACCCAGTGAGGATTTGTATCAAACCCCGACGAGTGGCGTTCCGGTGGCACCACATTCTGCTTCAGTGCCTGTTGCTAGGCTTCAAGATGGGTCTGCCGCCGGTCAGCTCAAAGCAGGTCAGGAAGCCCCAGGGATGTACCAAACTCCAACCCCTCCAGGGGGAGCCATGTCAAGGACTCCGCAATCAGAACGCAAACTACCTTCTGGGTCTACAGCAGTATTGCCTGCCTCAGGACAAAATCTAAAGCAGACACCCGCTACAGCTAGAACCCAGGGTGCCTCTGGCACTCCGCCTGGGGGTCGTGGGAAGCTATCCCCGGCTACAATGAGAGGATCCCCTCTTCTCGTCAGGGCAGGAAAAGCCGGTGTTCCAGGATCTCCAAACTTCGTCCGGAAGCCCCCTCCACCAGCACCGCCAGTTAGAAGTGTAACCAGGAAGGATTTACCTCAGTCTGCAGTAGTGTCTGCCACAAAAACTGTTCTTCAGGCAAGCCCTGCACTCCCACAGCTCAGTAATGAGGAAGAACAAAGACAAATGTGTAAAGACAGAGGGAAGCTAGAGGAAGAGAGGGAAAAGACCACAGAAATGACAAAGAAAGGAGAAGACAAAGACTCTAAAGCACCTGATAATGGACAACTTGACGATCAGGTATGATATACAGACACCGTGGAATACAGATGCAAATAGCCGTTTAGATTTTGCTTTGTTAGAAATGACACTGATCCGATACCAGGGATCAGTGATTTGCAGTTATCACAAAATGTATCATTTACTAATAGTAACATACATTTTAACATATATTCAGCTATATTTCCATATTAAAATAACTGTACACATTTTAGTACTGTCAAGAGAACACAAAGAAAGTGTATATTGACTGTTGCCCTGTGATGCATCTCTGACAGACGCAGTCCTGCATTCTCACATCAGAGCGGTATCTCGAGCGCTTCGCGTTTCGAGTGTTCCCATGTTTTTCGTTCTGCTTACACCAAAGAAAACGCATGTGCGTGAATTACAGTGCTGTACAGTTTACACTGAACTCCTGCAGTGCTAGAATGTAAATACCGATATTACCCCTGTATAGACTATTAAGCTGAGCTATGTTTTTGGAGCATATTTGCAAGCATATTTAAAGTTTACTCTATCCAATCATTCAATCATTTACCAGGAATCCAATCATATTACAGATTGAAACTGCACAAGCTTACATGGTGACATGTTTTAAGCTATGTTTTTCTTTTTGTTGGGCAGTAGAGTGTACTTAAAGTACTTTGAGCAAGAGATCCCGCTTTTAAGTGTTTGTCTTGACCAAAGTGCTCTATTTACAAATAACTCATTTTGAAGCATGATCCTTTTAAAGGAAAAATATTGCATTGGGATCAGTGTAGGCCACATCAAAGGCGTTAAAATTGGCATCGGTATCAGAATAAATGTAATGATCTTGTGCCATTTCTAAGTTTAATAGATCATTCTAGAGATCAGTCTGTTGATACCAGGAGTTGATAGTAATGGACCTATGATCCACCTTAAAGCAGTCCATTAGTACACTTTGGTGCTTGTTTATTCAGTTTGTTTGCTTATTCTGTCAAATACAAACAGATGAGAGGGTGTATTTTACAGTCTAGGGTTTTTCAGTGTAGCTTGTTAACTATTGGACCGACTTGATTTTGATTTTTTGTCATTTAGCTAACTGAAAAATCTTTTATCTTCGGAAACCAGTTCCTTATACTAATAGGCGACATATATTCCGTTGTGGACAAAACTGGAATCCCAGGTGGTCTGGCTTCATTCCAGCGCTCCGTCAGCTCCGGGTGTGAGCTGTGGAGGCAACATTTGGCTAGGTGCATGCTTATTTGGGCGTGAAATCAATGTTTATTTGTGGGTTGCTGCTGAAAGTGTAGACATTTTAATCCATTGTATTATGATTGTAAAATGGGAATTGACTGTTTGGACCAAGCAGCTAGTTTACATTGTTAACTAAATTTGAATCAAGTTCTGTATTAAAGTCGGTTGATTTTTTTCAGTGGCATTACAGAACATTAAAAGGCATAAATAATGTCTTATTTCCAGGTGTATGATACTCCACCGACCAACAGATGGCAGCACCAAGTTCCTTCATTATCTGTTGAGGAAGATGAAAGCATTTATAACACCCCCCGGACTGTCCCCTTACATACTGACCAGGGATCAGAGGTAAAAGAACGGTAACATGACACTGTCTCCATGCAGCCCCCTCTAAACTTATCCGCTTATCAGCTTGCTTCATCCCTCCTTCGCGCAGTCTCTCCTTCTCTTCGGCATTCATCACACCATCTGTTTACAGTTCCGTACAATTTTTGTCCCCCTCTTGCTCTCACGCTCTGTCTCTCTGTCATGCTTTCTCTTTCTCTCATTCCTACATTGACGGGCCACACCTGTTTTTGACTGCTGTGAGCTAATCCCATCTGTCTGTCGCCCTTCCCTTCTTCAGCTGGTCACACCCGTCTGTCTCAGGAGGACTGGGTGGCCTGATACGCATTCTCTCTCTCTCTCTCTCTCGCTCTCTCTCTCTTGCTCTCGCTCCCTCACTCGCGCACACGCTCTGTTGCTCAACCCACAAAATCTGTTTTCTATTAATCATTACAGTTACCTCAGATATGTTCTTAGGGTTACCCCTCCCTCCCCGTCAACCTCAGAAGTATAATTAAATCTATAAATACGTAATCACAAGTTATAGAAAGTTAATAACACATACATAATACATGGTTAATACAGAGTTTTTGCTTATTTTCTTTAATAACATGGTGGAAAGCACAGCCTGCTTCCCGCGCTTCTCTTTTTAGATGGCCGCTAGGCCACAAGGTCCCTCAGCAAGCTGCAAGGTCACTGAAAAGCATGTTTCAGTACAAGGCATGCACACATAAAGTAATGAATAGGGGCCACAGCACTATATGGGCTCTCTGTTAAGGGACCACAGTGGTAAAGAAACGGAGCACAGTTTAATCTTTATGCGCAGTCCCCCACTGTAGAAAGAGCAAGCTGAGTTGAGACACAATGGCTTTTAGAACAAGGCTATTGTTTAGCTGAACAGTGGCTGAGAGCTGCAGGGGTTGTTAAAAAAACAATTAACTGGTCCTCATGAATAAAACTCTCTCCCTCCTCCACTTTCGCCTTGGGTTAGATTTACGATGTTCCCACCCTCGCTCTGAATCCAGCCTGCACCGTCCCAACATCCCCTGCATTGCGCGACGAAGCGGAAGATGATGTTTACAGTGTTCCTAGTCTTCCGAGTTTGCCCTCGGAAGTGGGTGAGATGTCCATGGTGGTGGAGACAGGAGGAAAGTCTGAAGCTTACTCCATCCCTAGTCCTGGGAAACCTGAATTAGCGTCTGAGGATATCTCGCAAGCTGATGGGGGCATCTACGACATGCCTGCTCTCACTCTGGACGTCCCTATCCGCCGCCTGTCTGTGTCCAGCACCGGCTCTGGTGACATCCAGTGGAAAAGTTCTATCTCGGCTCTCGTCCAGTCAGCACTGACCAACACCTCAGCCACCGCCACACCTTCCAGGGACCTGGCCACCTCATTGGCCGAGATTTTGTCTGTGTGGAAAGCAGGTCACGTTGGTGATGTCCCGCCTACCCTTCAGCAGATCTGGTCCAGGCTTGCTGACCTTCTCCCTGCCCTCTCGGTGTGTGGCTCTGCCCCTCCAGCTGATAGCCTGCTCTCTATGGTCCGCCGAGCTCTCGAGGACTCTGCCTCCCTCCTGCAGACTCAGACTAGGCCCCGTCTCCCTTCCCAGGAATCTTTGTCACGGAGGCCGCTCCCTGCCCTGCCAGTGGCTGAGGTCAAACCCCTAGCAGGTGGGATGGGATCTCGAAAGGGCAGCTGGATCCAGGAGCGTCCGCTGCCCCCTCCTCCACCTGCGGCTTTCCCGCTGCCCCCAACGCCTGCCTCCTCTCTGCCCCTCAGCATACAAACGACCGAAGATGAGGAGCAGGGGAATGAGTACGCAGGGATTGGACTGACACCTGCACCCCCACCTTCATACCCCACAGGAGACAGCGTGGGATACGTCAAACTGCAGGTTAGACACTGGGCATAGTGAATCATTTTGTAATTATAATTCTTTAGAAAGTGGCTCAGTGCGTCATGAAATCTTTCACAATTTGCTCGTATTTCATTACTTTGGTGTCACTGGAGGAACTATATACATTTAGTATTATTAAGTAGTGGGACAATATAAATAATATACCGAAGAATTGTAAAGCTGTCAAAAATCTAGAATACTTTCAGGAAACAGGACATGTCACACTTTGACATTTGATAAGATGTAACAGAAAAAATGAGCCACATTTGGGAAAAAAATCTGCTTAACAAGGGTGTTCTCTGTAATGAATCATTTATTATGGAAATGTAATGAACATTTTTGAATGTCTGACAAAAGCATAGTGAGCCATCTTGTGATGTCATTTGTCACAATGATGCCAAACACTGCTATATTACACAGCATTAATACATTTTGGTTTGATGAGTGTCTTTACTAAACCAAACCTTAGTTTTTACCATTCATCACCTACTAGCAAAACAATCCTTCAGTAAACTAAATCAGATGCTGCTGATTACCTGTGTTCTTCTAACCAACAGCAATAACTTTTAAAATATATTACATAGATCCTGAAGGAAAGTTACTGGTTGTTTGGATTTGTGTTTTATGATTCTTTTCCTGGCAAAAGCACACTCACAGTAATAACAGTTGTCTTGACTAAGTCTCTCCCTAATGTCTGTGTCTATAATGAACTGGTTCAATCATATCTGCCATTTTTAATTGCACAGTTCTTGTACGCCTCTCCTCCCATCATTCTGTAAGAAACTGGTTTGGGCTGTGTAGTTTGATTAAGCTCTGGCTCTGTGTCTTAATTCAGGGAAAGCCTGATCCATCTCCTGACTCACAGATAGAAAACGGCACATCACAGGTCATTTCTGCAAATGATGCCAGAGTAAGCAAGAACACACACACACACACACACATACATAAACACACACTTGCACACAAACTAAGACTAAGACTTGCGCACAGACTATGTGAATTTCTTTGTGTTCGCGAAAACCTTTGTGTAAACATATTTTAGCCCCTTCATTTTTTGTACACATTGAAAGGCTAGTAAATTAAAAATTAAAGATT
Organism: Brachypetersius altus; assembly: GCA_037974465.1. Classification (NCBI taxonomy): domain Eukaryota; kingdom Metazoa; phylum Chordata; class Actinopteri; order Characiformes; family Alestidae; genus Brachypetersius; species Brachypetersius altus. The sequence continues at coordinate 792,434 of JBBPDB010000011.1, read as the reverse complement.
GTATCTTTTCCTTTTTTTCTCCAGTTGAGTCCCTCTCCTCCTCTTCAAGGCTCTCTGTCTCTGGAGGACTCAGAGCTGCTGACTTTCTATTCATCCCAAAGCCTGTCTCATCTCTCTTGCCTGGGCGACGCCATTGACGCACTGTTCAGCAGCGTTCAGGAGAATCAGCCACCACGGATCTTTGTTTCCAAAGGGAAGAGCCTTATTGTGACTGCTCACAAGCTGGTTTTCATTGGCGATACACTTGCCCGTCTGCTCAGCTCCTCTGACCTCAGGGCAAAGGTAAGCCCAGTTATGTAATTATTTAGTTAAGTTGTCATTTGGGGGGGATTCTGTCCTAACAATGATTTTAAGTCATATTGATTCTTTTGGAATGATTTAATGAATCATGAAACACAATTCAGTTTGATTCAGCTTTACTCACTTTGGTATTTTTGGGATATTAATTATGCTAATAATAATACATCGAATTTTAATAGCAACTCCAAGTCAAGAATGCTTTGCAGCAGTAACAGTATACTTGACTGGCAGTAAACAAAACCAACAAAGTTCTCAGATCCTGAAATACATTAGAAAGACTGGCCTAGCTCATAGTTAGGGTATAGTATTCCTCAGGTGATGTGTACAGGAAGTCTCATAGCTGTGGTATAACATTCCTCATAGTGATGGGTAGTGTAGGCCTAGTAACTGTGGTGTGTCATTGGTTTGACACTCTGTCCTGGAAGCCTTTTAGCTGCAGTGTTAAGTTGTTCAGATTGCCAGTCAAGGATCCTCGCCAAGACAGCTTTGCATTGCTCTAGTGACCGGCACAAGACGCTTCAGTGCAATGGAGGATCAAGTCACCGAGACTGCACTCCAAGTCAGTTTCTGGAGTGCAGTCTCGGTCAGTAGAGTGGCAAAGTCCTCAAACAAAAAACATCCCACACAAACAATGAAATGGCAGTACATAACCAAACATATGCAAAGCAGTTTAAAACAGCAGCCATACTGCATGCTAGTACTTTTGGTGTAACACACACAAACACACACTTGTTAGTGTATTTTTCAAGCTGATCTGACACTTTTGTCTTGGAAAAAAATAAATCGGGTAGGTATTTTATCAAATATTATAATGTATCACAGTTTATTATAATTTCAAAAGGAATTCTCACATTCAGATTAATGCATAACAATTTGGGTTAGGGTTAGGTTTTTTTTACCTTTATAATGCCAGATCTGTGGTGATTAGGAAGAATCTTATGTCTAGATTTTTTAAAGTTTGTTGTGTTTTAGACACAGCTATCGTAAATTTAAACACAGGTGTCATTGTAAGCAGACATATTTGTATGATGAGCCAAACAATGACTAATTTGAGCTGTGTGTGTGTGTGTGTGTGTGTGTGGGTTCATATGTGATAAAGCCCATAGGAATGGAGTAAACAATACGATTCTGTTCTTAAACCTGCCAGTACATTACTTGTTTTAATGCTGACTCAGACAACCCACCGTCTGTCTCTCCAGGTCACCACCTCTAGTGGACGTCTCTGTCAGGCCCTGAAGGCTGTTGTTGTTGCAACCAAAGGTGCCGCTCAGAATTACCCATCAGTTCCAGCCACCCAGGAAATGGTGGACAGAGTGGCTGACCTGTCCCAGCAAGCGGCTGGTTTCTCTGGGCTCCTTCAGCGACTAGCAGAGATATCTTGATGTAATTTTTTGTTGTTTTTTTCTTTTGTTACAGATTTTCATAACAGAATGCCTTATTTTGCGGGTGTTTGTATTTTTATTACATTTCTTTATTGATTGTATTCAAAGAGTTATTCTGGTTAATTATACCGGTACCACAGTGATTTGATGGGGATGCGTGACTCGAGATGGTTAGTGCTTGTGCTTGTGTTTGAGTGTGTGTGTGTGTGTGTGTGTGTGTGTGTGTGTGTGTGTGTGAGTGTGTGATTGTGTGTGAGTGTGTGCGCCTGCGTGCGTGTGTGTGTGTGTATGTGTGTGTGTGTGTATGTGTGTGTATGTGTGTGTATGTGTGTGCGTGTGCATGTGGGTGCTAGGTGTAATTGTTCAGATTGTTATTTGGATGTTTGTCATTTTCTGGGTGCCTAGCACACTTCTGTGCGTTTTAATAACTTATTGATGGATGTTTGGTTTGGTGTGAGGAATGTGTGCTGCACGATTTGTAAAGGCTGTCTTTAGTATTTGATTGAAGTTGGGTTGGGAAATGATGTTCATGCACACCAAAATCTTAATCAGTGGTTATGTCAGGGGCGATTCTCCTCTCTTTCACATGTACAGTATCAACAGACTTCTGTGTTTTTGGAGATGTGTGTTATACAGATGGTCTCAACGGTTACATGGAACAACCTGGGCTGCTGCAGTTGATGCCTTAAATATCTCAAAAAAGTGGCTAAACTGCTTATTCATCCGGAGAGTGCCGTCTTGTCCAGGATTTACGAGAATACATTGATTTGTGAGGCAAGAAGGAACTCGTGCTTTATGTAAAACAAAGACGGGAGGCCCAGTTGACAGAGGGATTTTTGTAATCAGTTGAATTCTGTTCTTTTCCCACGACAGTCACTGAATCAGAAACCTGTTTGGCAGCGCACACCCCCCCCTCCTGTCTGGTTTTCCCCAGCCTCCTCTTTCTCTGTCTCTCCCTCGCTTTTTTTTAATTCCCTCCATTTACCCGCATTTCCTTTCTAAGGCTGTGGTCCTGCATGTAAAGACAGAAGCATGTCGATTGTGAATGCAATTCAGGGAAACAACTGTTCCTCATATTAACTTGAAAGAGCAGCATCATATCAACCTACAATGTGAAATGTGTTGGATAAACCACAATGCAAAAAAAAAAGAAAAACAAATAGTTACTAGAAGAATAAAATCTGTAATCTTTGCTCATAGATATATACCATGCCTTTAACTGGAACACAGCAATATATATCAACCTTTTTATATGTAAAGTATTATATCAGTGTGGAAAAAAAGCTAACTGTTTTTCTTTAACATGTTATAATGCTTACAGTCACCAGTGTAAGGATTATGGATCTCTCTGTGGTGCATCTGCAGGTCTGGACATGAGCTTGTTACCCCTCTGTCTTGCAGTCAGACTAGTAGAGCCCTTGTGGTTATACATCTCTCTCTATGGCCTCCACCTAGAGATGAGGCCCAGGCACAATACTAGGACACCTTAATTCGCGACCTTGTCTTCCATTAATCCTTTTATCTACCTTATCTTTCATTTTAAGGTTCACTCTACTCAGCAGTGTGATGAAAGGGCCCTCTGCATTGTTCTCGCTTTCCTACTAGATAATGTTATCTGTGAACTCATGCACTGACATGTTGGTTGGTCTGCTAGTGCAGAGATAAGACTGAAGTCTGAATAGTGCACACAACTACACCTGACTGCAGCAGCCTCAGACTGCCATCTAGTGGACCATATCAGTATTACCACAGCCCAGCATTGCATTTGGGAGGATTCTCAGCCCAGAAGACTCACCACGTTCTCTCATTCTAGACTGAACTGGCTATCGTGTTAAATAACCGCTTTTATGGCTTCAGAATGACTTGTATCACTCTTTCCTGAAGAAACTCCTTTTTCAGAGACTTCTTAGTCAATCTGAAAAGTACAAATACATTTTACACCATTGTAATAATTAGAATAGACAGCCTTATAGAAAGCATTGTAATCATATTTATTGTTTTTTCCAAGTGTATGCATGGCTTTAAGTTGCTTTTTAAATACACGTATATATGCACATGTTACCAGGGATGTTTCTCTGCAGCAATTTTACATTCATAATTGTTTTACGAAAGTTGAGATTTCGGTTTCCTTTTTTGTACCAGAATGTATTTTTGACACTCATTTTTTGTTCTTATTTTACACTTATTGGGTTTCTTTGACGCCTTGTATGTTATGGGTGCTTTCATGGACACTTCACATGTAGCTAGGCCTTCTCCGGTACTTTCAAAATACATTTTTGTTACAATGAAACAGTCAAGAGTGTTTCTTTTCTTTGTCTTTTCTGTGCTTTCACATACACTAATGCATTTGAATATCCTTGAATATTGAATATTTAACATTTTTCTTGTAATTGATATTCTTGATGGGCAACTTACAACATTTGTGTAGGTTTATGTACAAAAACAGTCTAAATTCATTTTGCATGACCATTTTCATGCACTTTATGCCTTACAATTAAACTGGCTATTTTTGTTATTGTACATTTGAAGACTGATATATGCAAATCACCTTTGCTCTAACTGGCTGCCCTGTAGTGCGCCTCTTTCAAAAGGAGGTTCACTCCTTATACCTTTGGTGTGAATGGGTGGTTTCAGCTTCTGTAAAGTTGTTTTTTGTCATCTGACAGAATGTTGTTTTTTCTGACATCTGACCAAATGCAGTAAATTATTTGGATGTTTTGTAGTTTTGCTTCTATAGTTTGAATATGAACTAGCAGGTGAATTTTGCAAGTGAAGGAAAATTGTTTCTTATTGTTAAGGGCCCTTTAAACATTTAGGTGTGGTGTGTTTCCAGTAGCACAGCCTTTGCAATTAGTTCGGTACAGAACAGCTTTCAGTTTGGTTTATCACAAAACCATCAAAGCTGCAGTAAACTATTCTTTAGTTTGTAACTAGGAAAGGTCTTTGAGCCCACACTTAAATGCTAGTGATTAAAGTATCCTTGGGTATCTGGCCAGGTGTCTGGTGGGTGTAGCCATCCATCCATCTGTTCTATAGTACACATTAGAATTTAAACCTTTAATATTGCATTACAAAAACTATTTAGATTGGATTAGAACTGCATCTTATTACTGTTTCAACATAATATTTGAAACTTGAATGACTTGACCGCCTCTTCAAACAGGTTTGGCTGAGTCAAAACAGGCTCTTAGCACACAACAGTCTGTATTCTTGGGTTTGTGATCTTTGGGGGGAAAAAGATTCCTATTAATCTCTTGGATCTGTTCTACATTTAAATTTTTTAATTCGGTGTGTTCTACATTTTAACTATGCTTGACGCACTTGTAATAAAAATGCCTATAGTCCATTAGTTTAATTCAAAAATCCCATTATATACGAGTAACTTCGGGTTACAAATAAATAAATAAAATTAATGCAACTGCTTAAGTTATTACTGAAGCTTCAGCCGTCTTCTGGGATTGTTGTTTTTTGCTGTTGCCTGTTGTGGTTGTTGTTTGTTGTAGTAGTTGTTTGTTTTTGTTGCTGTTATTTGTTGTTGGTTGATGTCACTCTTTGTTGTGCTTGTTGCTCTTGTTTTTTTTGGTTTTTTGTTTGGTTTTTTTTGCTTCTTGTTGTTATTGTTTGTTTTTTATTTGTTGTTGTCGTGGTCCTGGTCGAGCACTTCGGCTTTTTCCGGAAAGCGCCGGCGCGTGACGTCAGCGCGTCGCACGGCCGAAGTTGGAGCGAATCGAGCAGAGGGGGAGGCAAAATGGCGGAGCTCGAAGACGTTACGCTGGATGGGAAACCGCTTCATTCGCTCCGTGTGGCGGATTTAAAAGCTGCCCTGGAACAGCGGGGCCTGGCTAAGAGCGGGCAGAAGAACGCGCTCATCAAGCGCCTGAAAGGGGTGAGTTTGCTGGGGCGGCGGCCGGCAGGGCTGGGAGAGGAGCGGGAGTGCTTTGCTAGTCAAGTTCGGAGCCGAGAGACGAGGGCAGGCCGGAGGAGAGCTCAGAGCTCCGGGAGCGGGAAGGCAGATTTCAGCCACTGCGCGGTCGTTTAAATAGCCAGCTGTGTGCCCATTACGTCTAGTAGTTCGTCTAGCACACGTAGGACTCGGTATGTGTCCGTTTTGCACGTCCTTTGTGCGTGTTTTTCTCGAGGGGAGTCGTATGACTCCGAGCTCCGAGAGTTGACTCCGTGCCCGCGCCCTGTGTGTGTATGTAGTTCTCGGGGGCGCGCCCGACTCTGGTGGCTTAGACGGACGGCTTCTGACATTTCTCCTGGTGAACTGGAGCCATCTGAGGGAAAATTCATTAGGTTGGAGTTTGGGGACAAATTGGCAGGGGAATAAAATTAATTTGGAAGCGCGCGGAGTTGGCTTAATGGTCTTAAATCCAGCTTATGCTTGGTGACTAAGCTACGCAATCTTATTAGAGTATCTGTCGGACCTTTTAGGTGTAACTTGGTTTAATTAGTTTAACAGAACTACATCGTTCCCGTAGAAAACACTAAGGCCCATTTTTAGTGAGACAAATTATTTTTAAATGATTTGAACAGTTTAGAGAGTGTGTCGCAGCATCCTGTTCACCCATTTGTCCTCTTTTGCATGTGTTTTGAGATGTAAATTTCAGGCCCTGTACACAGCGTAATTCCAGGTATGTTCTGTGCACTTTGAGAGTGGAGCTGAACAAATGCACCTTACTCGTGGAGTAAAACAGTCTGTAAACAAACGTAAAGGTAAAGTGTCAATTTGTCATACATGAACACAGCACACAGTGTGAACAGTATGAATTTCTTCTCTACATTTAACCCATTCACCAAGTGAAGCAGCGGGTTGCAGTGTGTGGGGACAGTACCTTGCTCAAGCGTACCTCGGAGATGCCACTAGCAGGCCTGGGATTTAAACCCGCGACCTTCTGATCACAGGGACAGCTCTTTGGCCACCAGTTACCCCAGACAAACGATGCTGATCAGGGTTCATGCTGGATTTGGCCTGGATGGAACTGTAAAAAACAACTCGAGGGGCAACTGGTGGTTAGGAAGTTGTCTCATACAATCGGAAGGTCATGGGTTCTAATCCAGGGACTGTCGGTTGCACCACTGAGGTATTCTTGAGCAAGGTACTATCCCCTCACACTGCTCTCTGTGTGAGGTGTTCCTGGCTTCCCGCTGCTTCACCTGGTGAACAAAGAATATTTTCGTGTTGTTCACACTATGTGCTGTGTGTTCACGTATGACAAATGGACTTTACACTTTAAGGAGGTTTCTGTGAAAAACTTCTTTCTCTAAAAGGAGCGACCTCTCTGCAACCATGTTGTTTACTCAGTGGAGCTCGCAAGGTTACTTGCTGCATGCTGCAGGAGCACAGGTTTGTCCTGCGTAGTGACTTAAACTCTTTAATGGTGCTGAGCGATACCTTGCGTATACCTGTTATTAGTGTCATGCCATTAATATACACATACAGTACTGGTGAATAACAATAACACATACTATATAAAGACTGTAGACAAAAAATTGCTGTTAGTCAATTACTTCTATTTATCTGTAGTAGTGTCATTATTTAGACCTTATTTTGTATGGCTTGTGCAGTCGTAGCATAAGCAGTTTCTTTGGGGATTAATACATTTTCTGATTCTGATTTTTCATTTAAAATGTTCAGTTGCCTGTTAAACTGCAATGCAAGGATTTAGTATTTGTGATTCTTAGAAATGTAGTTCATTTGGTGTTTTTTTAAATTTTTTTTAAATGATAACACTTTACTTACATTTACTTTTATGTTTAGTTTTAACAGGTCAACTGTAACTGCTTATGTCACTTACAGTTGCTCTTTTCATCCTGTACTGAGTTGCTGCACACATGCCTCACTATCAGTATAGGAGAACAAATTTACACTGATTGTATATCCAGAGTCAGTTTATCCTTCTAAAATGATAAAGTGAGGCATGCGAGCAATAGTACAGAATGAAACTGAAGACAAAAACAAATAAGGAATGAAGTGTAGCAAAGAAATACCAGTCATGATAGATTACTTTTTTCCTTATATGAAACATATAATTTGAAAACACCTCAAAAGAATCCTTCAGAATTATACTAAAAAAGCTGCTGATGATTGTCATGTGTTTCCTATGACGAGTTTGCCATGCTAATACTGATGCGCCAGACTGACTGTGTCTCTCTGGGTGTAAGTGAGTTCAAATCAACTTCTCACACTCGGCTTACAGTGTGATCTGAGGAAAACACATCAGCAGCTGATCTTATTCAGGAACTGTGAATGAACATTTTTTGTGCACATTTAGTGCCATCTTTCTTTGCAAGATGTAACTTCTTGTGATTTTTTTTTTCCTGCTAAAATTATCAATTCATGCTTCTGCTGTTTTCAGGCTCTCATGTTGGAGAACCTGCAGAGGACATCCACCCCTCACATTGGACTACAGCCCAACTCTCAGGTCAGTAAGGCTCAGAGAAGGGTTTAGGTATGCTTTCTCTTGAGATTGAGTTTTTGCCTCTGGTGTGTTTCCTGTGATGAGTTTGCCATGCTAATACCGATGTGTCCGACTGACTGTGTCTCTCTGGACGTAAATGAGTTCAAACTCAACTTCTCACACTTGCTGTGTGAACTGAGGAAACACCAGGCACATCTTGTTCTATTATTTTTCTGCTGAATCTAACCCACATTGGGTAGTAATATGGATTGTTGGGCATCTTATTCACAACCTTGTATGAAATGTTGATTTGTTCTGTAACTGTCTAGTGTAACTATTCAGCAGGTGTTAAGATATGACTGTTTAGGCTATTGTGGTTAAGTAGCTTTGGATAAACAGAGCTTGGTTAAAAAATCTATACTGTAGTTTGTGTGCAAAAGTCCCATCCCATTACAGATTAGTAACAAATGTTAACTGGGCCTAGCACTAGTGGAATGGATTGGAGTGGGACCTTTCTCTTAACCTGAAGTCTGTTGTTTTGTTTTTTTTATCAATTCCTGCTTCAGATAGGGGAGGAGATGAGCCAGAACAGCTTCATCAAACAGTACCTGGCCAAACAACAAGAGCTCCTCCGCCAGAGAATGGAGAGAGAGGCACGAGAAGCAGCTGAGGCAGATGGTAAGATAAAGACATCAAATGAATGGCATCAATTAAATCAGTCGCTTTTGTGTGACCACCGATATTTAGTTAAGATAAGTGTTACTTATCTTAACACTTAAATCTAGCTCTGGATTTGTTTAGGCTTGGAATGTTTGCACTGCTGATACCAGAGAAACATAGGTCTAGGAAAAATAAATTTAGTATGAGGATAATCCATTGATCACATTCTTAATATTTGCTGCTGATGTATTTCCTGTGATGAGTTTGCCATGCTAATAATGATGTGCCAGACTGACTGTGTCTGTCTGAGCTTAAATGATTTCAACTGTACTACTCACACTTGCGGTGTGATCTGAGGAAATACTGGGCACCTATCCATTTTTTCATCATCAGCACTGTTGATTAATATTAGACTTACTGGTGATTTTTGACTTAGAATTTGTATGTGTTGTAATTCTCAGTCCGTTTTACATAAATTCTCATACCTCTTAGGAGAGTTGAAATGGAATGTGCTTTTCCTGTGTTGACCTTTTGACCCCTACAATGTGTGGCTTTAGATACTGACAGCCCTGCAGGCCCTGAGGAGGACGACCACACGGCGGCGAACGATGATGCTTCCTACCTGCCTGAAAAGGTTAGCACAGATTAATGTACATACAGCATTTAACAGATATAGGTGTAGGCAAATGTAAACTTGCATAAGGACTCGTCCTTGTCTAGTGTGATGAGCTACCCAGGTTAAAAACCAAAGCCCACTCCTCCATTTTAAGGGAGCGATGGTACCCACTGCACGTAATGATGAAATACAGCGTGGGGGCACTTTCCATATCTACAGTTCATTCTTAATTTTTTCTAACACTATCAAGTCATTTTTTTCTTTTCCCCACAGCATCACAAGGTAGGATCTCGTGCCTCTCTGTCCCGAGCTGAATGTGATGAGGGAGGGGATCGTGGGGGAGGCTTGCCACAGGATCCAGGTCTGCCAGGAGCTCGCAGACTGGATGTGGGCTCAGCTCCAGTGGCCCAGGAACCTCCTGATGCCTCCACTGGAAGGATCTGGCGGCCTTCTTTCTCTCAAGAGGAGGTTGCCACTCCCTCTCCTCCCCGCGCTGTTGCCTCTCTATCAGTACGTGTAGTTGGTCAGCCAGAGCGGCAGGGTCTCGTACCCCGCCCACAAGAAAGAGAAGGGACTGCCCCTGTTGAAGCAGGCCCCGCCCACTCGATGCCACAGCTTAGTCAGTCTGCTCGTACTCAAGAGGAGAGCGATGAAGATGAAGACGATGATGATGACAGTGATGAAGACGATGAGTGGGGTCCTTCTCAAAGGAAGAAGAATGTCAGGGCTCCCCTTGTGCACCATCCACCAGCAGCATCTGCACAGCGTTCCAGACGCAAGCTTCAGCCTCCTCAGCACATTCCACCTCAGCCACAGCTTGCCCATCATTCGCCTCTGCAACTTCGCCAGCCCACACCCCCTCCATCTCCACCCCCAGAGCTCTCTTTCCCCTTACCAGATACCCCCAAACAAAGCCCTCCAGACCAGGATGAGCCTGCAGCACCAGGGGAAGGTGCTGCAGCTGGAATGGGTAGTGCATCCTCGCCCCCATCCCTCCAGAGGCAAGAGTCCAGCTCCAGCTCAAGATCAAGCAGCCCAGAGCCGCCGTCCCAGCGCAGGCCTGGTCCACTCAGCCTTCTGGTGCGGAAGATGGAGTCTGAAGGAGCTTTTGATGCTGGACAGAAGAAGGAGGAAGAAGAAGAAGAAGGAGAGAGAGCGATGGAGGTGGCAGAACAGAAAGAGACTGAGGCAGAGGCTGAGACCGGTGTGCTTGTTCCTCCCAGTGGTGCTGTGGTTTCTCCTCATCAGCAAGATTCAAACCTGGAGGAACTGTCCCAGGAGTCTAAACCAGCCACTACTTTCTCTACCCCTGAAGTCTGTTCTCTGGATTCAGAGGCAGTGAAAAAGACAGAGAAGGAGGAAGAAAAAACCCCTGAACGACACACAGAAGAGGAGGAAAGAGAAAGATTGAGGGAGGAAGCAAGGGGAAAGCTGAGAGGTGAGGAAAGAGAAGGACTGGAGGAGGAGAAGAAAGAGTTGATTGGGGAGGAAAAAGAAGAATTGGGCAAAGAGAAAAGGGAAGAGGTGAGAAAGGAGAAAAGAGTTCAATTGAGAGAGGAGAAAAAGGAAGAGCTGAAAGAGAAGGAGCCTGAGAAGACAGAGGAGAGTGCCAATTCATCATCGAAACGCCAGCGTGATGTGTCTCCCTCTCCAGGCCCCACCCACTTTCGTCATACATCACCCACTACCTCCACACCTGCTGTTGCTAAGAAACCACGGATGTTCTCAGAAGTTCCTCCACCTGAATGCCTCCTGTCCCCTTCCAGACCTGAACAGGTGTCAGTCCTTGTCTCTGGACCTCTACGCGATGACATAGATGTCACCATGGAGACCGATGAGTCCACTGCAGCACCTGAGTCAATGCCCAAGAAGCAAGACAACCAAGAAACAAAGCCGCAGACAGAAACTAACAAACCAGCATCTCCACAGAAACCTAAAGCAGCAGCAGAGGAAACTAAAAAGACCTCTTCTGTGCTTCCTCCATCCCCACCACCAGAAGAAGGAGAGGCAGAAAGATTAAAGGAAAAACCTAGAAGAAGGGACAAATCATCTGACCGACAGTCGTCATCCTCCAGCCACTCTTCGTCGTCTGATTCTGACTCAGAATCTTCCTCCTCCAGTTCTTCAGGCTCTTCTCCACGGAGCAAACCCTGTCCATCCAGTAAAAAGGTGAGTGATCAGCTTGTCTGTGATATGTCAGTGAGTATTTCAGTTGTTTGGTTACATTTGCCCTCTTGTGTTTTTCCTGTGATGAGTTTGCCATGCTAATACTGATATGCTAGACTGACTTTGTCTGGGAGTAAATGAGTTCAACTCGACTTCTCACACTTGCAGTGTGATCTGAGGAAAACATGAATAAAGTGTGTTATGGTCCATAGGAACAACAAAGATGTTTAGATTTCAGTTTCCTAAAAAGTAGATGGAAGTTGACCTTGCTTTTCATAGTGTGAAGCATGAGAATATAGTGTCAAAAAAATTGTGTTATGTTAGGCTTTGCTAACTAGGAGTTTGGTTTGGTTTTGTGTTTGTTTTTGTTTTTTATCCAGGCCCAAGTGGAGAAAATGACCAGGGCAGTGGATACAGGAAAGGAGAAAGGAAAATGTTCCAGGTTAGTAGATGCAGCTTGACACCACACACATGTTCTTTATGTTTATTTCTCCAATAACCATCCAAATTTATCTGGCCTAAACATGAACAATCTGAGTGTCAAGTATTTACTAACTTTGTTTTGTATGTAGATTATCTGTAGAATTTCACTCTACGGGTTGACCTATCTCTCTATCTAAAATTGATTACTTTCTCTGACCAGTAAACATATGCTTTGTGGAAATGTTATCCATACCTTATTATACATTTAAATGTTTAGGACAGTGGTATTCGGTTCTAGGCCTGTACTGCCATGCATAGTGTCACATGTTTCTCAAATTTTATACATCAAAATATATCATAATGAGAACTGAACAAAAAATATCCTTTCCTTTGGTCATGGTTTAACTCTGGATGATTTAATCAAAGTGGTTTCATTTTAAGTTACAAGACAGAGCAATATATGTTACACATTTCATTTCAGGGTGGATTTTCACAAAACACTTGCACTGCAAAAGGTCACTTACAGAGTTATACAAACACAAACCAGATACCATGGCTACTTTCCCCATACATAATTTCTGAAGAATGATGTTTGAACAGCTTAATGGTTGCATGTAGAAGTTGCAGATCATAATACTAAGCAATAAAACTTCATAAGCATCAGGAGAGCAGACAGCATGTCTAACCAGACAGTATTAATTCTTATATCTAACAACCTTTATTTTCTGAGAGTCTCCTATTTACAGACAAATCTCCTATTTACAGACATTACTGAGCTATTAAATGCATATTGTTTCTATCTTGTCTAGTGTACACAATGTAAATAGTGTGAAAAATTGGCCATGCGGCTGCAACAGTGAAAGCAAGCTGTTTTATTATTTCAAACTTGGGCATGCTTTTTTCAAGTGTGTTTGAGATGCTGGTTAAGTCTTTGGCAGATGATCCATTAACCCTGGTTGTGCATCATGTTTGTAGTCCTCAGGACTGCAACGTTGACTGCATACCCTTGAAGTTGGTTTTTTGAACTCTTGGGTTTGAATTGCCTTAGATATCTGTGAAAGTGTATATGATGTAGTTAATAATGAGCTTTGTGTTTTCAGTTTGTTTGTTTTTTGGTTTTATGGCATTTGCATCAGAATCAGGTTAGTAGCCAGGGATAGCCTTAGTATATTTCTGCTTGAGTTAAAAAGGTCTTGGTTTTAAATATACTTTTCAAAAGTAAAATTACTGTGTTATTGTTCTGATAACAAACTCCAGTTGCTTGTGACTAGTCACACAAGTCTACTTAAGTGTGTATATATTTTTATGTGTGAAATCTATAGTTATTTAATGGATGAAACACAAAACACTGTAGATTTGTACTTTTTCCACCCTGGCAATAACTAGTCCAGTCTGAGTCTGTTTTCTGATCTTTAACCTTGATACAAACAAAAGTATACAAAATGCCACAAGTATCCAGAATCGAAAATGTCAAACTGCATACCATTGCTGTCTCTTACTCCCTGAAAGTTTTTAAAAGGATTATTTTTTTGCTTAAGGAACCTCTGGTGCCAACATTCACAAGTCAGTGTGATGTACATTAGATTTGTATATATTTTTTTTTATCCAATTTGCATCTCATCTTTTCCAAAGAGGAGCCAGTTACCATAGTGGTTCTAAATGCTGGTCTGGGAAGAGCCTCGTCTAGCATGTGTTGGTGTGTTCCTTTGCCTAGCACAGCTAATTGATGTGAGTGTATTGTAATAAAATAAAAAAGCTAAAATGTGTAGGGTAGGATTACCTCAGCTCCAAGGTCTGGAACCATTATTTTACACTGAAACAGACTTCAGCTTCAGTTTATACCACATTCTGATACTGGAGCAAGCATTTCAGCAAGTAGTCACATATCAGTTGCACATACAACCGCAAATGTGATTTTGTAAAGGAGGAAAAGAGGAGGCTGAGCAAAGTCATGACGTATTCAGGTTTTTCACTGTGATCCAGTATGGTCATAGATACTATATTGTGCCTGTATACTTGTGTTATCAGATGTTCCCTGAAGCGTTGGATCAAACTGGCAAGTCTATGTGGCTCTATTTATTTGCATGTTTCTGTGATTCCGTTCAGAGATGCTGTTCCCTTACAGGTCTTCTATATGATGAAAACATTCCAGCTGTTTAGATTGATCACAGTAAAAGCAAATGCTGGTTTAAGATCGAATACTGAATGTTGGAAATGCTGTTAACTCATTATCTAGATGCTGCTTAATTGCTAATAAAGATACTTATATGTGTGGTGTTGGTGGAATAGTGCAACAACATTCAAAACTCCACCAGTGGGTGTCACCGAATGTGCTTCTCTGGATAATCAGAAGTCCTGTATGTTGTGATTATGTATGTTCTCTCTGACTGGAAGTCATTTGATGAAATAATCTGCTCTACCCCAGCTGAGTAGCGCAGATCATAAACCTTTTTCACATGGGCCACAGAATAAAGCCCCAATCTGAACTGAGTGCTGCAGCTGGATGCCAGAGTTGAACCATACCTGGGCTGGCTGTTTTCAATGATAGAGCTTTGTATGAATTGCTAAAAGAAGCTTGCTTATGTTCCTGATTTGTGTTTGCATTGGCCTGATCTGTACAACATGGCCTCACATGTAAGTGTCCATTTGCCATATGTGAACACACCCTGTATTGGCAGAAATCACTAGCACGCCCATCCACATGGCTATCAGATCAGGAAAAATCAAGAACAGGAAGTTTAAATGTAACTATTTTTACACAACAGACGTCTTCCCACTCTTCACCTCTCCCAGGAATCTCCTCACTGATAATTTGCACATTAAAGGTTTGACATAAATATGCTGACAACCAGAGGTTTCCCATATTAATTTCCACAACTATTTATGAGCTCCAGAGACGACACGAACCTTTATGAGTCATTTCATGTAGACAACCAAGAGTGATCATGATCAAGAATCTGTTGAAGTAGTGTTTAAGATACATGTTTGCAGCTACAAATCTCAAAGGAAAAAGAAAAACAATTAATTTGGGTCCTTTTCCATTTTTCTATAACGTGTGGGGCATTCAGATCTGGTTGTCAGATTTTAGCTGCCAATTCTTTACTTAAACATTTCAAAACTTCAAATTGGGAGCATGGCCTTCACTGGTATATATGAAAGTGGTACACTTTTGAATCTAACGTTTCAGATTTTATACTAGATATCTTGCAGATATGAGGAGCTTGAAATAAGATCTGTATCCCAGTTTTTATTTATTTTTCCTGATCTGGTCGGCATGTAGGCAATATGCTATGGGCCAATGTATACAAGTAACAAAGAAAAACAAGTTTAATAACTACAGATGCAGCTACAGCCAGTCTTTATATAAGGCTAACAGAATGTAAAAACGGGCATTCAGATGCTCTGATTTCTCGAGTATCTGACTGTTTTGCTGTAATAACTTGCAGCTTCTTTGTACGGCGTTTTTCACGTAGGCAGCAGCTGTAGTTTTTTTTACTCAGGCGTCTATTGCGACAGCCCAAAAAAGCGGCGTGGCCCTGGAACAGCATGGCCGCGTCCCAATTGGCAACTTCGTGGACTAGAATCTTTAGGTAGCGAGGAATGAAGTCACGTGCTTTGAATGAACCCACATGTTCCAGAACGATCGAGTGAATTCGGTCAAATTAGCCAGACGGTCTAGAACAGGATCTCCACAGAAGGCTAGAAAAGGAGTTCTACAAAAGTGGTGGAATTTTCCTTAAAAAGGTTGGAATTAGCTAATGAACAGGAGTGCTACAAAACGCCTTTAAGTAGCTAAACCTTCTAGAACTTGAGCTCTACAAAAAGTGTAGAATTTGGGCTGAACGTTCTAAAAACAAGAGCTTAACAAAAAGCCTGGTATTGGACTAAACGTTCTGGAACAGAAGCCCCAGGTTTGCAAGGCTGCAGCGCTTGTGTAGTGAACGAGTGTGCTTTTTAGGACGCGGCCGAAGAACAGAACGGCAGAGTGGAGCAGAGCTCTGGCAGGTCCTCCTCCTCCTCCCCGTGCCCTGTAGCTCTCTTCAACATGGCCGCTAAGTGAGAGCTGCTCTGCATTATCACCGACGCATTGCACGAGAAAAAAAAAAGAAAAACCCGAGACGATTTTCAGCACGTTTGAAAGGCTGTGAGCAGCAGCCGCCCAGACATGCTGTCCGACGGCAATAAAGGAGGGTAAGGGAGAAAGAGTGAGGGCGGTGGAGAAGAAGAGGAGAGGGGCATTAGATTTGTAGAAATGCCCCACGGCGTCTGTCTGCTCAGGGGAAGCCAGGCTGTGCTTAACGTCGCCCTCGGCCTCCGCCTTGGCGGATTTATCATCTGGCAGCTCCGCGTCTGTGTAGAACCGAGGCTCTGTGGCTTCCAGAGAGGCGAAGCTCTCCCGCCGCACAGGTTCCGTGTCGTGTTCGTGTCCTGCGTGATGCCTGACTAGGTGGGGGGGAAGGGGGTCGAGGAGGCAGAACAGGCCGGCAGAACGTATCTGAGACAGCAGACGAGAATGAGTCAGAAAGAGCCCTGTGTTGTGGTGTTTTTAGGGTTTAGCACAGAGGACACGTTCCTCATGAATTAAACACCACCCGTCTGCCTTGTTTCTTTGTAACTTTCTGGTGAAAGAGGTCGCCAAGATTTTTTTTCTTTCACAGTAGGACAGAGCCCTTAGGCCTGGTTCAGCTAGCATTACCTGTTGCTGTGATTATGCAGGTAAACAGTGTGTCTAGAACACTATTGTGTTTCTGTAGGTGTTTTTTCCTTTGAGTTTTTCCTGTGGTCTTACATATGCACTTTATTCTTGTGTATTAATGTATGCATGTATGAAATTCAGTGTTCTCAGTTTGAGTGTTTTTCTTTGTGTGATTGGGCTCCTCCCTAATGCAGCCCCCTTTGGTTGTTAAGGAGACCGGGTGTGTGCTGTGTTGGGGGAGTTTTGCAGGCAGACCCCCGTGGGAGAGGAGATCGGTTGCTGCTCATGGTGGTAAATCCAAGAAATGTGTGCTGGCTTATGAGACAGACCATAGGCAACTCTCGTCCTTCTTTTTGGGGATAAAGATTGGTCCTCAGAAGGTCTGCCTTCACACGTGTAGCAGCCAGATCCCTTGTTTTGGAGTGGTGGTTAGATTTGGTGTTTGTCACCAGGAGCCTTACATTTATGTGTAAATGTTCCAACACTGCTTTTCAGAAATCTTTTTGTTTTCTGTCTCCCAGCTATTAGCATGTGCTGATTGACCCACTTGACTTCAAACTTGAACAAAATGAAACCTTACGCTTGAAGTATAGTCACCAGTGTTTTGTCCCAGTGGGGGAGGAATCACATTTATATGGTCCTGGTATAGAGTTGACAGTCATGAGTCTGTGTGACATTGTATGTGTTCTAGCAAATGCTCATAGGTCAGAATACTAAAAATGCAATCACTTTGGCAAACAGATCTGCTTCCAGCTGAAAGGGTGGCCTAATAGCTTAATATGGTTTGATGTTCTTGTCCTAATGGTGTGGGCTGCATTTCTATTGATCCATTCTGTCGTCTCTGGAATCCATCTCCCTTTAGCATCTGTTTTCTGGTGGTGTCAGATGCTTGCAGATATGTCTAGTTTATTTTATGTCATTAACATGTGGTAATTTCATTCGTAGGGATTGGCTTGTGGCCTAGATCAGATTTTCTCATTTTATTTGTAATTACACACCAAATTTTGGACATGTTTAGTAGAGCAGTCATATTGGGCCATGGTGATATTTCTAATTCCTTATTTTCGAGATTTGGACATCTTACTGAAACCTATTTGGATATTTGAGTTTAGTCTGGTGTGCTGGAGTAGAGTAGCTGCTGAACTCTGCAGTGCTATTGGCCTGTCTTGCTTTGTGATTCACTCTGATTAGGCGATGCAAGTCTGTTAAGATTTTTTCAGTAATATTTGTGATCCTGGCTTCGGATATAATTTTGTGACTGTGTACGCACATGTTTTTGACCCTGACTTTGGGTGTCATTTGGCTGCTGAGTTATTTATAGTCATAGTGACCCAGATCACCAGCCTGAGCCACCTTACTTCTCTCCCTCATTTATTTTTGCTCACTTATATTTCTGTCTTTGTCTCTCTCTCTTATATTTGATATTCTGCATGTGTGAGGTCTATCAAATGTTGGCTCTTCATTATACTTGAGCAGCGCTAACTCTGGCAGCTAGGACTGTTTTTCAGTCCTACTCTAATGCATTGTCTCCCCATCTCCTTCCTCCTCCCACTTTTCCTCTCCTCCCTCATCTTTGCCTTTTCCTCATGATGTAATTCTCAGTGCAATATTGTTCTCTCTCTCACATTGCACTAGGGATGTGAAGCAAGCTGCAGTTGCTGAACCCACAGGCCCTGTTGCTATGGAGCTTGAGGAACGCCCGGAGACACAGAGCTCACTGGCTCAACCTGCCCAACAGGGGGCGCCAGAGGCAGCAGAGTCACGCCCTGATGAGGTAATGAGGCCTTGCTTAAAGAGGCCTGTGGAACACAAAACCCTAAGGAACAGGGGACGGAAGTAAAGAGAGGTTTAGGGAAACGATCTCCTTTAGTCTTTGTAAGTAATCAAACAGTAATCTTTACATGCAGAGGTGATGCAACCTGATAACTTCTGTAATGGAGGCATTTCTATCAGATGGATATATAAAGGTGTTTAAAGATGTTATATACTGTTTTTTTAATATACCAGTTCCCATATATTAAAAATTTGAAGTTTTGAAATGTTTAAGTATAGAATTGGCAGCTAAAATCTGACAACCAGATCTGAATGCCCCATACGTTATAGGAAAATTGAAAAGGACCTAAATTAATTGTTTATCTTTTCCCTTTGAGATTTGTAGCTGGAAACATTTAAGTATCTCTCAGTGCAACTCTCCACCCCCTCTTTCACACCCCCTCTCTGTCTCTCTCTCTCTCTCTCTCTCTCTCTCTCTCTCTCTCTCTCTGTCTCTCTCTCTCTCTCTCTCTCTCTTCTCTGTTATTCCAGTGTCCGGGGTTGGGGCAGGCTAACGGTGTGTGAAATTAGACAGTCTTTAATTTGCTGGCAGGTTGGTGTGCGTGATGTTAAAAGAACTTGTTATACTGCAGCGTCGTGATGTGTGTGTTTGACTAAATCACTGGTGTCCAGTCTGTTCAAACACCCACTTCAGCTTGCTAATTTAGCTGGTTAGTTGCAGCTGGGGGGGGGGGGGGGGGGGGAAACCAAAACAAACCAGGGCCATTCCAACCCCAGTTTGGGAGCCCCCTTGGCTAAGGCCAATCTCTTTTATAATACAGCACATTTTCTTATAGATCAGTAGTGCTGCACACAAACCTTGTATCAAGGGAGGTGAGTAATCTATCTACGTAACATTTAGCTCTCTGGAAGTATAAAAATAACCTATTGATTGCTTCTAATGCCAATGCACAAGCATTTTCCCGGTAGTATTGTAATAGATGTTAACAGTAATGCTGAAGATGCACTGGTAGTCCTTTTCTGGGCCAAAACAGGGAAATGGCTGGTGCTTTATTAGTCTTGTAGTTTAAATGATGGTGTGGTCTAAAAACCCATATTGTCAGTACTGTTAATCATTGGAGTGTTAAGGCTTTGTTCACACTGCAGGGTAATTTAGATGGGTAAGTCTGAGATTACAGTTGATCAAATTTAATTTGTCTGGACAAACTGCACTCACATTTGTGTGTGCATTCGTATTTGTTGCTGTAGTTATGGCAGGACACATTAGTATGCCGACTGGGGTGGGGCAGGGAAAACTTGGCAAACTGGTCACATTTATGTACTTGTATCTTAATGTGTATAGTTCCTTAATGACTATAATTAGAAGAATAATAGGTTTCTATTTCATCAGTAGCACAAAGGAAAATCCAAGTGTAAGCCATAATGTGAACATTAAGGAATTACTACATGTTGATGTATTAACACTCCCCTGATAAAACTGTAGCTGTACATTTATGTTGGACAGTATTTCATTATTCAATGATTTTTAATGATGCACATGTTTTACGAGATACGTGTTGGGAAGTGTTAGAGAATGGATTAAAGGTAATATATGCTAAGAGTGTGTCCTGAGAGATAGCCAGGCTGTTTCAGTTCCCTTTCCTTGTTATGTTGCACTCTCTCCATATCCTGCTCTCTCTGTCATCTCTGCTCTTTTGTTGCATCTCTCTCTCTCTCTCTCTCTCTCTCTCTCTCTCTCTCTCTCTCTCTCTCTCTCCTTCTCTCTCTCTCTCTCTCTCT
>JBBPDB010000011.1:750148-760517 GCA_037974465.1 Brachypetersius altus | reverse complement strand
TTCCAGTTAAGTGTACCATATGCATCAGACGTTTAGCCAACGTTCTGTGGGCGTGACGTCTGAGGCTGAGACTAATTACACACAAGCTTCTAACATAGTGGCAGTCTTACAAAGAATGCAGGGTATCATGCTAGTGTAAAAATCGTACATGACATCTTGGCTACAGCAAAGAGTAAAGGCATTTCATATTTGACTGAATGCTCGTCACCCAGTTTGTCATGATCATAGTTTGATTATTCTCGATCATTGATCTAAATTTACATAATTGAAATTCAAATAATTGAAGCTTAGTTTAATCTTGTTCTCCCATTCCCCCTCACACACTCCTCCTCTTTCCACAGGCGACTCAAAGAACTCTGGAGCGAGCGGAGAGGATGAAAGAGCGAGAGAAAAGGAGGAAAGAGCTCCAGGAGGAAGAGGACAAAAAGCGCGAGGAAGAGAGGAAGGAGCGAGCACGTGCTCGAGAGAGAGAGGGAGGTAACGCAGGAAGTGGTGGCGGAAGCTCCAATCGGCCAGCAGATGGAGAGAGGGACAAAGAGAGAGAAAGAGAGCGGGAGAGGGGCAGGGAGAAGGAGGGAGAGAAGAAGAGAGACGGCAATAGAGGTAGAGTGAGCGACTCTAAGCCTGCAGGCGGCAGCAGCAGACGTTCACGGAGCCGCAGTAACCCCTCCAGGGACCGACGACGCTGAGTGTGTGAGAAATCAAATGCAAGCCTGTATATTGTGTGTGTCGGGTATTTGGAAGAACTTTGGATGCCCTCTCTTACCTACTGAAGAGAAAGTTCAACCCTAAAAGTCTACACATTGTCTAAAGGGTCCCTTTTTTTTTTTCCTTTTTTTTTTTTTTGATGATGAGCGTTTATACATACACAGCCACCACACACATACCGTTGCATCTGCTGTAAATCCCTTTTATTTCAGGGGCTTTCTTTTTTTCAATTGTTGTGAAATTCTTATGCGTTTTCGAAATTAAACTTCAGTCACATTTTTGCCACTTTTTAGCCTGAATGAGGCTGTTATGTGTATCAAGGGCCTTCAGTATTGGAGGAAAGTTCCTCCTAGTTAGAGATTCTTGGTGTTCTGCAATACTAACAAGCAGTAGTGACTCTGATACATCATTATGTTTATTCCACTCCTTAATTAAATCTAGACAGACAGCTGTGGCTAGCAAGTGGTAAACTCGGTGTGTGATGATGGGAGATGGAGGCATTATTTCCGGATTGATGATTTTGACACTTTTGAATTAATTTATTTTTAAAAAATCCCTTGTATGAATAGGTCTTGCCTGCAACTAATTCTGATAAGTATTTTGGTCCCTGCCTCCATGAAAACGTTTCAGAACCAAGCACTGAATGACTGACTACTATCACATTTTCTGTTCATAGCTATAGAAGGGTGCTATTATGAAGGAAAACCGGTCCTTGGTTAACGTGTCCCTCCTCCTTCATTGCCTCCATCCATCCCTGTGTTTCCCTCTCCCTCTGTTCACCTGTTGAGTTTCTAGTCCTATCAGTTCTGAAGTGTTGTCCTCTGTGAATCAGATAAGGGAGAAATCTTACCTTAATAGAGAAGAGAGGAACAATACAAGTTTTAATAATGTTTTAAAGTTTTGTTTTAGTTTGAAAAAGAGATTCCTATTTGCTTTTTGATTGTTTATTTTTCTTCTGAGTATGCAGAATGTATAAAGAATAAAAAAGTAACTAAAGGAAAGAATGTCGTTTGTGTATGTTATTTTGAATTTGGGGCTCAGTCTGTCAGACGTGTGCTCGTCATGTAATAGAGAAACATGCATGATTCAGTGGCTGAGTTCATAGTGTCAGTTCATAGTGGTTTGATGTGAAAACAGAACATTAACTTTCAAGTGCTGGAGATGAATTGGGGTCTTCATGTATATTGTGCAGAGCCATTTTAGTTACTGTCTTTGACAAGTGACCCCACTTGAGTTTTTATATGTAATGTTTCTAAACGATAAATGTAGATGGGTACATTTTACTACAAACCACTAATTTTGTACATCCTGACCGTTCATTACGTTTTCTGGAAAGAATTATATATCTAAATGACTGAAGCAAAGTGGGACAGTCATAGGAACAGCAGGAGGTCCGTTCATTACTGAGTCTATCCTTCAATAGACATCCCTCAAGTGGATGAAATTGGTCACTTTAATGAACAAACCATCGACCCAGTTTACTTATGGTACTGTAACAAGGCTTCCCCTTTTAAATCACCTATAATTAAATGCAGTGCTGCACCTTGGATCATGATCACCAAAGTAGATCCCGAAAAAGAAGCTGCTCTGAACATTCCACTCGAATGATATTGATACTAAGAAACTCGGGGTGAAAATGTTCATTACAGCTTACTCCATAAAACCACACACAAACTATAGACAGAAAAGTTTATTAATAAAGACAAGATACAGGAATGTTTTTTTTTTAACTCTTGCAGTAACACTTTCTTTAAAAAAAAATCTCTTAAAAGGTAAACGTTCGTTTAAGTGCAAAATCTTTGCTAGTGATATTAAATATTTTTAAAAAAGAAAAGCATAACAAAAATCCCTTGTATTTTCTACAGCAGACGTGAGAATATAAACAGTAGCTCAGCATGATGTTTCATACTCCCTAATAACTTAGTAATGTTGACAGTGATCAGAGAACAGAGTTAACACAAAGGTTATGTCAGCAGGCTTGTGTTGGTGCACTTTCTGACCACCAGGGGGAGGCAGATCCCTGTAGCTGCAGGCTATGCACTTGAAATGTATGACCTCAAGTTTGGATACAAATCAGTCGATTTTTTTTTTTTTTCAGTGTCAGTCTGCATCCTTTTTTTAGGACTTGCGTGTGCGGGTGTGGGAAATAAAGAAAGATCAAAAACATAAGATGGCGAAGAAATCGGAAAGGCTTTACAAGACAGCAACAAATAACCTTGGCCGCAAAAAATATGCATATGTCAATAAAAGCAGTGTATGTTGGTCCAGCAGAAAAGCTCCCTCCCTGCTCAGTGTGTGGTGTGGGGCGGGAGACTGTGGGTGCCACACACTCTGCTCATGTGACAGGAGTGGCAGAGGAGGTGGGAGTCCAGAGGGAAGCACTGAGATCCAGGCTTATCAGACAGCTGCTTTCCACACTCCTACACAAAACAGAGAACACAACCACCACCGTTAATAGCATATTAATCATAGTCACTGCAACACTTCACTGGCAATTTTATGCAACAAAATACGGGTGGGCGTGTATTCTTGAGAACACCATTGCTGGCTTGGTCGTTGGCATGTACTGCAGGTCACCTGCTTTTATAGATTTGCAAAGTAAGGAAAATGAAGCTAATAGGTCCAGAACAAATTAACAACAGAAACATTCTCCAACACCTCCACACCTTTTAAACCACAGGCCTATAAGTGGTCAAATTAGTGGCTGATCTTAGTTCTTAACTGCCAATCATTAGTAGCCAATAACATGTTCTGCTAACAATGATGGCAAATGTTTACAGACGGAATCCTTTTATAACAGTTAAAACTTGGTATTATTTCCTCAACTAATAAAAATGCACCAAATCTACATTGTACTCAGTGTTACAATGTTACAATGCATTTGTCAAATCTTATGATTGCAGAAGATATTTGCAATTAACTACAACAACTGATATTATCTCAAGTACTGCAATTAAATGTATATGCCATCGTTGTGACGTTTGTTCCAATAGAAGTGGTGCTTTCAACGCTGTTACTTAACCAGTGGTCCGTAGAATGGGGGATATAACACAGCTGGAGTCACTTTCAACCAATCAGACTGTGTGATTTAACTGAACTGTTAATAAAAGAATAACCCCAGCTGCAACTGTTCTGGGAGAGTTTCGTTTAAAGCTAATTTATCTTGTCGATCTGATAAGAAATGGTGTATCAAACTAAAATGAATAATTTCTCTACACCCTCAGTAAAGTGATTCTTCGAGAGTTCTTTAGGAAAAGCAATGGTTATTCATAGAACAGGGATAAATCAAGAACAATTTGTGGATAGTTTTCCTCTATTATGAAAAAGGCACAAAGTAATCTAAATAGTACTACAACAGTGGAACGGATGCTTTTCATTGTCAAAAGTTGTTCAAAGAACCTTTAAAAAAATGTTAAAGGTGGGCCCCACTATTGTTACATGTCTTCTTTATGTACAATATAGAACACTTTTTGCTAAGACCATTCAAGCCTGCCTTACTGTACACAGTCTAAGTGTTGATACAATTACTTAATCAAATTCAAATGGAGCTTCCTACTGTATCAATAATGATTTGTTGGTATAAAAATAGATATTCTGTCTTCCTACAGTTCTTTCTAATACACTCCCATTTATGTATGTGTATTTATACACCTGGTACATGTCTTTTTTAAAACAAAAAACAGCTACTTTTTACACTGTGTCAAAATTGTATGACAAAAATCAAAAACTAAGTATAATAGACTGCTTACCTCACAGTGATAGCACTCAAAGTGATAGTCTTTGTTCATGGAGACCACCCTGAGAATCTCCTCACTGCCCTGAAACACACACGAACACAACACAGTCAAAACAAAAGCTGCATAATAGCAGCACTAGGGACCGCTGCCCTGCACGACTGACTGTCAGCCCTGATTCACCTGGGTTTGGTACCTAGCTGATGAGCCAAAGTTTAGGGAGACTGGTAAACTTTGTAGGGAATTGGTTTCCAAGGACATAACATGGGAACCACTGCTCTATAAAAGCAGCTCTTAGTACTTTTTGAAGTCGTCTGTCCAAACACACCTCAGTCAGCTTATGATTTTTGCCTGCCCAATGTGCACAGGACTGCGATTGAGAGCCGCTGATATCGAGTATCCAGAACATGAGCTCTGGTTAAAAGCAAACACAAAAATGAAGGTTCCTGTCTAAAACTTAACTGTGAGCTTTGTTGCCAAGAGCAACCAAACCAGAACTGAACTTGAGTCACTCACCTCAGCAGGTAAAATGGGTTGTAAACAGGCAGCACACTTAGGAGCAAATGTCCTAAAATAAAAAGACAGTGACATCAGCATAAAGATCAATCTGAAATTAAAAGAAAAACTCTGAGTACAATGTAGATTTGGTGCATTTTTATTAGTTGAGGAAATAATACCAAGTTTTAAATGTTATAAAAGCATTCTGTCTGTAAACATTTGCCATCATTGTTAGTAGAACATGTTATTGGCTACTAATAATTGATCAGCCACTAATTTGACCACTTTTAGGCCTGTGGTTTAAAAGGTGTGAAAAATAATTACCTTAAAGGGATTAAAAGATAATGTGTCTCCTGATTACATACAGCGGCATCAGACTGAAAAAGCAGCATCTAGATCTTTTCACCTCTTTCTTTGCTTGATGTGCATCACAGCGCTGTGTAATTATCACACTGACGTTACATCTTCCTTAAGATCTTTTTGCAGAGATGTCATGAGCCTATTGAATATTTTAATAACTGATAGCCCTACGGAAATGAATCAACCACGTTCCTGCACTGACCTGTTGTAGTCTGAGACACAGTAGACGTTATTGAGGTAGTCCACTGTGAAAGGCACGCCATCCAGAGTCTTGGAGCAGACTGTACAGCGGAAACAGCCCGGATGATACGAGTTCCCCAAGGCCTGCAGAATCTAAACACAGACATGCCAACGCTTTTTTAGGATAACATATGTCTGGTTGTACTGGGTCTCTTTACCAACCCCACCCCCTCTTATTTGTAATATTTCCCATGCTTTTTGCTAATCCCCCTGTGTAAAGCAATGGGAGAAAAATAGACTTGTTATGGAAACAATATAAATAAATGTTACTATTATTAAAGGGTTACTACATATGTAGTGATCTACACTTGCATATTAACTACAACTTAACCCAGCACCCAACCCAACAGTGCATACCTGTTCCAGGATCAGATGACCACACACACTGCACTTCTCCGCAGCTGCCTGGAAGCCTGAAAACTGAGGGGGACCAGAGGAAAGGATAAAGAAAAAGAGACGAAAAGAGGCAATAGTTACTAACCTAAGAAACCACTAAAGCTACTAGTTCCAACTCATTTTGCTTCCAATACATGGTTGAGTTCAGTGAAAATCATCTGTGCTTCATCCATCATTTCCCTTACCATGTAGTCCTCCTTACAGTACACTGATCCACTGACGTTGTAGAAGTCTTTGTTTCTTAGTGTGCGACCTATAGAGAGAGAGAAAGAGAGAGAGAGAGAGAACAATGTTACTATGTGTTTGTCCCAGCCCCATAATGTAACAATGATAAAACAATTATACAATGAACCAGTGCTCTATATATATCAGAAAAGTATACTGTGACATGATATAACGATGACACAGGTCAACAGGTCAAAATCATCAGAGATACGTTTATGTGGGTTTTATAGTGTTTTTCATGCTGATTTCAAATCTGTGTTTAGTTTTTCCCGCACATACAGTTTTTGTGATGAAGCTAGTTATATATTGCATGATGGTTGGTATAATCAGCATATAATAATCATTTGCTGAGCGTTTTTGAAGAAACAGTGGTAGCTGACTAACACTGATCATTATATCTAGGCCACAGTGTCGCCTATCTGACTTCACACTGAAAATATTGAAACAGCATGCAAGTCTATTGCAAATCTATTATAACTCATAATTCAAAAAGTTGATGCGACCGAAAAATCAGATCAGAAATCAGCATGAAAAACTGGTTTGTGTGTTAAGGTTTCAGATGATTACAAAAAAAATGTTGACCTGTGTAATTCATAAATCAGACACAAAAAAATGTCCATATCCATTTTTAGAACAATAATTTGGAAGTTTACATGCATTCACAATAGGGCTGCACAAAATTAGGAAACATGCAATATCTGATAATGTTGTTACTGATAGTGTTGCGATGGCGATATCACATGTGATAAGTGAGTAAAAACGTAGCCTTTATAGTGTTACTGGTTTTCTGCTTTGGATTTGCTGGTAACATAGACTCCAGGTGCTGACAAGTCTATGCATAAAAAATTAAATGCAATATTTCCATTTCAACATGTTTATTTTTTTTAATAATTTACTGAAACAGAGCATTTTACTGTGAAAAAAAGCACAGAAGATGAAGAAAAATGCTCAGTGATATTTTTTTTTGCCATCTTCTCTGTGGCAAAGAGTGTGAAGAGCTTTGGAAAAACACCCTTTATTGAAATTTATTTGCGATATGTATATTGCGCATGTTGATATTGCGATGACGGTAAATTTGCGATATATTGTGCAGCCCTAATTCACAATCACGTAACAGGAAAAGCACGCTACTCAGTTGAGTCACTGATATACAGCCGGAGGTGTTGGCATAAAACACAAGAGTCCATGTGTTACCGATATATTACTCTGGTTAAATTAATGCTTGATATGAGAGAACCCACTAAAGGTGGAACAAATTACTGTAACACACAGTCATAAAATATTAGATCAAAAATGCTTCCATGAACAATAACCATTTATAAGGTTTTTAATATTTATATACCAGTGAGACAGGATGTCATGGTTGACTAAATCGTTCTCTAAGCTTTATTTTACATTTTGTTATTTATTGCAGGACCCTTAATCCTTGATCCCCCCCCACCTACACTGCAC
The DNA here is from genome assembly GCA_037974465.1 of Brachypetersius altus. Lineage (NCBI taxonomy): Eukaryota > Metazoa > Chordata > Actinopteri > Characiformes > Alestidae > Brachypetersius > Brachypetersius altus. The sequence goes on along the minus strand of JBBPDB010000011.1, from coordinate 752,904 downwards.
ACTTCAGCATTTTCTATCCTTCCACATTCCAAGCTTGGAAACACAAATGTGCAGTGGGTCTCCACTGCTAGGGTTCAGAAACGCTGTGTTAGGATGTATTTTTCACTAAATATTAGATTTGTCTTGTTTTTGTCTCTATGAGAGATTGGGGAAGGATAAAACACTTGTATGTGTGTGGGTGTGTGTGTGTGAGAGAGAGTATATAAGGCAGATAAAGTGACAGTGACAAGCTTTTGGTCATGGGAGACAGCACACTACAAATAAACAATCTATAGCTCATGTGTGTGTATGTTCTTGTGTCCAATAAAAAAATGCGCATATCTATGTAAATTCTAAAAAACAAACACAAAAACACAGAAGGTTTCAAATTAAACAGACTTACTGATGTATTTGGATTTTGTGTGTTTTGTTCATCAGAGTATGTTTCTCGCTGGGATGTGAAGGTTTGCCCCCTTGCAATAACAAGCCTAGCAGACAGAGCTCTTGGTGAAGTCTTCCCACAGCAGGAGCACGTTTATTTTGGCCACGTGTTTAGCATTCTCTCCCAAAATCACAAACCTCCACACTGCAGATGGGTCTTGTCTCTGTCTCTGTCTCTCTCTCTCTCGCGCGCTCTCTCTCTCTCTCTCTCTGCTGTCACACACCACACTGGAGTGACCATCAATTGAGCCTTGATTGCCTATTGATTCAGTGTCAGTACAAGTTTAAGTCGTGTGTGTGTGTGTGTGTGTGTGTGTGTGTGTGTGTGTGTGTGTGTGTGTGAGATTATCCATATCCGTTCTGTTGACTGAGCCATAGCAGCAGAAGTAACGATCCCACCACATCAATCTGCTCTATGCAAACATATGCAAATCCATATGAAAGTGAAGCCACTGTAACCTCTGCAAGTGAACCAGAAAACACTTGACGCACTCAGCAGATTAAAAATGGACCAGCTTAGAGCAATAGTTGCTGTGACTGTAAATAATGTAAATCATTTTCTGTCTTTACCCCAGGCGTAGTTGATGTTGCCTACCCATAAACTGGATGTTTAAAAAAACCCTGAATTTCATCTGTTCATTTTTTCATTCTTATAGATAGCCGTATGTCATACAGTGTTACAAACTAGGTTCAGGCAAGTGTGTGACTGTGTCAATGTGTTTGTACTGTTGTGATTGGTGGGGTGAAAGCTTTCATTACTGTTAGCTGCAATAGTCACAGACCTCCAGTTCAAAACTAAAGAATGAACCTTAAAACCCCCAGTATGTCTTGGCTGATATAGGGCAAGAGAGAAACCAGTAAATTATTATTATTTTTAAAGCTGTGGTTTTAAAAGCTGCACCATGTCTTGGGTTTCCCATCCATTAGTAACCCCGGCAGCTGGAACACACCCTCAGTCTGTATTGGTGCTCAGAAAGCTGAGAGTAATCTTGGAGCTCTTTACTTTGAGTTCTGGCTCTCTTGAAAGCGCTCACTGTGATACACCGCTAGTGCTGCTCCTGTTTAATGTGTTGGCATCACTTGACCTGTGTTTTGGTCACTAAGTAAAAGCGCTGTTGAGGCAAGAGTTCCTTTTGGATGTGTTGTGTTCAAGATGGCATTTTTAAATTGTGGCATTGATCCTCATTATTGATTTTCCTATTTTTTTGCCTGCTCTGCATTTTCATGTGTATGCACATCCACTCTGCATTTGTGTGTGTGTGCGCTGTGTAAGTCTTTGTGTGCCTTCAGAGTCATCCAATATGGAAATGTTGGGACTGATTGTAGCCCTTTGTTCTCTTATTATTGAGATGTTGTTTCATAATAACAAGTGGAGAATCTTGGCACTATTGATGGCTCCTAGTCTCATAAGGGGTTTTAGATTCTATTGGCATTTTACTTAATTCAGTTAAACACTTTTTTTAGTTTTTAGCTTGGTCTCTGTAAAGTTTTTGGTATTTGAGTAATTAAATCATCAGAGGTTAATGACTGCATACATCAGATTTGCCTGATCATTGCAGTATAAAACAAGACACTAAATGTTTGTTATCAGCAGGATTTTAACTGATCGTTTATCTGCAGGACCTGGACTACCATGTGGTGCAACCTAAATGTTGGTCTTATTGTGGGGAGATTGTGAGCTTGTTCTATGGTGATGCTACACATGCTTCATAGTGCAGGAAAACCGCTCGCTCTCTCTGGGTGGGTGAGATGACTCTCGTTTCCCACCTGTTGCCGGTCAGCACAGCTGTTTGTTACATCACCTAACAAAACTGGCAGTTAGTGCTCTAGGTGGAAGTAGTTTGGAGAGAAAAATGTCATTTGGGAGCGAGTTTAGAAAAGGGTCTAGCGAAAATAGGCTCGGTGTTGACCATTATTTTTAGACAATTGATGAATGTGCTTTGGTTTACTGACTACATTTATATGTTTAGTCTGTCTAGGCTTTGGGTGCAGAAAGCGCTGTGTAATCATTGGCTTTATGTGACATGCTTTAGTATGCAGGTGTGTGTAGGGGTGTGCGTGACTGTTTGCGCACGCTATAGCCATCGCTATTGGTCGTCTCGTCTCTTATCCATTTTTCCCACCTACCTTTTCCCACACACTCTGATCTCCAGAGCAGGGATTGTTTATTCCAGAAGGGCATCAGAATAAAATGCACAAACAAAAACATAAGTCCCTCTTTCTTTCTCTCTCAAACTTCTCTCTCTCTCAATGATGCTGACAGTTGGATGGCCTAGTGGTTAAGGCATCCGCCCCGTGACTGGAAAGTCCGGGTTCGATCCCCAAGACCGCTAGGC
>JBBPDB010000011.1:739907-750048 GCA_037974465.1 Brachypetersius altus | reverse complement strand
ACACACACACACACACACACACACACACACACACACACACACACACACACACACACACACACACACACAAGGCTAGGCTTTTGCTAGGGTTTGTGGAGACACACAGCCTGTTGCTGCTGAGATGAAGTAGGAAGAATTTTAGAACATCTGCCATGTGTTGCATGGTTAGAAAATAAGACACACTACTACAGTACCGTCAAATGAACTCTTGCTTTCTTTCTTTCTTTCTTTCTTTTTCTTTCTTTCTTTCTTTTTTCTTTCTTTCTTTCTTTTCTCTCCATTCCTGTCTTTCTTTGTCATTCTTGGTAAAGCAGGTCCAGAATTTGGAATTGCATAATACAGTACAAGTACTGTAAATAAAACAGTAAAATACTGGAACATTTACTGCAAGTGTATTAATGTAATTGTGCACCAGCAAAATTTCCTTTTGACATTTTTAAAAAAGCGAAACAGATGTACATTAGTAATAAATCCCTTGCTTTAAGTTAAGTTGTTTTGCTTTTTAACATTCTGTACAGCTTGTCCAAACTCACAATAGAATGTGAACAAAAGAATTGGGATCTTATCAAAAGCATGGTTCTGTGTTCATGGAAGCATTTTGAGTACATTCTGGAATCCATAATACCATGTGTGCCAATAACACAGACACGAAGAGGAGCAGAGGAACAGTCCCACAGCATCACAGATCATCCACCATATTAATCCCTTGGCATTAAGTGTTTTTCTCTGTAGCCATATTTATTTCTATGCCAAAATACATTGTGTGTTAGGAGCTTGATTATTGTTTCCTCTGGCCTCAGCACCATCTGATCACAGCAAGTTCCAGTTGTGTCTAACAAACTCCAAAAATGTTGCTTGTTGGCATTGTGATCAAACTCTGTTATTCTAAAACGGATATTTGGAGTGTGCTATGATTGTCATAAATGTTGATAAGTCCAGCAGCTATTTTTTGTGGTTTTACACTTTTGCCTTGTAATGAAATGCAATTAAATGTAATACAATTACAATTGGAATCGATTTGTTCCCATTGTTATAATTGACTAAGAGATTTGGACCCTGTGTCTCCTTATTTATTTTCCTGAGCCTCGACTGACGCACACAAACCATTCGTCTCAATGCTTTTAGGTGTTTTTCTTTTATACTAGAGATGTACTGTTCTGTTTCTGTATAGAGACACATCATACTCCTGACTTTGATTCCAGCCAAAGTGCTGCCCTCAGTGAACATTTCAGCATGGGTGGACAATACGCTTAACTCTGCTAATGTCTTGTAGATCTGGCCGGGAATTTCATAGAGAATAACAAAACAAAACGCAGCACATGGCCTATCATCAAAACGCTCTGCTTCTTTAGTTTAACGTGGAATTGACTGTGTGATATTAGATATGGTTGTATAAGCATAACATCTTGTAAGTGTGTTGGCAGCTAAATGTTTTTAAGGATTCCTTGACCCATCTATGCTCTGCCGCAAATCAGTTCTGCAATTAGGTAGTTTCTATTTTAAGATGCAACACTGTATCAGTTCGGCTGATTCAAGAGTAGATAGGCTGGATTTTTACCACATTGCTAACCAAAATTTCTTTAAACTGTGACTTTTCAAGCTGCAAGCTGTTCATGATTTAAAGTAACCAATCTACAGTAAAGCAGCTTCAAGGGGGAACATTAAATAATGATATGAAAATCTGTATTTTTCTGTATTTCTGTAATGATACTGTGTGGATTCACAAAGAGTTCTCTTCAGTATCCATTCCAGAATATTCTCCTTTCTCTTTCAACATCTGAAACCGCGATCTACCTTTTGTTGAACAGCAGCTTGGCTAGTTGATGTCACATGCAGAGCTATGTGTGATGCTGCAAGACAAATGTGTTTCCAATCAAAAGTGTCAGGCTTGGCAATGGAAAATAGGATTTTTTTTTTTTTGCAATGTCATTATCAAGGAAAAACTAATGTAGCGTGTCGCATGTTCAGTGCCTACAAATGCACACGGGTGGATGAATTTCCTCTCTCTCTTCCTTCCATCCGTCGTTTTTATTTTCACCATTTTCCTTCCATCGCAAAGGTGTATAGTCTGTCTCCCTGCTTTCAATGGGCAAACCCAGGTTGTCCTATGTTACACCGAATAAAAAAGCTCAAATTCATTTCAAACCAGCAAAGAAGCTTCAGTTCCTTCCTAAACCTTCGTGAGCTTGCTGCTGCACTCTCTAAAGGAAAAGGAAAATAAATGGCCTGTATCATCAACACCCTCCTGTACAGCATATTTTTTGATCAAGTAGTTCAAAAAAACAATTTAAATTTAAATTTTCCACTTGGAATATTTCAGGAATGCAGGATGTGTTTGGTTTTTCCATTCGTACTGAAGATGGGTGTAACCCTGAATAAAAAGCAAGGGAGACACAAGGAAGAGAAACCTGAAGAGACTTAATTTCACTCTGAGACATGAAGAAGACGGTGTGTTAAAATGTTTCTTGGAAGTGCAGCAGGTTGGTGAAAATGTCAGCCATTATCTGCTTTCAGGGGAAAAAAATCAATATTACCTTTATCACCTCTGACAGAATACACCTCAAAACTTCCCTCCGCAGACACAGAATAAAATAAATGTGTTTTTTGTATGAATTCGGTTGAAGACAGGGAATTAAAATAAAAGCCACGGAAGCATTTTGCAGCTGAATGCATGCTTTCATGGTGCTTTACTCAAATGAATGTTAATCTGAATCTTAATCTGAATGCATGCTTGGGTTTGAGTTAAATGAGGAGAAATGACTCGGGAACACAAAGCCAAAAACTTTCCTGGGAGCTCGATATCTCTTTCGGTTGTGCTAATCTGAATTTTATTACGGAACACAGCACTGGAAAAACACTGTGTGACATAAAGGCTGGCTTTGCTTTGTGTGGTGATAATTAGTTACTTTGCTCAGGTCTGGGCTCTTAGGGAAGGCACAATAACACACGGGAAGAAAACAGCAATAACCTGATCCCATCCCACCAATGGTGAGGATATTCAAAAACCAATTTGAAGGTAGTTTTCATTTACTTATGAAATATTGTTTGTTAAGTCTCCCTTGCCGCTGTTCCAATGCCTCTTCATTTTCGAAACAAATTGCCATAACATTGGAAAATGAATGATGATGGGGTGCACAGTGTTGTTTGTTTGGTAGTTCGTCTTGCTTACTCGATGTTTCCAGGTCCCCTGGCCTCCACATTGCAGGCGCTGTGAGAACCACTTTGAAGACACACAGCATGCACAATGAGGAGGCTGGAAAACCCAAGCAGCGCTTAAGAGATTCATTAATGTACTTTAAGAAACAGCATCGGGGAAAAAAATCAATGATTTCAGTTGAAAATGTCTTCGGTCGTTCTGAAGCCTGTAGGAAATGGCAAAAAGCTTATTGATCACAACTGACTGGTCAGTCCTGCATGACTGGCCAACAGAAAGATGTAGATGTCTAATAGTTTTTCAATTGATTTTTTAATGGATGGAAAACAGCAGTGGCACTTGATCTAAACTCCTCAGCTGGTGGTTATTATTGACCATATAGGCATTCAATTGGCAATAATGACTCAAGCAATGACCCTTTCCTATTCATTCCAGGTCAATAACACAGGTCAACACGTCAAAATCATCAGAGATACGTTTATGTGGGTTTTGTAGTGTTTTTCATGCTGATTTCAAACATGTGTTTAGTTTTTCCCGCACATACAGTTTTTGTGATGAAGCTAGTTATATATTGCATGATAGTTGGTATCATTAGCATCTAATAGTCATATGCTGAGTGTTTTTGAAGAAACAGCGGAAGCTGACTGACACTGATCATTATATCTATGCCACAGTGTGCGCCTGTTACTTGATTGGTGCCTGTGGATTAATAAATATGCAAGTCTGTTGCAAATCTAATATTACTCATATGTGGTGTTGTGGTTTTGGATGATCACAAAAAAAATGTTTTGTTGACCTGTAAACAGTCTTTTTGCCCCCTAATTGAAGAAATTTGTCCTATACCACCTCAATCAGACACTGAAATAAAACATCTCTGACTGAATTAATGGTAAAGTCTGTGCAAGTGATCTTCCAATTTACTTACAATTTACCAAGACCAGCACGTCTAGTTACCTGTGGTGAGCATGTCCAGTTGCGTGAAATAATGAGTTTTCTCTGTTACCTTAACTGAGCCCTTAAATTTCAGGTTTTAACTTAGACCCTTAAGATGCTTTATTCCAGAGGGCACTGAACTGAATCTTAAAAACATCGTCAAATATTTGCAGATAATATGTGAGCGTTGGTGGGTGACTCACCACAAGACACACAGGTGAAACAGCGTGTGTGATAAAGACTGTCCAGAGCCTGGCAAGCGTTATCCGCGCCGTACACACCTTTGCCGCACTTTACACACGTACCTGAAACACCGAATACACAACTGTTATTCACTACACACATTCAAATACATTACTGTCTATTAAATACAACACAGACCTGCTACATGCTGATACGTATGATTAGATACCTATGAGGTTCCAATTATACGTATCTAAACTGAAACAGGGCAAGTCAATGTCACTCACATATAACAACATCAATCCTGCCTGGATTCTAATACATTTCTGTGGCATGTGAGTCATGCATTCCTTGGGCTGAGTAATGACCAACGTGTTTGTTTAGCATTGAAACACAGCTCAACAAACGAGCCTTCATCCGCGCTCTAGAGCCCTTCCGTTAGGTAACCTTATAACAGACGTACTGTTAGTGTAGAGCAATCTCATCTGAAAGGTAATCAAAACACACTAACAAACGGTCATAGAATTTGCGCAGGCACTTTAAAGAGAGGGAGGATTCTTTGTCACAACAATGGCAATGCATTGCACGCAGACACACACCCTGCAAGTGTGAGAGAGTCTTCCCTCAGGACTCAAATACCTGAACTACAAGAACACACGCCTGTGCATGTTACTGCATGTGACACACACACACACACTTCCCTGCCTAATCTACAGTGTTTCTCCCTAGAGCTCTAGTATGACCCATGGAACATGCAGCCTGTAATTTATGGGCATGCATAGTCATTATATGTGGTCTGAGGAGATATTTTTGCCTGTGTGTAGTCTATTCAAAAATTCCTGTGTGCAGCCTTGGGTGGAGGAGCAGTATATTTGCTCATGGGCATGAGTGAGCTATGGAGGCTGATTTAGAGGCCAGGGTGGAGGGGTAGAGTCTTAATGTCTGTTTGCTCTTTGCCGTACTGCTCTAAACTGTGATCTTTGTTGGGACTGACTCAGTTCTGCGGTTTAGACTTGCCTTGACACCAGTGGTAATTTTTTTTCTCCCAGTCACTGCAGAGGCCTGTGCAAGTCACTGCAAGCCTGACTGGGATTTTCATAGACTCAAGTGCTTTGCGCACTCACACGTTTAACCTCCAATAGTCGCAAGTGGACTTAAATATGTCGGAAGTATGGGGTGAAGTGGGGGGGTGGTGTTTCTGATTTGACTTTTCTCACCAAAGAACTCCTGTCGATCCAGGGCTGAATTTGGGTGCTCCTCTTGCGGGGGTTTCCCTCCTTGCACTGCAGGGGCCGAAGCAGGTGTAGATGTGGACATGCGTTGCTCTTTTAGGGTCAGTCCTCCAAGCAGCTCCTCTCCCTCCAGTGCCATGTCCCTCAGCAGCAGCCTGGTCAGCTCCTGCTGGTAGTGAGTGCCCGGAAGATCTGAGTGTCGCATCCGTTCAGCCCTTTGCTCTGTGCCACTCCACCACTCTGGCTCTGCTTTGTGGCCAGTCGCTGCTGGAATACTGACTGCTGGTGGGTATGAGTGACGTCCATCTTGGAAGGTCCTCTCCAGGTAGTCCCTCCACACCTCCATTGGGGGCGCTGCAGCCTTGCCCACCCCAGTAGCTGGATACACCTGTCCAGAGGAGGTTCCACCTAGCTGCGTGGAGGAAAACTGCAGCTGCTGGGCAGCAGGGCCAGGCGTAGTATGCCGGGTGTCGTAGCCTAGGCTGATCCCACTGGTGCGGTTGCTGCTGCATGGACTGCCCATGGGACTCCCACTGCCGCCCCCTCCGCCTCCACTGGCCGTGCTGCTGGCGAAGCTGGAGCGAGGGCTGGCTAACACAGACTCCTGCAGGCTGAAAGATGAGCAAGGGCTCAGTGCAGGGCCTGGTGGAAAGAGGTAGGCCCCACTTGGGCTGTCATAGGTCCTCTGAGGAGGGTGGGAGAGTGAAGCTGGCCTGCCGCTGTCCCATGGTTCTCCTCCAGAGCTCCAACGCTTGTAGAAAAGAGCCTCCTGCAGGGAGAGACGCTTATGGCGCTCTGGTTCAGGAAGGAAGCTGGGTTCCGCTGAGCCAGAGCGGGCCACTGGGCCGTGGGTGGGATATGGGGGAGGCATGGAAGACAGCGGAGGCTGGGACAGGAGCTGCTGTCTCCGAACCAGCTGCTGAAGCTCCAGTGAATAACGCCGCTGGTTCAGGGCGGCCCGAGAGGTCGGGCTGTATGCACCTTGTGGGTCCCCGTGTTCGCTTTGAGGTAACTCGCCGCGCCTCACCTGGTCACAGGTACCTCGGCCTTCCACAGACTCTGGCAGGTAACAGGAAGCCCGTTGCTGGGGCGACCGGCGCCGCACATTGACAACTTGTCCCGAAGGCCCTGATTCCTCAGGTACTGAAGCCGAGGTGGCGGAAACGACACAAGGAGACACTCTTTGAGAATTGACCACCTTGGTTGGCCTGCCACTCAGCGTCGATCCACATGCTTCCACCGAGCTGAACTGAGCTGGGCTCGGTGGAGGTGGGTTACTGGCTGAGTTCATGTGTGCCACTCCTGGCGTTCCACCACTGGCACTGTTGCTGTTACTGTTGTTATTCGTGTTAGCCAGTTCATTTTTCTTCTTACTAAACTTGACGCTACCAGAGTCCGGCAGCTTAAACTTTTGCTTCAGCTTGGTGCCAATCCGCTCCATCACTTAATAACACGTCAAGCCGACAGACAGTAAAAGTAGTGAGGGCTTTCTCTGAAACAACCTGAAAGACTGCAGCTTACATACAGTACCATAAATACAGTGTTAAGAACAAATTCAAGTCTTTCTGAGTCTACAGCAGGTGAAATGACAGAGACAGGAAAAAATATGCGATTATGGCAGAAACAAAACCAATATTAGTAAGAAAAAAACAGACCTGTCTTCAGCAGAAAAAAATAAATATCACAAAAACACATACATAAATAACAAACAAAAAGTTATGGCATTTTTCTGCAGGCTACATTTCCCACTGGTCTGGCTGGATAGAGCCTGAGCGTTTCCAGGTCTGGGATCTCTTGAGCATGCATGTGTGAGAACCATGTATATCCATTTGTTAGGAGACTACAAAAGCCTTCGGCAGATACTTTCTCACTTGGACCAGCAAAAAAGGTCAACAGGAGACCAAGTCCAGACTTCAGGAGACTGTGAATCTCTTTAAAAGTCAATGTATATGTCACATTTGTGAAGACTGTTCTGCCTTTTACTGGAGGCAGATTTGGGAAAAATACTGTAATTGCCACTCAGTCCTTTGTTTCAGTGCCTTATCCCAGTTTTATCAACTGTTGCTTCATCCAGCAGCTTGCAGATAACATATGAACAACTTTTAAAGCAAAGTTTAAGAGTCACACTTGGTTTTCCTCTGCAAGCCTGAACTCCAAGCTCCAGCCTCTGCCGGGGGGACCCAGAACAGAAGAAACAGAGAAAATGTCTCTCTTTTTTGCTGTTTTTCTCACAAAAAGAGTTCTTCTCTTCCTCCACGGAGAGAAATCCACATTGTATAGCCAGGAAACATAAAAGAAAGGAAGAAAAAAAATCCTTAAGCAGTCTTACGAGGTCCTCACGTTTCCCCAATCTATTCCCGTCCCGTTTCAAAGAAAATGAACATCATGCCAGAAAAATAAAGGAAAACCCTCAAACACGGTAGAAAGTACCCCGAGAACAGACCGCACACACTCTTCGGACTCGTCCACGCGTCCTCGGAGGAAGAACCGCGCAAAAGCGTCTTTTGAAGTCCTGAAAATTAAACGGCATCGATTAACTTTGGGCTTCTTTCTTCCCTGCACTTTTCTGCCTCTCCCCCCCACCACCACCACCACCTTCTTTCTTTTTTCTGACCGGAACCTCTTTCTTCTGGCCAGCGCGGATGAATCGCAACCCATAATTTCGTCACACATTGATGTTGCCTTGAGGTCTGTGCCTCTTTTCTTAGGGAAAAACGATTTAAAACTGCTAAAAAGCACCCACTTTGTTTCAGATGCTCATCCTAAAACTGTTAAATCATAGGAACTGGACTTTATTAACGTTTAACAATTAAAAGGCCTTTTGTTGATAAAGGACAAAAGCCAACAAAATGACTTTAGAAGGTACTAGGCACAGCGTGAGAAGTCTCTTTTGTGTTTTTGGGGGGATATAAGTGTACCTCTTTAAGGTATCGAGGAGGGGAGTTAAACGATGACGTGTAATATACAATCGCACCAACTTTTAGTAACCTTTTAAATCACTAACACGGACTAGTTGATCGTGCCTCTCGTCTGTGGAATGTGCGTAGGGATAAAGCACGGCGTAGTTCGGTCGTGTGTGTGCTTTCTCGAGCTTGTAACAATGTGTGTGTGTGTGCGTGCGTGCGTGTGTGTGTGTGTGTGTGTGTGTGTGTTTTTTGAAAATGCCAGACTGTGCTCCATAGAGACCGGTGGCATAAATTCCGGTGGCAATTAACCTGCTACTGCCCCGTCCAACTCCGGACACATAATACATTACATGGACAAAAGTATTGGGACGCCTGACTAGTACACCAACAGGGACTTTGATGACACTACATTCAAATACATAGACTTTATGGACTTGATCCCCACCTTTCCAGCTAAAAAGCTTCCACTCTTCTTGTAAGACTTTCCACCAGATTTTGGCGTGTTTATTGGGGAATTTGCGCATAGGCACCGATGATGGGCGATATTAGGCCTGGCTCACATTCTTCGTTGCCGTTCATTCCAAAGGTGCCGAATGGGGTTGAGGTCAGGACTCTCTGTGCGGCCTAGTCAAGTTCTTACACCGAAGAACTTGGGGCACAGCCATGCCGGAATAAAAAAAGTTCTTCCCCAAACTTGCCAAAAGTTGGAACCACGGTGTTGTCCAAAATGTCATGGTTATGCCGCAGCATTAAGATTACCACTCACTTGGGTCTAGCCCAAGCCCTGAAAAACAGGTGTGTCCCAATACTTTTGTCCATGCAGTGTATACATCAGTGCTGTGGTGTTGTGTTAAAACGGATCTGTTTTCTCTACCCTGAAGCCCCTTCTCCTCTCTGCTCCTGCGGTTAGAAGAAGCGTGTGTGTTTGGTGTGCCTCTCCCTCCACAGGAGTGTTATCAGCGAGTGGGAACTTGTTGGAGAACGCACACACACATACATACATATACAGACTCTCGCTTACACGCACACACACTCGGGGGATTGGGGTGGGGGGGGGATTTCAGAGCTAAGTCAGCACTGCACGGGTAGATACACAGCAAGAATGTGAGAGGAAGCTCGCAGTGGCTGCCCTGGGAGCCTGAAAACAAGTCTTTGCTTTTCCAGCTCTTCCAGAGAGGAAAAACTGAAAACCTCACACCAGAATTACATGTGGATCATCACTGAGACCAGCAACATGGCTCACAACAGAATAACAAAGAAAGTTAATAAGGGTTTAAGGATGAATTTCATTGATTTCACAGTTTTGTTGTATATATATATATATATATATATATATATATATGGAAATAAAAAATTAAGGCCTTAAATAATATGCTAATTTGGTGCAATAAGATATATCAATCAATTATATATATATTATTACTTTGCACAATTTTGTATTGTAATTGATCGGTTATAAATAAGTAATTAAGGCCTTTTAAAGCCTTTGAACAGCTAAGATAACTAAACAGGCTAAAATTACATCGATATCAGATTATTAGGTAGTATTCTGAATAATATATATTCCATACAATACAATATATAATAGACTAAGTTATTCATATAATAATGAATGAAGTGGAATTACTTTGGTGTCATTCAGGTTTTACTACATAAATAGATAGATAGATAGATAGATAGATAGATAGACAGATAGATAGATAGATAGATAGATAGATAGATAGATAGATAGA
>JBBPDB010000011.1:717646-734576 GCA_037974465.1 Brachypetersius altus | reverse complement strand
AACAATTAATGACACATTTAATTATTTAATTATTGCCATATTTATATATTTAATTTTGGCGTTCCTAGCCCTCCATAGAAATCGGCCTTCAGGACCGTGTGCAATTCTGGTTCACCCTGTTAAATTCTCATATCCCACCTCAATACACATACATCTGCCTCAGTGCTTTGCACAATTTGAAGTGTGTTCTTGTTAAAAGTCGCTTCTACGTTCCATCCAATCGCTTGTTCCAAATGAATCACTCGAAGTGTCCTTCATGTGGAACCTGCCACTTGGAGTGGGAGAGAGGAGTGGAGTGACCACAGTTTAGGACAGAAATTGGACCTGTGTGAAATTACATACCCAGAGCTGCAATAGACGTTTTTATTAGGTCTTTGGCAAGTCGAATGGAAAATATTACAAGTTCTAAACTGCAGCCTAAGACTGAATCTGGTGCGCAGCCTGAAGTGAGTGTGCTATCCAGCAGGCTGCAGTGTTTCACCACCGTACAGCTCCATCCCTCACAGCCGCCATTTTACTCTCTGGCCTGCTTGTCAGTCGATCGAGGAGCAATGGGGGAGCGGTGGAGAAAGACCTCCTTCATCTGCTCTGATGGAGCCACATCTCATGCGGCTTTCGCGAACAACTCTTTCCATTGCTTCACAAACAGCAGGGATCGCGGTATTTCACAGTCAGCGACTGCTGGTGAAAATAAGCCATTTGGCTAAACGTAGTGCATTTGCATCATATAATAATGATATAATTTAATGTGGACTGTCTCTCTAAGACAAACAAGTAAAAAAAAAAAAAAAAACATTGGTTAGAAATATGCAGTTGAGTGTTTTGGGGTTTTTTTTTGTTGCTGTTTTGTTTGTTACTGATATTTCTTAAGATTGAGAGCACTGGATGCATAAAGAAAATACCTTATAAAGACCTGATATATTTATAATTGTATGCATAAGAGATGTACAGATATCCATATATACAGACATATATAAAGAAGGTTAAAAAGACCGGAAAACACCACTGCTTTTCAGTTATTTACAGACATTTTTCACTCCCTGCATTACACTGTGTTCATATTAAAGGAAACCATATTGCAATATTGCAGAGAAAGTTGCAGTTGGAGCATTTTCTCTTTAAAAGGTTATATGACAAGTGAAAAAGTAAAACCATGGAATTTGTAATAAAATACTTTTGGTTTATGTGTCATTTGGAAAAGGCAAAATATCTTCCAGTAGGCCTATTCGGTCTCCCAGTGCAGTAAGATGCTTATTCCACCACATATCACCACAGCAGCACTTCCTTTGGTTCAACAGTGTTGGAATCCAGTTGGAATGGGGACTCTGGTTTGAGTTACATGTTGGACCAACTGTGTCGCAGTGCAGTGACCCATTTAAGGAGAAGTTCACTAATAACAGACTTACTTCCCACATTCCTCTGATGCAGGTGGGGTTAGAGCATGTTGGTGACATTTTGAAAAATGGTGACCTTTCCTATAAACATTAACTTTTAACATCTGGACAGCACCAACAGATTTTGGGTTAACCTCGACTCATTTACTTTTCTGTTCATGTGGTCTCTGAAGTGCACACATTTCCCTCTTTAGTCCAGTTTTAGTTGATCAGCCGGGACATTTTTAGTGTGACATTTTGCACTGAAACTATGACAAGTTGCAAAAATGTATTAACAGCAGTTAACATTGTGCAAACTTGACTCAAACTACATCACGGTTTTAGCTACAAAAAACAGCTAAAAAACAGAGAAAAAACCTTCAAAGTACCTGTTAGGATTAAAATATATTTCTGTTAAAACATCAAATCAAATTCTTATCAATATAAAATGAAACTGCCTACAGCTATACAGCTGTTGGCCTAGTGGTTAGGGTATTGCCCCTCCGATCAGAAGGTTGTGGGTCGAATCCCAATACTGCTAGTGGCACCACTGAGGTCCCCTTGAGCAAGGTACCACACACTGCTCCCCGGACGCTGTGTCGCTGACTGCTTCTGCTTCACTTGGTGAATGGGTTAAATGCAGAGAAAGAATTTGCTGTTATGTGTTCATGTGTAACTATAAGAGGCCACTTTACTTTTACTTTCGTGATTTATATTTTGTGCTAAGGCTAGTAGTGCAAATCACCCGCTGCACTAAATATTACCAAATTTTATACTTATTATTTATGGCTAAGGTATACTTTGGCTTCATGCTTCCACTTGTAATTTATTTTTTGGGCACAGAACCCATCCTTTCTCCTGAGTATGATTTCTCAGTACTTCTCCAAGCCCTGGCAATTTATTGCTTTAGCAATGCAACATATTTTGCCTGATTTTTTTTTTTTTTTAGCAGTTTTGTAATTCATGACAGGTAAAAAACAGCCATATGGGTTTTAAGAGCTTAAAATGTTCTTCTCTGGATTTGCTAGTTTATTTTGTTACACTGCTTGGGAGTCATGTGAGTGATCACATTACATTGTGATGAATTTTAGGCTCATATGTGTGCTCGCCAAAGGAGAAGAGAGAGGAGGAGAGGAGCGTTTTGAGAGTTTGCCATATTGACTCTTGCCTGAGAAAGTAATTAAAGACATTGCTGTGGTGGTAGTTTTTTGTTCTCATTTGCAAGCGCAGAACCACATCCCAGCCAAGTGCCCTCACTCTAGAAGCACTAAATCTTGAATAAAAATGTGTAATAAGGTCTCTTTTATTATTAAATGGAAAAAGAATGTAGTGTCAGAATTACTTTCCAGAGAGAAACCTCTGTCCTGCACGGATCATTACGGGTTAGTGTAGTCTTCACAGGCCTCATAGTCTAAGCTATGGTAATCTCCATAAAGATCACAGTGAGTAAACTTCTCAGACATACAGTTTATCATTGTCTATGACTGTTTGTCCTAGTTCTCGTTTTCTTTCTACCTCCCTCCCTCCCTTAGTCTTTCTCTCTCTCTCGCCCTCTCTCTCTCTCTCTCTCTCTCTCTCTCTCTCTCACACACACACACACACACACACACACACTCCCACGTCTTCCTGCTGATTTCAGCAGCCTCTCTCCATAATTATGGCTCTAGTCGCTGAATTGCGGAATTCTTTCTCTATTTTTTTTCTCTCCAGTCTGTTTCAGTGGATTGGGCTCCACCACTTTGTGTCAGCATTATGGCACTGTTTACTTTACTTTTGAAGAGGGTTGAGGTGGGGGATCACAAATACAACAGATATTCTCACCACCAGTCGACACATACCTAATGCTCAGCAGACATATATGCAAACTTTCTTTTTTAGCTTCACACACGTGCAAAAAATGTGTTTTCACACCTGCTCGAATGTCCTTGGAGTCAGAGAAAAGCTGAATTGACAACTTTGGCTGATTTTAAACTATTATGACCAGAATGACCAGACCCACTTTACATTCAGTTAGTGCCTTGGCACATAGAGGCACTGTCACCCGGATAAAAAAAAAACAGTGACTCTGAGAAGATCAAGCTCTAAAATTGTATTTTTTCTCATAACATTTTATGAACGGAAACTTTTGGGCTGTTCTAGTCTTTCTGCACTCCCCCCCACACTCCCCCCCCCCCCCCAACTTTTTTTTTTTTTCTCGTCCCCTCTGTTCATGTTGTTTTGGTTTTGGCCTGAACAGGACCCAGATGTTGCTTATTGTGCAGTGGGGAGGGGGGAAAGAGGGCAGTCCATTAGCACACATGTGCAAAAGAGAAGGGACAGGAAACAAGAGGTAAGAAAACAGGAGGCCAAGTGAGAGAGAAGGAGAACGAAAGGATAACAGAGGTGGAGTGAGAGAAAAAGACACAAGAGCAGGAGAAAGGGAGAGAAAGATTAGGAGAGAAGAGGAGGAGAAAGAAAGAACAAGAAAGAATGAGTGAGAGAGAGAGGCAGGAGAGCAGGAGAGATGAGGAGGAGAAAATGAGAGACAGGAGAGAGAGGGAAGAAAGGGGGTGAAAGAAAGAACAAGACAGATGGAGTGAGTGAGTGAGTGAGTGAGTGAGAGAGAGGCAGGAGAGCGAGGAAGGGAGAGAGAAAATCTGTGATGTGGTGTTGCATGTGTTTAGTTAACAGTATGGTCTGTCTCTGAGGTGTGTGTGTAGGATATGACTCTGCTAAGGTTATGAGGCCACAGTGTTTGAGTTTGGGCTGGGAGTTCTGATTCAGCAAAGTACTTCCTGCCATGTGTGTGTGTGTGTGTGTGTGTATGTGTGCCAACAAAGGTTAGTGGGGCATACATTCAAAAGGGTGGGGTTGCACCAAGCATCAAAATGAGCAGATTCAAATGTCAAGAAATGCAAGAAGTTGTTTATCTAGGCTTTAATTTTAATAAAGCTCTGTTGTATTACTTTATTTAAAACATAGATTAGCAATTCTGTGATTAAAAGCTTGACCTGTGATTCATTTTGATTGTTGACCATGAGGAGCTCTTTAAAATAATTTATATTTGAATTGAAAATGTATTCCAGTAAATGTGGGCTACAGCATTAAAATAGCAAAGACATTTTACATCAAAGTTTGATGAATATTCTTGCTCAGAAATGCTTAACCTAACAATTATTGTCATATTCCACATGTTTAGTAATAAAAAATACTACATGATGATACGCAAATAGAATCCCTTTTAGTTGTTGTTCTGTAGGCCCTAAAAAATCTCTGACTTTCCAAGTGGAAACAATGAGAGAGAGACTCAAATGGCTTTTTCTAATCTAACTGAATTGTGAAGTGTATTAATTTACTTTTTAAATTTATGGTTAAATGTGAGTTTAGGTCTACAAATGAAATGAAATATATAAACTCAAATCAGCATTGGAATGATGACTTTAATCTGATCCTGATTTTAACAAGGTTTAACGTTTTGGTGACACTGGAGTTTTAAACAAAGGTTGAGCTTAATCCCTGTTGGTGCAACCCACTGTGAATTGAGGCATCGCACCCACAATGGTAAAGTCTGATGTGGATCAAGTGTGAGTGATGAGGAGTGAACAGCCTGCTTTCAAGTCCAGTTTACTGCTGACTAACACTAAATCAGAACAGCAGTAACAAACAGCTGTGGAAGAAAAGACAACACACCAAGCCTAGCAGGCATGAGGGGGTCTCGTAGTAGATATGTGGCCTAGAACTGAGAGGAAACTATTATCCAGTGTTTGAGTTTAGAAAAATGTCAGAGAAAAACTGCATGACAATGATGGTGTTATTCAGCACAATGCAGCACAAAGTCTTGAGGCTCCCCTTATTTCTTCAGATTACTTCATAGGAGGCAAACATTCTTACATTTTTTAATGTGGTCTTGAGGAACAGTGCTCCAGGCTTCATGAAGTCCAGTCCCTGAACCCGACCAGTTTCTGAGGAATGTTTTTTACTTGTTAGGACACACAGTGACCTACATTTGAATCATTTAAGCAGAACAAAGAGCATCTAACTGAAATCCTGAACCAGTGAAGAAAGAGGAGCAGATGATTCCAGATGATCAAGTGGTGATCAGTATACTGGTGGTGCTGAATGCTGAGTGGCTGGAACTCCTTTATCTAGGCACCTTGTATATTTAGGCATGTTGCAGCCCGTCACAGTGAATCATTAGTTCCTATTCTCTCAGTTGAATCCACTTAATATGTTTAACAGTTTGACAGGCATAAAATGAAGGGTGGCTCCAGACATTTGTACAGTTTGTATCATTGATCATTATATCTATGCCACAGTGTGCGCCTGTCTGACTTCACACTGAAAATATTGAAACAGTTACTTGATTGGTGCCTGAGGTTTAATAAAAAATGCAAGTATACGGCAAATCTAATATTATTCATAATTCAAAAAGTTGGTGTGACTGAAAAATAAACAGAAAACAGATCTGCATGAAAAACTGGTTTAGAAAAGTGTGTTGTGGTTTCTGATGATTACAATTTTTTTGTACATTTTTTTGTACTGTATTTTTTTATACACTTTTTGAGTTATCTGGCTTTCATACACATATGGTCAATCTTCCTTGTCAAACACACACAAACAAAAGCACACACTCTGTAGGTTTTAGAGTGGTTTTAGAAGTATGTGATGAGATACATTATAACGTAGGTTACTCAAACACGCACTTAATCTCAATTGCAAGCAGCTGTCTAGGCCACATTCTGCTCACCAGCTGTAGACATGCTTGTGTATGTGTATGTGTTTTAGTACATTTTTGGGACAAAGTGCTTTTATGAAAACGGACAGAAAGATAAGAATTAAGACACTTCTTTCTGTTCGCTGAAGTTTTTAGGCTAGACTGAAATAATACATAACACCTCATGTCTTCACATTTTTTTATTTTGTTTCTAAATATAAAAGAACCAGCTGCCTTCAGTGCAGCATAAAAACCATTAATAGAAATGGTCCAAAAGACTTAGCAAAAGCAAAAGTTTTAAAAATTTTCCTGCAAAGTTCCCAGTTT
The DNA here is from genome assembly GCA_037974465.1 of Brachypetersius altus. Taxonomy (NCBI): domain Eukaryota; kingdom Metazoa; phylum Chordata; class Actinopteri; order Characiformes; family Alestidae; genus Brachypetersius; species Brachypetersius altus. Next base: position 728,183 of record JBBPDB010000011.1, on the reverse strand, counting down.
GGAAGATATGAAGGTTTTATTTATGCAGTGACAATGTTAATGTGTGTGTGTGTGTGTGTGTGTGTGTGTGTGCGCGCATATGTGTAAGGGGTGGGGAGCCTTAAGGGAGAATAAGATGGAGAAAGAGGAAAAACAGATAGATATTTGTGGTGAGGGAAGGAATGGTTTCAGTTAGGAGACTCATAAAAGAGAGCAATTTTGTAGCAAGAAAAGAAATAGGAGAGAGGGAGAGAGAAAGAGAGAGAGAGAGAAAGACTAAGAGAGGAGAGTGAGAGCCTATCAAAGAATAGACAGAGAGACTATGAGAGAGAGAGAGAGAGAGAGAGAGAGAGAGAAGAGGAGCCAAAAAGGAAATAGTGGAGCAGCTTGAAAAAGCAGTTTAGCGAGTGTTGGGGGCAGGAGAACTTTCAGTACATTTTTTTGTTTTTTTTAAAACAGTTCAGTGTAGCTACATGTCTAGCATTGCGAAGCCCACAAACACACACACACACACACACACACACACACACACACACACAATCCAGAAAGTGCTCAGCCTTCTAGACAAACCACAGACTATTTCACATCGCTCTGTCCTGTGCAGGAACATGTAGAATATCATGCACGAACAAACAAACACACAAACACACACAGGTACTAATAATTTACAGCATAATTTACTGCCGTAAAACCAACAACAAGCACTTGGAGAGATTAGAAGAGAATAACAAGAAAAAAGGAAATACCATTCCACAAAATACTTTTATTTCATTGTTCATTCCAGAAATACAAAAATTGTATTAAACAAGCAAGAATCACATTCCCTTACATTTACAATAAATCATTATCATTATAAATATTATTATCATTATCATTGTTGAAGACTACATTAATTACATTTCAGTATGGATGTGCGTGCACTCAAGAAAATCCATAGCACCATTTTATTTGTCCAGAATCAGGTTTATTCCTTTCAAAAGGTGAGAACGAGTTCCCAACAAAGAATCAATGAAACACAACAAGCCCAATGCCATTACAAAGTGGTGTCTTTCAAGATTCTCTTCAACATTTCTAAGCTTTTTAATGTGTTTTTGAATTTTTCACACCAATTCTTTGTGAGACTGTGAGGAATAACCTGACATTTTAAACATAAAAAACTAACCAAAAAATAAAAATCAAAACCGGGGGTCATTTGGATACCAGTCACATTCTGCCTCTGTCCAGCAGGACTTGAAATGACAACATGTTCAAAATTTTAAAAAAAAGCACACGACTAAATGTGAAGAACAATAATAACAATAACCATAGTTATAATAACAACATCATTCATTAATAACATTAATAACAATAGTACATGGTAACAAACACTTTATAACATTAATATCTGGAGTTGTACCTGCAAGCCAGCTCTGGTCTTTTGGTGTAAATGTAGACGGGCCTCCCCCCCAGAGCTTAGTCGCACTCCCTCCCTTCAACCTTTCGCCCACAGCAACCTCTACTGTAGAGACATACTGGCTTTATTAAGATCCTATTAAATATGGAGTTCATTTTCTGTCAAAAGGAATCATACCTGATTTCAGCAATGAGATACAAATCCATTATCAGATTCTGAAAATCTTCTCGTAAATAATAATCCTGAGTTTCACGAGTATCCTCATTTAACAACCATAAATCCCAAATTACCTTTCTATAATGTCATTACAAATCACCATGTACGTGTTACCAATCTCCATGTAACTTTTTAACAAATGACTGCTTACTGCAGCGGGTGGGAGCAAAATTAATTAATTTCATATCATGATGCCTTTGATACATCCAATTAATTGAATAAGGAATGGCTGAAAATGGTGCCTTGTGTTAATATCTTTTTTTTCCATTTTCAATATATTTAATTTAATCATGATACAAGGACACATTGCAACTGCTTACGCTGTCAAAGACTCTTGGGGTTGTAAGGAAACATCTCATGGTAAGTGGACGACAGTACCAGCGGATGGATCAAGAGAGTTCAGGAGTCACACTCTAGTAGAAGACGCTTCATTTAGTTTCATGAGCAAAACCCTGCATGCAAAGTAGTGAAGCTATACACTGAGCTGAAAATATGAGGTGAAGACTGAGCGTGTGATTTTGAAATGATTTTTGGATTTGCATTTTCCTGTAAAATTAGTTTCAGCAATGCTTTCAGTAGAACTCCTGTTTCCACAAAATGAACTTCATATACGTAGAGGAGTTGACGGTTAGTTAGTCCATCTACAGAAAACAGGTGCTGGATAATATGACACCTTTTGGTCCCTTGTGATGAATTTCAGTCACAAATGGCAAAATTTGGTCCCAGATTTTCACGTAAATGTAGGCACTTGCATCACCCTACAGGGGAAAGGCACTGGTGAAGGAAGGGTACGCCTTTGAGGGGAAGTTGTGGAGCAAATCTGAATTTAAGAGGTAAAACCTAAGATGAGATGAAAATTTTTACAAAAAGTGAGAAAAAAAAAAGGCAATCATGCAGCACTGTGGCTGGAGTCGTTTGATTTAAGAAAGAGAGAGACTTAAAGAGAGGAAGAGGGAGAGGTGATCAGATAAAAAAAAAGTGCTTTATTTTCATTCAATATAAAAGAGGGAATAAAAGCAAGGTAATGGGATGCTCCCTCTTCTCCTCTGGATCTCTCTCCTTCGCGGGTCTATTCGTATCGGCAGAGCTGTACTAGTAACTGCTAAGACAATATGCATTGTTCCCTTTTCAAATGCTTCATTCATTCTTCCCTTCTTTCGTTTTTTCCATTTCTGTGGTTCTGTAAACAATCGGAAAGTCCTCATCACCTCCATCCACTGCTTTTTTTCTCTACATCTCTTCCATGCAGAAAAATGACACCTTGGCAAGTGAAGGCTTCTTAACCGTGGCCCACATTTGTTATAGATTCTTATGAGGCTGATGTAAGAGTATTATAAAACTATTTAACCTACTTTCATAGATATTTTTACTATTTACTCCTATTTTTTAGGTATTATTGTTTGCTTGAACAATTATTTCTTGAAACACAATAAAATTGAGTAAATTAAAGTCATGTTATTTTAATACTCCAACATCAATCATCTTTTGAACACAATATACTGGCTATTTTTAAGATGCTTTCACTTGCCAAAATATAATTTACTGCAGTTTTCCTCTTTTCTGTTCCCATTCCTTTTACTTTAAACCTTGTCCAATAGGGAGCGCTTGCAGTAGAGAAGGCGTCGGGGAGTACCATAGCAACGGAAGAACACCAGCGCTCCTAGGGTGATGAGCACGCAGGCCAATAGGAAGAGAGGGATCACTATCACCGCTGCCCCTCCAGCAAAATCATCTGGAGACTCAATGATGATCACGTCTTCATCTGTCTTGGGCCTCTTTTTAGGCTCCTCGCCCTCACAACCCATCCAGTCTGTCAGGACGGACTTCGGGTAGCCCGCCTCCACCTTCGTCTGCTGGTTGTTGAACTTCCAGTATTTGTTGGCTTTGTAGAAATATGTGTAGGCTAGAAATCAGAAGAAAGAAGGAAAAGGAGATCAGATATTGCAGTGCATGTGGCAGTGGAGACATTATCATCAGTAATGATTTGGATCTGAATTTTATAACAAACTAGGGCTGAAATAATTGTTTGTCAATATCAATGATGCTGACAAAAAGATTGTGTTTCTGTTGTCGAGCTTTCATTTAAATTTTCAACTTAACCCGAGGAGAGCCGAATTTTCTAAAAAGATAACACATATAACAAGCGAAAAGAAAAGAAATCCCAGTGTTGATTCTGAAGCAGCAGAACGCTCAACATTCAGCAGCTCGTCCAGTTACATACATCTGCTAGTTACATATAACTGGTTACTTAGCTTAAATACAACTGTTTAAAACATAATATATAATTAAAAAATTAAATTCTGTTAACATTTCATATTATAAAACAAAATCAGCTTGTCCTGGAAATCTGTTGCCACACGCTTGTCTGGATTGCTTTTTTGGTCTAGGTTACTTCCTCTGACTTGTTTGAGCCAAATCAAAACCCACCCTTATCCCAACTTAATGATTCTTAATGAACCAAAAAAATCGTCATTTTTTTACACTTTCATGTTTGGTTTTCAACTAAAATCTATAGTTTTGTGAAAAAAAAAAAAAAGACGACTTGGGACCAAACAAATATTCCCACACCAGATTTTTCATGTTATGGGGACACCTGGCCCCCACAAGCATCTAATGGCCACACACACCTACACACACAGGAAGTACCCTGCTGAATCAGAACCTTCAGCATCAACCAAAACATCTAGTCATATCCTTCCTATACACCCTGAAGGCTTCAGAACCAGCTATGTCACCCTCAGTGTTCCTGCTTCTTTACCTCCATCTTCACTCATAACGGCTCCTTTAACATTTTCAGGCACTCCTTTCCACACGCTGATGGGTTTGGGGTAGTCTGAGTCCACAGAGCGCGAGTTTTCATTGAAGCGGTAATATCTGCGAGCAGAACCAGAAAAGAGAGGTAATATATGGGAGGATTGTATAAAGGGAAAAAGGGAATTACCAAAGCAGACAGTGGTAGAAAAGGAATCAGTGTCTTGGGAAGGTGATGCAAAACAGTCATTGTCATTCTAGAAATATTACCAAGACTCCAGACTCTAAACTTAATGCCACTTCCTCAGTGTGTAGGATGAACAGACCACTCACTTGTTGCCTCTGAAGAAGTAAGTATTTCCAGTGGGGGTGTAGTAGAGAGCAGCATCAAGCCTGTCTTTGGGAAGGCCTGTGCCCAGCTCCTTAAACGTTTTAGGATATCCTTCATCCATAGTGGCCTCGCTGAAAACCCAGTACTTATCGCCTAGGAGAAAGACAGACAGACATACACTTACTGGCCATTTTATTAGAAGCACCTACCTAGTTTTTGTTTTCCAATTAGAGGCTCTAGGCCACATTTTGTATTAGTCATTTTCTTGCCCTTGACAAAAGGATCACCGGTTGCTTGACCACTCTCAAACCCATAATGACAAAAAAAGCATGTAAAACTGTCTGAGAACTCTTTACACCAAACTCTCTCACACCAGCACCATAAGCACTGACATCCTGTTCTTAAACTGATGTCAGTGTTCTGAGAATGACTCACAACCCAAAAAATTTAAAAGCAATTTCCAAATATGGCCACGGAAGGAGGGCCGATGCACAGTTCATTGTGTACCCACCTGTAAGTGTACCTACTGAAATGGCAAGTGTGTGTGACAAACTTGGAACCCAAGAGTACAAATCAATGCAAACATAACCAAGTGAAATGAATAAAGTAGGAACAGAACTGAAGTAAGTGTTGTACCTTTAAAGAAGACAAATTTGCCATCAGCTCGTTCATAGGCGGCGTTAATGGAAGGTGGCAGGCCCTTCCAGAAGTGTCCGATGGGCATGGGGTAGCCCTGCTGAGGCTTACGATCCCGCATTCTCCAGAACCACTTCTCCTACAAGATGAATTCATTTATAATAAATTGTGCACACAGATACATTAAGTGCATCACATGTACAGTAGGCTATCTGGAATATTACAATATATATAACGATTCTAAATGATTTACAGTATAAGGCAGAGTTGGGAAGATCAGCATAAAGCCACACTCAATAAAACAATAACCTGAGAAGAAGATGAACTACTTGAGTAATAAAGTACCAAATTTGGAATTCGGTTCTAAAACGACAGTGGAACCCCTTATTACATCTGACATCAGAAGTAATTTTTTTCCTGGTGGCTATTCTTCAATGTCAATGAAAAGAAATTAGGAACAAAGTGTAATTGGCTATAATGAAACTGAACAAACTGCATGTAACTTATAAATACACTACAGGAAATGTACAGCACTATTGCATCATATAGTTTTATTACTCAATAAGTTATCTCATAGGGTTTAATAATAGACATCTGGACCCTTAGACTGGTCCTGGTCATTTAAGGTCCTGGCCTTTTACTTCCGTTTACACAGAATAGTGCTTAAATGAAATTAATTGTGGACCCACTTCTGCTATGAGTAACTCAGTCAGCGTCACTCTTACAATAAATCAGCTGCTTCACTCACTTTGAGTCTGTACAGATCAGTCACTGATGAGTGTCACTGCTGGAAGACTCTGTAAATGCACTGCATTTTTAATTACCTTGAAGACAAACATCTCTCCACGCAGCATGGCAATGGTGTCAAAGTGGCCTTCACAGATATCTGGTCCAAAAGTGGGCCTGTCTGGTTTGCTTGTCGGCCGTGGCGCGGGGGGCTTGGGAGGGTCTACCCGTCCAGCACCTAAATGTGGATAAATCATTTCAATAAATGTTTAAACAGTTTCTTGTTTGAATGAGAACTCTTTTTGAAAATCCTCTGCAACTGGAACCATTATAAACACACACGAAATATAATTGAATCATCTTTGAGAGATGTTGCAATCAATGATAAATATGCACAAATACAAAAAATGCCAGCTCAGCACCAGCATTACGGCAGAAAAAAAGTTGAGCTTTTATTATCAACAGTAGAGCTGGTCTGGAAGTGGAAAGAATGCTTCCTCATTTCCTTCTACTAAGCACAGCTGTGAATTAAAGCAACAGTGGTGGGACCAAAAGTAAAGCAGACTGACCGTAAATCTGCTGAATTCCGCGCCTGTCGTCGTCAGGCAGCTCAAAGTTCTCGGTGTCCATCCACTGGTAGAACGGAGCCATGATGGCGGAGGGGTCGCCTGAGTGTTCCAGACCCAGAGCATGACCCAGCTCATGCACCGCAACAAGGAACACATCATTACCTGAGAAAAAGAAAGAGATTATTAACAGATTTGGAAAAAAAAGGGAATTTCATATTGTTTGCCTGATTTCTGAAAACGCTCTGAAGATTATTTCTGAAACATCACACAACACTGTTGGAGATTTGCAGGCAGGTAGGGGTTCAGACAGAGCCTATTGTAACTTAGCTTCAAATAACATCTTTGTAATCCAACCTCACACTTTTGCTTTACCTTCTTGGTCAACGTTCCCAGTCGTCCACGGCTCTGCTCCGTCAAAGTGCGTGTCTCCTCCAATCCCCTGACCAGGGAAATAAGCATGGGCCAGGAACCCGCCCACCCCATCAAAAGGCGTGCTGTCACCATGGAAACCCTCGGCGAAGGAGAGCATGATGTCTGCAAACTTCTCTGGCCTGTCTTTGATATGACTGAATGGAATTTCCCGGAACTTCAGTGGCGTAACCGACTCCCACACCTTGACGGCCTTCCTGATGGCCTCATAAGTGGCATGCTCACCCACTTTAGGAGTGTAGTTCTGAATACTGAGAAACAGAGAGACCAGAGCACCAGTAAACATCTACAGTTTTATTTGCCCACCTGTCTGTTTATTGTACATAAAGAATTATAATTACTAAGCTTCATCCCATACAGCACTTTGGGCAATAACAGAGGATAAATGAATAAAACCTCTTTACTCTAAATCCACGTAAGTGAGATTGTACTTTAACAATAGCTGAGTTATGCATGAAATGACTGCAGTTTTCTTTGAATGGTTTAATTTATATTAACGAGTTTGCTTAAGCATACCCAAACCTCTCCTTGTGGCAAAATAGGTTTATTTGTACAATCACCCAGTCCCTTTTATGGCTACTTAATGTTTCTTTAAATCAAAAGCACAAATGGTGACTTGGACCATAGAGGACAAATCTCTGCTCTATGACACGTCTTTCTTATTTTTTTCTTAATTTTTAACCGTTTATTCGAATGCGATATGGGGTTTTCATACAAACAAATGTAATCATTTCCAAGATAAACATTTGGTCTGATTGCCTGTGACTTTTGTACAGTACTACATGTTTTCTATTGAACAGGCCTGCTAAGAATGACATGAATTACATGTTGCCTGAAAGTTAATTGATTAAAGTCCCACCTGAAGGTGATCTCTCTCTTTTCCCATTTTAGCCCCTGGATGACATAGCGTTTCTTCCTCAGGTTGCTCTTCAGCTCAGCGCCAAACTTATCAGGAACTCCACAGCGTGGCCGCTCCATCGCCCTGGCAAAGGATATTATAAATTATATATTTATATATATATATATATATTATCTGTATGGTTGGTTTCCCAAACAGGACTCAAGACTAGAGCAGACTAGTAACAGAGATTCTCCATTGTAAATGTAAATGTAGTCCAGAACTATTCCTGCATAGGAAACCAACCCACAATGTAATAAAATACATGTCACAAGTGACAACACACATTTAATCACGGATTGTCGTCACGGACATAAATAAGAGTTAAACTGTATGATGTCAATGATGAGTCTGTTTTATGTGTTCTCTTTGTTGCTTTATGTGCTCTACGATATTGTGGTTTTTGTTTTGTTTGTGCGCTTTTGTTTGTATGTTCAGTCTGCCCAGGAACAGCTAATGAAAGAATAACAACTGGCAACATCTGGAATATTAAGATCTCAAAACAATGATGCTGATTATTTTGCATTATCCCTTCAATGAACAAATAATGTGATGTATACTGAAATGTGGAAACAGCATTCATTTCCCCTACTGATTGCAATCTTAATTAAGCACCAGTATCCTGGACTGTGATTGTCTGGCTTGAGGCTCAGACTCACTTCAGCGTGGCCGGGTCCAGTTTTCCTGTCACAGTGAGGCCGTAGAACTTTTGCATGGCCGAGACTGCAGTGTCTATGGACTTTGGGGAGCGGATGGCCTGCGCTCGAACATCACCAGGAGGAAGATAACCATACTGCTGTAGCCACATCTGCAAGACACAGAGAGGAAGCGAACCAGATGACACCTCATGTAATAACTGTCATCAGATATAATTAGCTCACAACTATTGTCCATGTATGGTCTTTCTGTTTCTTTTTGCCGATTACATCAACACCACATCCTGCTACAATATCAGAAATAAACCTTTTCTTAAGAACTGCCAGGAATATGTCAGGCAAAAAAATGCACAGAGGGCCGGTGTTTATTTCTGATGTATTTCAAAGCCAGTGCCGATAAATAAACATTTATAAAATGTAGAAACATTTATAAAAGAATAGAATATTTTGTTCAATATTTAGTTGATTCATTTTTATTTTTTCCCAACAGATTTTCTATGCAATTTAAAAATACAGCTTTCCTTTATTGTGTTATTTTTTCCATGATTAATGGACCTAACAAAATAGGCAAAATTCACTTAACATGATTTTTTACATTAACTTCCATTCTTATTTAAGAATGTTTCCCCCTTCTTCAAAAAAAACAAATGATTTGGAGATGCACTATTCTATTGTAACAGCTTTATTCCTGTAAGATTAAAAATACAGCACACTGAATAAAATACACACACTGTAGCTCAAAAGCCTATGACTCAAAAAACTATGAGATTCTAATGTCATCCTTGCCTTCCCAGTAACTGTGTACAAGCTTAAATAAGAGGATGAGTGTTTTCTTATGACCCTGAATGAACGTGTATGTGTGTGTGCGTGTGTCCGTCCATCCAACTGTGTGTGGGCTTCACTGAGTTTGAAGGTTTGAGTTTGAGTCTGTGGAGAGTGACGCCAAGCTGACTTTGTACCTGAAACAACCTGGGTTGGCAAGAACATCCTTATAAAAATACACAGTCGACCACAGAGCAAGAGACTGAGAGAGAGACAGAGAGAGAGAGACAGAGTGAGTGTGCTGGGGCGAGAGAAACATGGATGAAAGAGAAGACAGACAGAAAAAATAGACAGAAGTAAGGGCTGACAGAATGGAAGAGAGAAACTGAGAGAGAAATTGAGAATAAAAACTGAGGGAAACAATCACAGAAATAAAGAAAGAGAAGAGAAAGACAAAAGAGTCAAAAGAACAGAGAGAAAAAAGGGAGAAAGGAATGGGGGAGGAAAGGAGGAACAAAGAAAACAAGAGAGAATAAAACACATAAAATGTAATTACAGCCTCTGGCTAGTCACATTCTCATAAACCTCATATATCTGTGTGTGTCACTGAGGGGAAAGCTAAATAAAGTCAAATACACACTCACGCTAATGGTCTGATGGAGACACAACTGCACACACACAAACACACACACACTGGTTTTTTTTGTCATCAAAACTGAGGAAGTCCTCTAATCTGGCTACTCTATCTCGACTCCTTATTATGGTTCCTTTCAGCTTTGTGCTCTTTTCACCAAACTAAAACAAGGTCACCAAATGTTTCTCCAAAAATGAGCAGAAACGTCAACAAATGGCCGGTCTGTTGAGCATCAGCAGTCCGCTTAGAAACACCACCCTACATACACACTGTGCTATCACTGAACCTTAAACTTGGCTAAAAGAACCCAGAGACCAAGACTCAAAAACACTGTCTGCAAATCATCTCCTGAGTCACATCAAGGTCAAGAAAAGACCCCTTCTCCATTCCTGCCAAATGCCACTGATGAGAGTCTGCTGAAATGTTATGGTTCTGCAGCAGAATTTCCATTAAGAGAAGGATGTGTGTGCACATGTGTGTGTGTGTGTGTGTGAGTGTGTGTGAGAGAGAGAGAGAGAGAGAGAGAGAGAGAGAGAGAGAGAGAGAGAGAGAGAGAG
>JBBPDB010000011.1:703947-717546 GCA_037974465.1 Brachypetersius altus | reverse complement strand
GAGAGAGAGAGAGAGAGAGAGAGAGAGAGAGAGAGAGAGAGAGAGAGAGAGAGAGAGAGAGAGAGAGAGAGCACATAGTACATTTATATATAGCCTATACATATATATATATATATATATATATATACACGGCTATATATAAAACACCATATGGAAACAAGTATTGGGACACCTGACCGTTCCTCCAACAGACTTTAATGGCATTGCATAGAGCCGATTCCTCCCTTTGTAGGTCAGGGTTCTGTGCAGGCCAGTCAAGTTCCTTCACACTGAACTCATCCAACCATGTTTTAATGGACCTTGCTTTGTGCAACTGGGCACAGTCATACTGGAATAGAAAAAGTTCTTCCCCAAACTGTGCCCACAAAGCTGGAGGTATTTCGTTGTCTAGAATGCCTTTGTATGCTGGAAGCTTTAAGATGGCCTTTCACTGAAAATATGGGGTCTAGTCCAAACCCTGAAAAAAGGTGACAGTACTTTTGTATATAGCGTGTTATTATTAAAAGTTGGGAACGTATTTCATGCCTTTTAGTAGTCTAGTCTGTATTTGTTTTTGTCTGTCTTGGTAACTTTTGCACAAGCTGATGTCTGGAACGTCTGAAAACAGGCAGCAGCGACCCCCTGTGTTAAACGCGCTAAAACACAGAACCGTCGTGATGACATCACCAGGACGTCTGTGGGAGGCCGTTTGATCTGTATCGGACGGACGCGGAAGTGGCCGAGAGCGAATGTCAACAATACACAAAGACGGAGAAAAGGTACGTAAACGGGTTCGTCTCCTTCTCCCATACAATATCACGAAAGATTTCGCGCCATGGTAACCGGGCGGTGAAGTATTTGGGCTGCCCTTGAGCTGTCAGTGACTTAAAAATGACAGAATCTGAACAGCTGCCAGCCAGTTTTAGCTTAGCTTAGCTAACAGAGTAAGGGCAGTAAAGTGGGAGAGCAGCTTTAATGGCTCTACCTGGTAACATTAAGGCTGGGTGTCACTTGGGTAGGGTTGCAAATGTCTTATTTGCCTGCTTGACCCATTTTTGAGTACTTTCGTGTCATTTTACATGATGGATTTTCGAATCGAAACCAAACCAATCACGAACCTGCGTCACTTCTGAGAAAGGAAACGAGGCGAGGCAGAAGAGAGTTTAAGTACACTTCTGCTTACGCCCCTATTTTTGAATAGTTTTTCTCCTTGAATCTCTTTCCTGTGTTTAGTTTTTCCCATGTTGTTTACGTTATTATACTTGTTTACCTTACCTGGTTTAAGTAATTTCGGTTTAAATAGCGACTTTCAGCCACAACACAGTAGGAACAATTATGTAATGAAAAGTTTCGGGGTATTTTACTAGCAGAACATAATGTACTTTTCCTTAAATTATCCGCCCACGTTAAAGAAAAGTCCTTGCTTTGCGAAATACCTCCTGTTTCCCCTTATTTTTGGGTTTCTTGTACACACACACACACACACAAACTTTTTATATCAATACTGTTTGGTTGTATTATTTTTATTCTACTGGTAATACTCTTCTTATTTTCTTCTCTTGTTCTGTTCACTTTAGTGTTATAACAATGTACATTTTCCACCTGTGGGACTAATAAAGGGTTATCTTGTCTTATTTACAGCAAGAGGCTACGGCTGCGATGGTATCATGCGCTGTGGAAAACTGATGGATTTCTCGACCATATCTTTACCATGGAGCTGAGCTCATTTTTAATTTTCCCACCACAATAACGTCGTATGTCTTTGAACAGAACAGCATGGCTGCCCTTTCGTACAATCTGCCTATCCTTGTTATTTTATTTTTGACAGGTATGAGTTGTTCTAACTTCTGTGTTTTGACCTACTGTGTTTATAATGCTGGCTTGTGGCAGGCTCTTTCCACACATCCAGATGGCAGATTAAGATGGTTTCTATTGCACAAATAATTAATCCTACAACAGCTAAACTACTGCTGTTCCCACAGAGCAAGTTCTGCATGCATTAAGCTACATAGGGGTGGTAAAAACAAATTTGTTTTTCAAACTGACACTTTTTATTTTTATCTCCCTCCAGCAGTTTTCAACCTGGAGCAGGCCTCCAGTTTGAGTGAGTAACTTAAAAATTGTCTGTCATGCACACATTGTGTACAATTTTTGATTTGAACTGCGTCCTGTCTGTGTGGATTTTATAATATATATTTTACATCTATGCATGCATATGATTTTATGTATTATACTGAATTGTTTTGGCAGCAGGTGATTAATACTGCAGCGTAATATAATATTGTACAATGAATGGTCACTGGTTGCACTGTTTATATATTACTCTGGTCACTCTGTTAATTACTCTGTTTACATTTCTCTGGTCACTTTTCACTCTGTTTTATATTGCTGAGCTATTATTGCACAATGCACTTTAACATTCCATTTGCACAATGTACATATAAATGTCCAGATTTTAATTTTAGATTTTAATTTTAATTTAGAATTTACTTATTGCTTTAATGTTCGCACAGTCAGTAAAGGAGCGGTTCAGGATACATTTCACTGTGTGTTGTACTTGTATGACTGCATGTGACAAATAAAGTATCTTGAATACAGTATAATGTACAGTAGTTAGGATTGTCATTTGATTGCAGTTATATAAGATGATCAGGGTAATTTTCCAGCGTTGTTAGATTCAAAACCATGTACGTTTCTGCACTTTCATCGAATAAATGTATGCAAAAGACTCACGTATTGACCTCACTGGCACTAAGTGTTAGGGTTTCAGTTCTCATGGTTGTTGGTTCCATTGTCAATTTACTCCATTGTGTGGAATTTAAGCTGAGAACTGTAATCATATTTTTTTGATAATGGTCTTTCATGTGTGACTTGACAGCTTTCAAATGGATGTGGAACCTACACCATTTCCTTCTGTAGTTTTGATTTCATGTCTTTATGCATAAAATATTTATTGTGATAACCTTCTTTATAAGCACCTTATTTTACAATGTACAAAAAGATAAATCTAAATTAAGTGTCTTAATGAGTGAAGTATAGCAGCAATAAGTGAAGTATTATATTGCAGAACGGTTATACCATAAGTAGCCTGTAGTGCTGATCAAGGTATTCCCCTTTTTTTCTGACAGTGTATTGTGGCAATTCACCTAAAGTACAACAGGACAGGCAAGGAGAAATTTATAGTTCAGCCTATCATGGCCCGCCAGGCCCAATTAACTGTAGCTGGACAATCGTCTCTGAAGTGGGGGAACGTGTCATTTTGAGGTACTGTTGTCTCTTTATGCTGTAAACAGAATACATAATGCTTCATATGCAAAAAGTGTGGTGGAACCTTTGTATTGTCATATTTAGGAAGACCTTAAGACGCACCTGCACCTGCATTACAGTAACATAAAACTGGACTCTAAAACTGGAACTTCTCAGTTCTTAAACCAGTCCTTTATGTCCCATAACAAAACAAATAAAATATTTAGTTACAGCGACTTAAAGTGAGGGTATAATGGACAGATCCTGTTTAGTGAAATCTAAGAAGCCCAGATATAATCTTAAAAAAACTGCTGTGTAATCTAGGTGTATGTTGTGAATGTTAGGTTGTTGATAATGTCTACACGTCTAGAATGGACTGCTCTTGTCATAAATTTCTACATTAATTACAGTCACAAAGTGAGGAACTAATTATAGAATGGCTGGAAATGGTAGCCAGTGAAGATGTTCAGAGAGTTAATTAATTAGGTGTACTAATAAAATGTGCTATAGTTTTACCTTACCACAGGCATGGTATAATTTTCTGTGTGCCACCTTTAAGGTGAATTCTTGTGGGTTTTGTCATAAATCTATTTAAATCACTAATTTCTCATCTTTGTCTTCTCTTTTGAAGTTTCTCGGACTTTACTGTTAAATGTGGCCGGGAATGGGTAAGCTTGACAACGCTTACTGGTTCGCCCATCTCACTCTGTGGTTACCAGCTGCCTAAGCCAGTTGAGTTGTATGGGGGAAACATTACAGTGACACATCGCTACTACCCACACTTCTATTCTGATGCAGGATTCCGCCTGTCATATATCAGAGGTAAAGAGTACATTCTAGCTTATGCTGGAACGTGGATTGTTTGTTCCTAGTTAAAATGTTAAAGTACTTTCATGGCAGTTGAAAATGTATATCAAAAGACTGTATTCTGTCTCTGTGCAGACTCTGGTCCCTGTTATCCAGGGGAGTTTGAGTGCTACAGTGAACGCTGTCTTCCTGCATCCTGGCACTGTAATGGCCAAGTGGAATGTCTGGGGGGGGGCGATGAGCTTGGTTCTGATGAGGAAGGCTGCGACTTTTTCAACCCCCAGTCTCACCTGGACCATAATCCCTCACGCTTTCCAACTAAAACCCCCACCAGTGCAAGTGTGGACTCAAACACAGAAAAAGACCATATGTCACAGGGAGAACCTAGCCTGCCGCTTCTCCAAGGAGGGCCATGTGGAGGCAGTCTGCAGGCATTTTACGGCTCCTTCGTCCCTCCAGTACTGACGGGAGCCCAAATGGAGTGTGTGTGGACTGTTGATCCCCAGGACCCAAGGCCTCTCAAGCTGGAGCTACAGCAGCTGGCACTGGGGCTTAGAGACGTCATCATTATCACTGACCAGTCAGGCGGGGCTGGCAATGTTATTAAAACTGTGAGTAGGAAGTGAGAGTGTGTTGTATCTGGTTCTTTTGTTCTGTTAACAAATGGTTCTGTATAGTACTAAAAAGAGTTCCACTATTGTTGTATGTAGTCCATCTTCCAAAGTGCTACAGCAGGCATGAACTACTGGAGGGCTGGTGTTTAGCATAGTTTGGTAGTTCCCATGGATTAAAGTTCCATGACGGATTTCCGTCAACTGAGGGCACTAAAGGTTAATAATGAGACTGATGCAGGCTGTCATTTTCTTTGGTTTAATTACGATTTAATTATTTTTCCTAAAAATAAACGTTACGGTTTCGGCAGTCCTCTTAAACATTGACGGCTGCGGAGTAGCTTACTGGCTGCGAGCTGTTTCTCAACGCTTCTTTAAGATGCTAAAGATTGGAAGTCAGTAGTGTGTCATGTAGGGTCTCGTTCACTAATAGTAGCTAAAACAGGTCTGAAAACAGTGGAGAAAACCAATGGCTTAAATAGATAAAGAAGCCAAAACTCCAAAGCTTGATATTCAGGACAGTTGCTCCGGTGTCGCGAGTGCTGCAAGAGCTTATGCTCCGTTAAAAATAAATAAATAACAGCAGTTTTGGAGTCTGTTTTCTTGCTGATAACAGAGGAATCGCAGTGGGAAGTAGTGTAGTATTGTGTCGTTCACAATCTTTTAGGGGAACGTACTAAACCGAATCACTTGAAGTGATTCCCGCAGCTCTTCCGTCAGATGATTTTTTTTTTTTACTATAATCCATGAGTTCCTCTATTCAAACATACCCATAATGAGTGGCAATGACTGGAGTTTACAGACATAAAAGGTTTATTAACAAGGCGAATGCGTCGAATGAAGTGGACAGTAAATGTATGGGGGCTTTAAAAACCCATAAACACTATTATGTCTAATATACTTGTACCAGCACAACACATACTAACATCCCACTGTCCTGATGTGGTGAGAATGGTCCTTCACCTAAACAATCTCTAGTTAGTAGTAATTGTATAGTGGTTGTTTTTCATCCACCAATGAGGTAGATTTAGGCTGCAGTCAGTTATTACAGCAGTCAGTAGTTGTATGCCTTTGGTTGTATGGACCTGATTAAATGTCCAATTGTTCAGTATGGTCAGAAGGTGTTTTTGATGTAGTATTTACTTATATGTTGGTGCATTTTTATCTTGTGTGAAATGATTTTCTTTTTATATCCTTTGTTTGTGTTAGATCACATATACATCCAATTACAAAGCAGTGGAGGTGGAGTCCCAGACTGGCCTTCTATCGCTAACGTATAATGTACCAGCTGGCTCTGAGGGGCGGGTTTTCAACGCCACTTATCGCATTGCAGACTACTGCCTTCCCTGGGAGGGTCTGTGTAAGGGGTCTGAGGGGGGCTGCTACACACAGAAACAGAGGTGTGATGGCCACTGGGACTGTGCAGAGACTGGTCTAGATGAGGAGGGCTGTGGAGGGTGCTCAGCTGGCCATTTCCCCTGTGGAGCAGTTCAGAGAGTGGGTCACACCAATGGCCATCCTTACTGCTACTCCATTGCAGAAAGGTGCAACTACCAGCTGAACTGTGCTGATGGCAGCGATGAACGAGAATGCACAGTGTGTCAGCCAGGAACATTCCACTGCGACAGTGACAGGTGGGTGTGAGAATACATGGTAGTGTCAAAACTTTGCTTTTACAAACACATTGTGAAGTGAAATGTGCCTGTGCACAAAACTAAATGAAATGTACACGATAGTGGAACAAATAGGCTAAACGAGTCAAATTAATGTAGGTTAATACAGTTAATAAGACTTATGGTGTGTGTACTTGTATTTTCAAGTTTAAAATACATAGGACACTGGATCTATTGAACTTGTTATATTATGAGTTGTGGTGCATCAGAATGTGTGGGGGTGGTGTAAAACATACAGTTGTGCCCCATGCACAGATGTGTTTTTGAGAGTTGGCGCTGTGACGGACAAGTGGACTGTAAGGATGGCACTGATGAGCTGAACTGCAGAGTAACCTTGCCTCGAAAGGTCATCACTGCTGCAACTGTGGGGAGCCTGGTGTGTGGACTGTTGCTGGTCATTGCTATGGGTTGCACCTGCAAGCTCTACTCACTTCGCACACGTGAATACAGGTAAATTAGTTTCATAGCTTCTTATTGAAAATGTTGTTTTTACTTGCCTTTTTTTTACTTCAGGGTAAAAGATAAAGTGCCGTGTTGGACAGATTGAGATATATCTTGATTGAGATATATCTTGATTGAGATATATCTAATGTTCTTGCCCGTGTTGTAACTTTGTATGGTGGTTCTCTTTTGCCTTAGCTTGTTTGCCCCAATCAGTCGCCAAGAAGCAGAGTTTATTCAGCAGCAGGCCCCACCTTCCTATGGTCAGCTGATTGCTCAGGGAATCATTCCTCCTGTAGAGGACTTCCCCACTGAGAACCCCAATGAGGTAAAGAACAAAAATATTTTTAATTGTTGAGACATTTGAGACATTACACATTAAAAACAAAGCAGTGTTTAATTTACATCTGTCGTGTGTTATTTTAATCAGTGAGTTGGTGTAGCCCCTTGATATTTACTTGTTTTGTTTGCTCCCTCTCTCAGCCTACCTCTCTATCTTTGAGAGGACTGCTTCAGCTCCTGAGACAGGATAATATCTCCTCCTCTCGGCGAAGACGCAGGCCGCGATTTGTCCGCCGTGCTATTCGCCGCTTGCGCAGGTGGGGCGTCATTCCCAGGCCTGCCTCTAGGTCCACACAGACAGCAAGTTCCACTTCTCAACAGACAGAGGCGGCTCCTCCAGGCCAGGAGGTTAACCAGTCAGGCTCTGACAGCTCCTCATCGGCCAGGGAAGTGGCCAATCAGCCCTTGCCTCAAAAAGTAGGTTTGGGCCAACAGACAGAGCAACAACAGCAAGCTGAGGCTCAAGCGCTTCCACCCCCTCCTGCCCCTTCACCTCCACCTCCTCCCTCGATCCAGCCTGGCAGTGCTTCAGAAACTCCGCCTAGCCCTCCTGTTGCTGTTCCACCCAGCAGCCCCTCGCTCGCCTCTCTCTTCCATGCTCTGGGTTTGAGTATCTCTCTTTTCAGACACTCGCCCTCCCCCACTGCTCTTCCGCTCTCAGCCTCCCCATCTTTTTCCTCCTCTTCTTCAGATGACGAGGTGTTGCTGATCCCTCTCTCTGATGACACAACCTCTGAAGATGATGTGCCAATGCTGACCTGATCAAAACCTGCAGACCTGAGCTAAACCTGCTCCATTTCTCTGCTGCCTTTCTGTTGTTTCTGTTTTTCCTCTTGCACTCTTACTTTTTCACAGGTAGATTTATGATCTCAGCAGCACGTAAGCAGGCATCATAGTTGTAGTCTGTGCTGGCAAGGTGCCTTAACTCAAACGAATGGGTTCATTTTTTCTGACATGAGATTATGGAGTATTGCGTGAGTGTGTCTGTGTATGTTTGTGTGTGGGATGTGCACTTACTCAGAGATGGTGTGTGATGGAAGACAACTTTGCACAGATAATCTTAGCCTCTCTTAATGAAACTGTATTATGTCTTACCTTTTTTGCTAAATATATTGCACCACGCACACACATCCAGTCTGGCATCTTAGGGTTTATTTTTTTAAAGAGCATTCCCACGTTCCTTTTATAATAGGTGTGTATGTACCTCATACTGCTCTACATTTAGCTGTGTGTATTCCTCAGAAGTGCCTTTGAACGAGCTTCCTGTAGATCACTAGACACTATGTGGCTGTACATGTACTTGCACATAAAAGGCCAAACACACACACACACACATACACAGAAGTTTACACATTTATTTTGGAATTCAACCGTGCTATGTCTAAGGTAGTGCATGGCAATTGTGGCAATAATTTTTAATTGTGTGTGTGTGTGTATGCACCTGTTTGAGTGTGTATGCGCGTGTGTATGTGTGTGAAAGCAGTCACTAAGACAATCCCTCTTGGTGCCTGAGGTGCACCGCCAAGCCGAACGACATCGCGGTTGCTCTGATAACTTTTTGTTTATGTTAAGCTTTTGGCTCAGTGAACAATGAATGAAACATATTAGTGCCATAAATATGATCAACCGATCTCGCCTGCTCTTTTAGATCTCTTCATTTTTTCTCTTATTTGCCCTGTCAACATTGTTTTTATTATTGAATGTATTTTCCACATGCCTAGCTGTGTAATGTGTTGCTGGTCAGTGGTGATTGCAATAGAATGGTGTTATTTGGATTGGAAAAGAAAATGATTTTGTTAGGATGTTTCACTGTACATATGCTAAAAGAGTTAGAATGTTCACAATGAATAAATGATTTGCACTTTTACTACGAGTGTTTTGTGTTTTATTTTTTTATTACATTCAGTTTAGCCAATGTTTTGACCTTTTTGTTTCTTCCTGATGCTGGTGGAAGATGTGAAATTGGGAGGAAGTACTGAATGGGCAGTACAACTGAGACTCAGTAGTGAAGAGGTGCGACCTGGATGACTGTAAAGGGTTATTAGCACATCAAAGACTTCATTGTGTGTCACCATCTCACACCTTAATCAATAGAAGCCATTATATATCCTGTGGTTTGTCTCAGACTGTAAAGGGAGGAAACGCCATTATTGTGGTTGTTTTGGGCTTTGTATGTAAGGAGCAACTGGTGAGTATGACTTGATCAAACAATTTCTCATGCATGCTTATTTTTTTGCTTCTGTTTCGTTAACTTTACTTCAGTGCTGCAAACAGGAGCAGTCTATGAAAGGAAATGTTAATCCTTTGATGTGATTTACTTAAAATAGTTCCAAAAATCCCCAAATCATTTTAGTATTGCACAATACACATATAAACATTATTGTACTTCAGTATTAAGATTTAAGTTTTATTAATTGTATTAAATTGAGTAAGAATGTGCAAGTATGGACTTATCTTGGAAGATACAAATACTGACTTGAGACTAGAAGATATTCAGCAGAAAGTATTGAAAAAGGGATTGGGTTTTGGGGAAAATGGGCCAGGGCATCTCCGCTACAGCATTCCAGTCCACTTACCTGTGTGTGATCTGTTATGCAGTTTTCCAGATGACTGCTGTTAAAATCCTCATTCCTTTGCTGTGGCCTCTGTGTATTTTGGGAAAGTGCATCTTTGATGAGGTGCAGAGTTCTGTCAGAGTAGTGTCTCCATCCATGACTCCACCAAGCATGTCTGAGGGGTCCTCAAATGAATATGAAGTCAAAGACAAATTGCCAGTCATTGCTCCTGAGGATGATGGACTGACCCAGTTCCAGAAACGTCACCGTGCCACTTCACCACATTCTCAGTCTCATAGAGCTAAAACAACTGTTGAGGGTCAGACTAAAGACTTCATTCAAGCCCAGCCCATCAGAATCAGGACTTGGACTCCCACAGAAAACACTGTCATCCCACCCTGGGTAAGACAGAGGGTGGAAGCAGCAGTTAGTGAAGCAATCAGCACTGTATCCAACCTACTTTCAGGTAATGTGTGGCAAAAGACACTCCTACTCATGTCTGTAGCAACCTTACAACTGTTTCAAAGTATTTATATTCCCAGTATGTGTTTTGCCTGTAAAAATATAAGTATGAATTCAGTAAACTGTAACAACGTTTTCTTATTGTTTTTTGAAGGTTATTTATATCTCAGTTAGAAGAATACAATTGTGTGAGTGTGTGTGTATGACTAAGCAGTGTCTAGTTGTTCATTGTCCAGGGCACTTCGTAATGATGGGTTTCTTTTTTTTCTTGGGAAATAAAAAGATGTTTAAAATATCACAGTTTCATTCTCTAACCTGTTATTGATGTGCCCAAAGTAATGAGGGTGCCTGACAGGCTGCTACTGAACAGAGACATCGACAAGTACTGCAGATTCATCTGGAGGAACAGAAGCGCCGCCAACTACAACAGGTCTGAATCATATCTCCTCTTTCTCTGTGGTTTTGCTGTTGAAGGACCTCTTCAGTGTTCTCTGACTGCCTTTGGTCCAGTGTCACATTGTAGTTTTAGTCTTTTCCACATTCATTACATGTTCTCACATGTTTAAGAGATAAACGAATGTTGCTTAACTCTTTATCCCACTCACTATCATTCAGGATGACCAAACCAGATCTCTGTCCTAAATCAGATCTCTGTCCTAAATCAGGTCTCTGTCCTAAATCAGGTCTCTGTCCTAAATCAGGTCTCTGTACATCTCTCTTCAGGTGTGGCAGAGCCAGTGAGAAGTACAGAAGTGAGAGCTGTCTGGGTGTGACTGTGAGTTGACTCTTCTCATATGAATACTTTTTGTTAGTTATATATAGTCCTAATGTACACACTGGAGAATTAGGCACAATAATCTAGACAACAGAAGGCAATTTTTACAGAACGTATGCTAAATTATAGCCAACCATTTTTCATTTACAACACATTCTTGTCAAGTTTGATTTTCTGATATAAAGCATTCTATTCTAATCTCCACTCTAATCCACAGCTCATCATTACGGGCACATCTAAAATAATTTCTTTCTTCATTTTATTTCTTTCTACTTCTTATTTCTTGTTTGCAAATGTTTGGCCTATAGATTTAAATATCCAGAACAAGCAATCTGTGGAAAAATTAGGGTTATATGATTGACCACTTTAGCTTTAAATGGTACTGCACAGACAATACTTTGCTCAGACAATCCTTATGCCAGAATCTGACTTCCTGTTGATTGACAGATCCCAGATGACCATCTGAGGGGCTATGCTGTCTATTCACACCCTGAACAGCCGGACCTGAGAGAGCTCAAGCCAGATGGGCCGGGGGTCCCGGATGCTGACTTCCTGCTTTATGTGCACAATCTCAGCACTGATAAATGTAGAGCTGATGTAAGTAGTTTCTTTTATTTGAGTCATTTTTAGACCAGTTTTTCATCTTATATTGATTAAGATGCAGCACCCTAAAGGGAAGTTCCCCTGACGTTTTTAACATGAACTTGTTGCGATGTGAACAAAATTGTTAAGGAAGTGGATGTCTGAATGGATGGAAATATATAACCTGACGCCCTCCTTTAGGGTCAAATGCGTCTAGAAGTGTTAATGACTGAACCATTGAATTATGCAAACATTTTGGAAAATCAATATTCCCCTTTAAGGTGGTAGTGCAGTCAATATTTAATATGTAATACAAATGTAACTACATATAAATGTAGTTATAAATGTGTTGCCCATTTTCTTCATGGTAAATGTAATGTAAATCCCTGCACTATTGTGATGATTGTCAGTATAGCTTCAGTTGTGAAGGAATATAGCCCATTATAGACTTCTGTGATGTTCTTCTCAGTCCAGGGTGTTGGCCTACTCCGCTCACTGTCACACAGAGGAGGGGGGGCGACCTGTGGCGGGCGTCATGATCATCTGCAGAGAGTCTCTGACTATGAAGGGGTTGAGTCATGAACGTGTGGTGCAGGTAACTGTGCAGAATGTGTCTAAATAACTAAATTAAACGAAAGAAAATAAGAAATTGATCAAATGTGTGCAGCTTTCTGTCATCCATACTATTTCATTATATATTCATTCAGTATCTTATTATGTGCAGTTGTCTTATGTTGTGAATATCGCTACTTATGTAAATATTACTTATATCTCTAATATGTACAATAACATACGAACCACTATTTGTGTTTTTAGTAATTCACTTAACTGTAAGTTACTTATCAACAGTATAAATTCTCCAGTATTGTATATATAGTGTATTGCATTTTCTGATTCTGTTTCTGATTTGATAGACTGTGATCCACGAGCTGTTCCACATGCTGGGTTTCAGTAGAGAACTCTTCAGCACATGGAGAGACGTTCCCCTCGCCGCACAGAGTCAGTGTGATGTGTGAGACTTCTATAACAGTGGAAGTGATGTGAATGTGAGCGTTGAATAGTGTGTGTTGTAACTGTGTAACTTGTGTGCTGTAGACATGAGCTACAGCCCTCGTGGTCATGTGACTAACACGGATGAGACAGGACAGATGAGGCTTTACTCTCCTAGTGTGATGAAAGCTCTGAAGACACACCTCAATAGCACACACACTGATCTGGGAGCTCCATTGGAGAACCAGGTAATAACTACACACACACAAGCCCCACCCCCACACACACACACACACAAACATGCTTAAGCTTACCAAATGCACTCAAACGGACACCCTCTCTCTCTTTCTCCCACTCTTCTGTCTCTCTCTGCTTCTCTCTCTCGCTCTCTCTCTCTCTCTCTCAGGATGCTGGTGTTGGTGGAGTTTCCTCCCACTGGGAGGCTCGGGTTCTGCAGGGTTCCATCATGATGGCTGCTCTGGGAGAACCGTCTCTTGTTCGGATTGACCTGGTCACTCTCTCTGCCCTACAGGACACCGGCTGGTACTCAGTTAACCTCAGCCGAGCCCAAAGCCTGCTATGGGGAGAGGGTAAGATATCTGTAACTGAGCTCAGAGCCTGCTGTAATCTGTAAAAGACATCGGACAGGCATGTGAGAAATGATTCGGGTGCTTCTTTACAATAAAAACACCTTTTAAAGGGTTTATGATAAGCCTTTTTTCTTTTATGTGTATGACTGCTTAGTAATGACTTTTTGGAGGAAAAAAATGTACCATTTATAAGGGGAGTCTCCTTATCTTTAATTTTGAATTAATGTATTATTACATTAAATACATTTACTAACGATTACATGTGACTCATTTGTGTGTGTTTGGTTGACCATTTTCACATCTTTCTTGGAGCAAGCCCAGTATTTACAGTTATCAGCTTATATCTACTCCAGCTAATTAATCATTCGTTAAATTAAAGTGCAACTGGATTTTAACGACTCCAAGTCATGTCTGGAGTGCTGGAACCAAACCTGTGTTTGGTTCCAGCAACATTGGGCAGTTGGATGGTCTAGTGGTTAAGGCATCCGCCCCGTGACCAGAAAGTCCGGGTTCGATCCCCAAGACCACTAGGCACCACTGAGGTAC
>JBBPDB010000011.1:678415-703847 GCA_037974465.1 Brachypetersius altus | reverse complement strand
CCTGATTTTATTAGCTTCAAGGAATAATACCATTCATAATATTGAAATCACTTAGATTTGTAGTATCTAAATAATGAATCATTTGTAGTATCTAATAAAACAACCAGAGTGACCGTAGATGAAGGTGATGCTTTCAGTGCATGAGATGGGTTGGATTCTTGTGTTTATCTGGAGAAACCCTTTAAGCTGTGTGTATTCTGACACACCATATTAGTAAACTGGTGGGCTTATTAATGGGGGAGCCCCCATTGCTGGTGCAGGTGTTCAGTTCTTCTTACAAAGCTTGTATAATTTCCATGGCAGTAAATGGGAAGCTCTGGAGTAGTTGCACATGAGCCTAAATTCACCATGCTCAATGCTAAGGGTAAGCCATAATCTAATAAAGCCCCCCGGCACTGGGACCGTAAAGCAGATATCTGGATAGGTGGAGTTCTATCCTGTATATTTGGTGCGATGCTGGAGTGGTGTTTGAGATTCAGCATCAGTACCTGACCTAATTTATGCCCTTGTGACTGAATGCAATCAAACCCTCAGAGCAATGTTACAGCACTTTGTGTACAGCCTTTCCAGAAGAGCAGAGGCTGTTACTGCAGTAAAGGGACAGAAGCTCCCAGTTAGTGATGACAAAAGAAACGGGTTTCTACAAACTTCTGGACATTGTGTCCGCATTACCGATCCAGGCTAATCATAAGCACAGGCTAAAAGAAATTTCCAATGTTTAGTCACCATTGCCACAAGTCTAAGACTAATTCTAATTCTAATCATATGCATTGTAGAAAAGATGAATGAAAATGGTGTGAATGCATAACCATAACCCTGATTACCGATATACAGTGACCACTCTTTGAAGTGACATTTACGCTGTCGGTAATAGATACTCTGAAGATAATAACAGATTTCTCATTTATTTTTGATGTTTCTAGACCCTGACTGGCAAAGAAATTGAAATTGACATTGAGCCAACAGACAAGGTACGTTTCATCAGTGTTCTTAGTGAGGCCTTAAATGAGAAATGAGAGCAGTACACTGTTACTGAAACTGCTTGAAAATACGTGAACCCATTAAAATGTTCTGTATTTCTGCCGAAATTACATGAAATATCATCAGATTTTTACTATTTGTAGATAAGGAGATAATGTATAATGTCATGTATATTGGAATTTGGAGGACTTTAAGTCTATTGCTCCTTAGAGAACAGCCTTAAAACTAGGATGTGGTTGTGTTTCCTGGCATGAACAGCTCTGTGTTTTCCTGATGGTTTACTCATCAACAGTAACATTAGCCAATGAGAATTTAGTTCCTTTGTAGGTACAGTAGATTTCTTTGTGGGCCATAAAATACTTCTTGGAGTGGATAACATTGGTCTTGAATTTCCTCCATTTGTACAAGGTCACATTTGGATCGTTGGATTCCAAATGCTTAACGGTTGTAATTGTAATCTTTCCAGCATTAACGACTCTCTTTCTTATGATACTTCCCAAGGTTGTGAAGATCAGACTTTGATAGATCCCTGTTTTAAAGAATGTGCCCACTGGGACCTAAATGACATTCCATTGATTGACTCTTATTTCACTTTCAAATACTTTGCATACCTTTGGCATTCACTGATACTTAATATTGGTTTCTGTATCTACTTCTGTATCTACTGATGCTCATATGAAACATATTGAAAAAGTCTTCACAGACTTTTAAGGACCACTGTAGCTTAATGTCAGATGCTGATAAATGGACTAGGCATTCCTATTGTTGTTTATGAAAAACTTTCAGTTGCTTTTCAGAAATATCAGATTTAGTTTAGTGTAACAAAGGCAGTTTGAGATCATTGAGTGTGTTTGCATTCAGGTGGAGAGAATAAAAGAGAGAGTGGAGGAGAAAGAGGGTATTCCACCCCAGCAACAGAGACTCATCTACAGTGGGAAACAAATGTAAGATGGGCTCAGGAATTGTTCCATCTCTGTCTGTCTTCTGACTCTTTAAACGACTAGCTTTAAAAACCTTGCTTTTGAAACACACATTCTTTCAGTTTTCTTTAAGAGAATTCTCTTTGTTCTTTAGGAATGATGAGAAAACAGCAGCAGATTATAAAATCCAGGGTGGCTCTGTATTGCATCTGGTTCTTGCACTCAGAGGGGGTCTCGTGCACCAGCGTTCCAGCAACCACCTGCAGGCCTTATAATCACCACACGTCGCCACCACAGACGTCCCGTCAGTCTCAGCACACAGTTCCCCCAGTGATCTCACGCAAACTCTGCAGTGTCAACTCAGTGTCACCGTTGACCGTTGTGTTATGAAGCCCTTTTGGTTTGTAGTGAACAACAGTATCTTTGGCTCAGCACCCCTTTTCCTCTTATTTATCCTTTGTAGAGCGCTGTCATGCTCAGTTTAGGTTTACTGACAGCAAATGCTGAGCAATTGTTAATATGAAACTGATGCAGTAGAGTTTGTCAATAAAACATCATATTGGCACTTTTTTAGTCCTTCTGATTATTGTGCATTTTGTCATTTAACACTATACAACTGTAAAGGAACATTTATTGAAAGTTACGTAACTATGATCACAGTTTAAATTAGCACAGTTATGTCCGGATTAAGCCTAAACTTCAATACCCTATTTTTTCTCCTATTTTTCGCCAGGTATGCTTAAGGCATTTGTGTGGTTTTATTCAATAAAATCAGTCATAATTCATTTTTCTGTTACTTTTTTCTAACCTCTCTTTATCCCTTCAGATAATACAGGCTGTTTTTGTTATATATCGTCGCTGTCGGGCGGAAACCTCATAACTCCACTTTTGATCTTTGTTGTTTTTTTTCATACATCGATATTATTGGTCAGTCTCCACGTGGGTCTGTAAAATTGGGAAATTATTAACCAATGAAAAGTGTTGAAAATAACTTGGGATGTTTGACACAGTATTCATTTATTTAGAATATAAATCGTGTTTTCAGTTTCCTGAAAAATAGCTGTTTTGGACATATGAGGTTTCCGCCCGACAGCAACGATATGTAAATATCCTGTTTTACTGGCTTCTCTGAATTGTACCTCATTCAAAAAACAACAAAAACACTTATAGCTTCAACATAGGAGCTAAAGTGCTGTTGGCTAAATAGGATGTAAGGATGTTTCATTCCATCTTGAAAACAGTGAACTTAAAATGGACTGGTTTTTAACAGCTAAACTTTCATGTATGAACAATACAGACTGGGATGTAAATGGTATCTTTTGAAACATTATGTGCTATTTCTAGTAACAGAAGGAAAATTTATTTTTCTAAAAATATTGTCCTTTAACACTAAACTAGATCACTTAATCCATGATCATGAAAATTACTCTTCTTTATTGATAACTGTACTCACAGCATGTTGCTTCTGTGCTGAAATAGCTCAGCTGGGGGCGTGTTAAACTAAATCTAAAGGTCCTTGGTTCAGTTCCAGGTTTCCAGGTGTTACAAGTCTTAAAGATGTAGCTCAGTGGCAGTGCATGCTCCACTGCGGTTTATTACAGTTTGCAGTTGACCCTGCGATCAGAAGGCCGTCGGTTCAAATCCTGGTACTGCCATTGGCACCACTGAGGTACCCTTGAGCGACGTCCTGTCCCGACACACTGCTTCCTGCTCACCCCAGTAGTGGATGCCCACTGCTTTACTTGGTGAATGGGTTAAATACTTAGAAAGAATTTCACACTGTGTGCTGTGGTGTGTTTACATTTGACTATATGGGACCACTTACAGTGGTCAACCCTCTCACTACAGACGTTTCTGCAGACTTTAGTTCTATATCTAACATTAATGCACCTGATCCAGCCTGTCAGCGGCTTCTGAAAAACGTAGTTAGCTGGGTCGGGTGTCAGATTATGGCTAGAACTAGACTCCACAGAATGGATCTGATTCTTTTGTTTTTGTCTGTAGGGGGTGCTCCATCAAAACAAACCTCCCACATACAGACCACACTACTCTTGCTTCAATATAGTTTTATTATCCTCTTCTTACATACAGTTGGGATGTGTACAAAACCCATAAGAAACCACATAACAAGTTCAGTAGAAACAGTTCACCCAGATGTGCATTTTGTGGGGTGATTAAATGAGGAGCAATGTTGCCAAATACAAAGCTCACAAAACATGAACCCTAAAGAGACTCAAATATATCATTTGACAAAGACATTCAAAATATTACAAACATCAGTCATGTTGCTGATGGTGGGTACAGTCATATGCAGTGAAAACATCGTTGTCTTGTGGGTAATGCCAGCAAGAGGCTTTCAGTGCCCCCCCTCGAAAGTGAATATACAGAACACTCCTACTTTGGCAGTTCGTAGAGAATGAGGTTGCAGCATCAATGTAGGGCACCTACATTCTGTACAAGAAGTCTGAGCTTGTTTTCTCCTACTTTTAGGTGCAGATTGACTGATTTAACACTATTAAACATACTCTGATATTATTAATCAGGAATGGTTAAAAGTACCCTGAAGTGATTGTTTTTATAATTTTAATAGGAATATACTAAAGGTAAAAAAAAAAAATTAGTTGAAGTAATTAAATTAAAATAATTTTTTTTTTGGTGTAATACACAATGCCTCTACACTGGAGACCACAACAAACTTAACCTACATTTACAATCCTTTACACCACTTGACTTAAATTACATTTAGTTTATAATAGATAGTGAAAGAATTGCTGCTGGTTTGAAGGAGAGAAATGAAAGACACCGTTTGTCCACATCATTTTGAGGGACTGGGAGGGGTTAAAGCTTGCAGAATGTTGATTTGAACTCAGATTAAGCCTGAACCCCAGTTAATGCTGTTTCTTTACATCTTTTAGTCCAAAGCTTATGCAAGCTCATTTTGCCCCAACATTCCGCTGCTTTTTACAGCACCTATAAACATATTCACTATATTTATATATCGTGAGAAAACAAATGAGGAG
Source organism: Brachypetersius altus (assembly GCA_037974465.1). Lineage (NCBI taxonomy): Eukaryota > Metazoa > Chordata > Actinopteri > Characiformes > Alestidae > Brachypetersius > Brachypetersius altus. The sequence continues at coordinate 698,926 of JBBPDB010000011.1, read as the reverse complement.
CAATTGGCACGCAGTGATCATTTTCCTCACAAGTATCATCCAAGTATGACATCAATACATAGGCACATAGACAAATTAGCAAGTTAGCATACCCAAAAATGACATATATATGTATAAACCTCTGACTTTTTCAATTGATTTTGATCTTGGTTTCTGGAGTGCACCTGAATTTTGCACATTTATATTTATGTAACTTCAGTTAGCTGCTTGACATCAGTGATACTATGAGAGCTATGGAAAGTAAAATTTGCTTCATGCCATTTAGTATTGTATGGTGAATGAAATTATGTATTGGACATGGATCAACACACAGCTTCTTCAAATCTTAGGTAATCTGAGCAGCTTTCACCGTGCTGCGTTTACTCGTCTCAGACATGTACATTGTTTCCACAATGCAGTACATGAACATAATTTGGCAGTTCTCTGCTTACTTTTGACATTTTTAGTCTCAGTACATCGTATTTTTTCTTCAGTGACAAACCTGGACAATTTTAGGGGAATCAGCTATGATTCATTCTTTAAATTCTTCATAAGTTAAAATTAGTCCTAAATTGTTTTTATCTTATATGTACAATTCTAGGAAGAACCTGTCAACCTTCACATAAGGTTTTACAGGTTCTTTAAACTCACACATCTAATTCACAAAAGAACCAATCATCCAGCACAGTGATGCAGCATGAGTGCGATACTGTATGTCAAAGGTTAAAGAGGCAGCCAGTCAGGTAAAGTCAGTTATTGCACTCATATTCACTCATACAGCATATCTACAGTTTCTTAATATCAATATGAGAATCATTAAAGTGTGTGATTCCAGTACGAATGCCAACAAGTTAAAGATAAGGCCCAGATTGGAGAGTCAGTTAAAGTCAGGTATACTCTTTGTATTAACTTTAGTACATCTATAGAACTTTTAATATACGTATTATTATATGAATATTAATATGAAGATATATATCTCACTCTAATCACATCTTAGTAGATAAGCACACATTTACAATTTCACTATTGCATCTTTTCCACAATCACATCTGAAGACCAAAAATAGCACTGCATTATTACTTTTTTTCCCCAAAATATATATTTTTATATATACGATAAGGATGATGACCAATCCAGAATTCGGTTCATTTTATCTACAGCTTAATGAATGTGTGTATTTAGGCTGTATGTGTGTGATTTCAGGGTTTGTTAGAATTCAAGAAATCAGCAACAGAACGATGTTCTTCTATTGCCTTCGGTTTATCAACCTGTTTGGCCGAACCTACTACAGCCTGTGCTGTTTATGCAGAACAAAGTCATTTCATAGCCTTTTTGTTTTTTTCATGAACTTCATTTATCTTCAAAAATATCAAGAAAAAAAAAAACCAAACAAAATAATTGTTCAACGGTGATAATAATGGTAATTAGAATACCTAAGCACAGGCTCCTATCTATGTATTATAATATAATTAAGGCAATTTAAAGAGCTAGAAGTGTACTCAAACCAGAGCGAGATTCTGGTAGAAAACTACACTAAACCACAAAATGTGGTTTTTAAATATATATACTTATATATACTATCTAAACCTTACAATCCCAGAGTTATCAACCGGCTAAAAACAACAAACAGTGACTGAAAATACGCAAAATAACGACAATAATGACAGAACTTGACAAAAAATAAACAATCAGGCTATGACAATTAAGGTAAAATGATAAAAAAAAAAAAAAAAAAAGGAATCAAAATTAGAAATGTTTTTTAGTGTATTGATGCAGCTGAATGATCTTAATACCAAATGAGATTCTGAATCAAAATACTTTGGCATATTCACACTAAACAAACCAAAATGATTTCATAGGAAGTGACTAATACTGCACTATGCAGTGTGTCTGTGACGGTTTGACGGTGGCAGTGTTCACATATGGAGTGTGTGGATGAAGAGCTACAGTAAAGTGTGGAGGAGTCATTTGGGCTGGAGTTGGGGGATCAGAGTTACAACAGAAAAGACAAACGTATGCTTTTGACATCGTAATTGATACTGCAATAACACTGATCTATTTCTACGGAAATCAGATTTTAAGAAAATTGCAGTATTTATACACATTATGGTGTCATGAGAGTTCAGAAAATCTATAGTTGTAACCCCTTTGGAGGAGGAGACCAAGGAATGGAGCGGAACACCATTACATGTAGACTGAAGTGGTGCATTGAAATCACATGGTTCAAAATGTGTACATCCTTTCCACAAGAATAAAAATATAGTACATCAGCAATTACACTGGGTAACATTTTTATAAAAGGGCTGTTTCATTGCCATTTTTGATTTTTCTTAGTCAGGTTTTGCACGCCGATTCAGAAAATCACAGTTTTGTCCTACCTTCAATGGTTCTGTGTATATTTTTCATTATAAGATTGTTATAATACTAGGATTATTTTCATATTAGTCTCACTGATGCGTGTTGGCAACCTTGTTATGTACATGTACAACAAACAAACGACATATTAATATGCAAAAAGTCTAACAAAAGACCATGTCAGCCAAGCCGCCAAGTTAAGTATTTCTAAAAATGACATTTCTAACTAAACCCTTGAAGCTGCATGAAAATAAACGTTACCAACAAAATCAGTGGCAAGATCGTATAAGAAACATTACAAAATATAAAGACATTTTTGTAGCCAAATGTATATAAAATCAATGACAAGACTGTGCTGATGTACTACATGCTGTTCACATGGAAGAAAATGTACACATTAAAATCAAGTGCATTCAGTGCTTAACATTTTTCAGTGTTTAGCATCAAGGTTTCTTATTCAGTCTCTCCTGACCTCTGGCTCTTCCCTCCAACACCACCCCTTCATAAACACCAGAAGACGTGCAAAAGTATTTACAAATCAGAAAGGTATACTAGTGTGTGAGATTTCACCCATATTTTCCAGTAGCGTGTCTGTATCAAACGAGCACCCTGCATTGTGTTTCTATGTGTGCATGTGTGTGTGTGTGTGTGTGTGTTTATGTTCAGCAATCGGCTGATTTCGAAGTCTCCCCCTCATCTGCCCCCGACAGAGGAGCTGTCTCTGTCTTCATTTCCATTTCCTCTCCATAGCATTCCTCCTTTTTCTCGTCCTCTGCTGGGTACACAACCACACAGAATTTCTGCCCCAGGTATGTCATCTTATCTGCAGGGGAAAAGGGGAGAGGAAAAAAGAACTTCAGCATATTGTTTGGATATGGCGTTATAGAATTATCTTCTTTACACTCTTTTCCAGATCTTTAGGGGTCTTGTCGGCCTTTTAATTTCTTCTTATTAAGTAGTAGATTAATGATGCTGCCTGTAAATGTATTTTTTCTTGTTTAGTGGTGTAAACTCTCAGTAAGCAAATGGCATTATGGTCATTTTTTTTATTTGAGGAAACTTTTTTGCACACCTCTTTTTTCAGGCAGGTGTGTTGGAAATGACCAGGGGTCACTAATCAGGAAAGTAGAAAAAAAACAGCACACTGGCCAATTTGCAAGCAATTATTTATTTATACAATGTTTCGGTCGTAATTGCTTGCGAATTTTTTCTACTTTCCTGGTCATTTTTTTTTTTAATTAGCTACAAGATGCTTCATGTTAGTCTAACCAAACAAACACATCTGACATCTAAAAGAGGCTGTTATAAGTGAAAACTCCAGTCAGCATGTGTACCTGCACTGTGCAGCAATTGTACAGTGGATCAGACTCTGCCCTTTCTTCCTTCTGCAATGAGTTAAATTAACCAGTGTAATGTCGCTTGCACCTTAACCTCTAGAGTGCAAAGATAAGCATGTGTACAATCCAGCATTTATGCCACTAGGGGGCCTGCTTGACAAAAAGGAGCAAATGACAGGGGAGCTGTAATAAATTAGTCTTAACAGAAGCAGTTTGCTTTACTATCCTTCTCACATTATTCCTGAGAAGCAGGAAACCATGAGACTTGGTGTACTTACCAACAAATGTGTTGAAGCACTGGGGTTTGTTGCCCCAGTAGACACCCAAGAAATAGACAGGCACACCGGTGAGCATGATGGCCAGGCCGATGCCACACACCACAGGCTCAGAGTACAGTGAGAAGACCAGCAAGAAGGCCCAGAACAGAAGATAGATCACCGGCCACACCAGGCTGATCTGAGATCAGGAAAAGGTGAAGAGTTATTATTCAGTTTTCAATCCTAGCATTTAAGAACAATATGAATGATCCAGTTACTAATATGAAGCTAATATGTACTTTATATATTGTTGCCAATATACTAATGAGGCTAATTATTCTCTCTTTGTTCTTACCTTGATTGGCCGGTGTATGTCGGGCTGTTTTATACGCAAAACAATCTGCCCAGCAACAGTGACTCCGTAGAAGAGGTAGTTGATGAATCCCACGTAGTTGATAAGTGTGTACATGTCACTAGTGCACAGCATCAGAAGTGTGGAAATGCACTGCAAAACACAGAAAAAGAGAAATGGAAGAAGAAGTGTGAGAAGCCCTGACCTGGTGATAAACTCTATTTGGCAGTTCTAACATAGTGAATGCTAATCAGCAAGTTTTACAGAGGGAGAGAGAGGAAAAAGAATGCATGCAGGGGAGCATGTGTACACGTAATACAGTTTCAAGACAGAAATATCTTCCTACAAATGTCAACTTTGTAGGGAATGACAGAGAAAACAGGGCTGACACGCAAGCTAGACATTACACAAAAGAGTGTAAGCTTCAGTACAAATGCTTAATATACAAACGAATGCTTGTAATTTAAACACAACTGAGTGTGTTTAAGTGTGTAGGAGATACTCACAGTGAAGAGCAGGGCTGGAATGGGTGTGCAGCGCTTCACGTGGATCATAGCCAGCAGACTGGGCAGATGGCCCTCTCTGGCACCAGCAAAGAACAACCTGATGGACAGACAGAGGGAGAGAAAGAGAAGAATGAGGCCATTACAAGATGTTTATGTTCACATCAAGGGGACCGGGTTAATGGAGAAAACCATGAAGAGAGAAAAACAAAGAGACTGAGAGAAGCAGTAGGGACATCCCTCATTAAGATACATATGCCACACAGAAGAGGACATATCTGAATTGACAAGTCAGTGCTTGTGACAGTCAGACACTGACGATGAGCAGACTGACAACGTATGGGAAATAGTGGGAAAAGACGGGTGAAATAGTGAAAAGATGACAGGATCAATGTGAAGACATTGGATATGAAGTGCATGGATGAATGGATGAATGTGTGGATGGAGAGACTGACCGGGAGGAGGTGAAGAGGGAGCCGTTGACCCCCCCAAAGGTGGACAGGGCCACCGAGATGGGCATGATCCATGACATCACTCCCAACAGCTTCTCACCAAACGTCTGGGAGAGAGCAAAAGAGTGATGAACAAGAGAACCGGAGATAAACAGAGAGAGAGAGTGGAGGAGAAGGAAGTGAAGAGGCCTGCTGATTACATGTTGTTTTTAATCATCCTATGGACATTTTGTGGTCTCTTATCTGTAGATGTGACGTACTGTCTGCGTCAATACAAGTATCAATTGTGTGAAAATGAGCAATTGACACTTAGATATGTCACAAATATTCTGAAAAAAAAAACCTTTCAGAAATAAGGCGAAATTCAGTGGAATACAAAGACAAAACTTTCGTTTCCTGTGAGGTCATCTGTAAAGGGTGGATAGTTTTATCCTGGCAGTTCAGGAGAGAGGATACTCACCACAGCAACAGCATTGGAGGCCAGCAGTTCCTGAGGGCTCATGGCAGTGACGTAGGCGATGTTAGCAAAAACATAAACAAAAGTCACCAGGGGAATGGAGATGAAGATCGCACGAGGCAGGTTTCTGCACAGAGACAGAGAGGAAAAAGTGAAAGGAAATGAAAAGAAAGAGAAAACTGGTTATGACTGCTCTGCGTTTGTTCTGGTTTATTCCTCATCATAGGGTGTTTAATGGCTACTTGTCCATTAAGAGAGGACAAAAGGCTTAAAATCTATTTAAAATTGTATATGGCGTAGTTTTCCAAGCAACACTACTGTGAATGACTGGTTTTACCATGTTACAACTGGATGTTTGAAATATGTAAAGCACCCTGTAACTGGGTTAGAAGGTTAACGCTTTGACCCCTTATTCAAAAATGTTATATGCTCCACAGAACATATTGGATTTGGTAAGATTAAGCAAAGATAAGCTATCAGCTATGACTGAGATTATAGTATGGCATGCTTTATGCTGTGAGAACCAGACTGAACAGAGTGTGGAGGCTTACACATAGGGATCCACCAGCTCCTCTGTTACATAGTTGAGGAAGTTCCAGCCTCCATAAGCAAAGGAACCTTGTAGAAATGCCAGAGCTATCAGACCAACATCATAGTCCTGAAAAGGCTCAAAGGCATTGGCTGGTTCCAACCAGTAATAATCACCTGAAGAGAAAGAAAGAGGAGAGAGAAAGAGAGAAGGAATATTAGAATCTATAACAGCAAAGCAGTTTTTAACAAGTCACTGTGTAAACTGATATAAACCAAACAAAAATATTGATTACGTGAAAATTCTGTTTTCTTTCTGCATACAGACTTATTTCTGGGATAACTTTTACTTGCACCAAAAGGAAGCTGATGAAGTTTCAGTAATGATGACTATAGCAATACAATGTGTGATATATATTTAGCTCTGTTATCTGTTTTAGGAGTGATTATTGGCAGATAAACTTGAAAGAAAAGTTAAAAGAAAAACCAAACAGCACTGCAATTTTGCCCATAACATATGAAACAAGCTGGCAAAGTATTTGGTTAATAAATGTAAAGACATCTGAAAATATGAAAGGTCTGAGGGTCATATCTCTGAGCCCTCTTTGACCTATCGGTTCAGTCTGTCCCTCTCGGTTTTAGTCCATCCTCGCACATGACTGATCAACCAGCCGGTCACACACAGGCTGTGGTGTTAAGACCAAACTAATATAAACACACACTGGTCCTGTTTTCTTTCTGCATTCAGCCTTTAATAATAGCTGTCCCTGAGGTCGTATCAGAAGAGCCTGTGGAATAACAGCTCCTCTGCACCATGATCTTATCTAATCTCCTGTGACGCTCACGCTGTAAAAACGGTATTATAAAGTTTTTCTTTCTTCGAGGTTTTGAACCCGATGGCTTCTCTTCAGGCATTGGGCTGGGGGAGAGGTTATAAAAACTGTGGTACGAACTCGGTTCAACTCTGCCACACATCTCCATTCAGGCAAATAGGGCATATATGGACTTCCAATTGTATTTAATGTAGATATACATATTTTAAATATATGTGTCAAGACTATCGGAGCAAGATATCTGATGCGCTTTTAGATCTGAATGGTAAAATACAGAATGGACTGCAGAGATACACTGGAGCAGTAAGACGCTGACACATATGGACAGCCTGTCATGCTTATACTCTCACTCTCTCTCTCTCTCTCTCTCTCTCTCTCTCTCTCTGCCATTCGCGCTCTCTCTCTCACACACACACAAACACACACGTGGGGCAGATGGCTTGTACCCTTGCAGATTTGCACAATGCCCATGATGATGATGAGGATGAGGGCCAGCAGTTTCCCTGCCGTGAAGACATCTTGCACACGCGTGGCCCAACGCACACTGGCACAGTTCACCCACGTCAGCAGCACTGAAACAGAGAAATATCAGGAGGGACACATTAGCACACAGTTCCATACAAATTCATGAGACATGATCCTTTATCTGCAAAACAAGTTTCAGTACTGAACAATAAAACTAAACAAAATAAAAACCCTTGTCATGTTATACCACAGGCCTGTTTCCCAGTCCCTCTCTCTGAAATCCGGCAGTTCATTTCATCGCCTTGTAACAGACAAAAGACTCGTTGTGTGGGCCACTGTAGGTAAAGGATTGTGGATTAATCAAAACCATAATGCAATTCGCATATTTACTCAGTATTGTTAAGTCTCAAACAAGTTTCCACAGATGAGATTTCTTATGAGTAAGTGAGAGATAAACAGGTATCAGGGCTGTGCGGTGGTAATGGAAGCTAACTGGTGAGGCATGTCATACAGAAACTGGATCTTTCTATGAGTCATGGATGTACCATTGTGTCAGCTTCTATATGAGGGGCCCCTACCTCCCCGTCATTACACCACTGCTCTGACATGATAATTATGGGCATATATCTGACAAACAGTCAGAAAGTAAGAAAGCAATTCTGTGTAATGATTCTTGCTTTAGATGTTCAGGAACATTTGCTTGACTTCACTAGACAATCTGTCATGAAGCTCTTCAGAGACAGGAAAAAGGGCATTAGACAGTCAAATCATACTACTGTCTCTTTACTTCTGGAGATGCGTGCGGCCAAAGTGCAGCGGTGGATCATAAAATAAAGGGTCAACATTTTTGTGAACTTCAATCCCTGGACTTCTGACAGAGCAAAAAGCTTTGTGAATATGTATACTAACCACACGACACAGTAAACATGTGCACACATTGCAAAGCTTAGGGTCTCCACTTTCAGCACTTTAACGTATCTACCTGTTTCAGCAAGGTATATTAAATTGCAGTACCAATTGCTGACAGTAATGTTAATTGATTAATTAAACCCACACACACAAGGTAGTCTGATGATCACACAGTCATGAACTTTAGCTTTTAAAAGCAGAGAACCTGTTTTCAAGAATATATTGTTTACAATCAGCCCAGAATTTTTATGGCATTTATGGCATTTATCAGACGCTTTTATCCAAAGCGACTTTCATTCCCTAACTACAGGGCACAGTCTCCCTTGAGCAATTTGGGGTTAAGGGTCTTGCTCAGGGACCCAGTGGTGGTATACTGAAGGTAGTATTCGAACCCATGATCCAGAGGCAAGTGTCCTACCCACTGAGCTACCTCCACCCAGAATTGGACAGTGCCAACACCAGACAGAAGCACCCAAATAGTTTTAGGGACACACACAGGGACCTGCTCATTAACACTACTTCCATTGCACTAAGAAGCACGCAGTTTGTTTATCTACATTTTATGTCTTACTAATCTAGAGTAGTTGACATGTCATGTCATTAAATGGGTCAAAAGGGAGGAGTGTGTTTTCCTTCCTGCAGGCTGAAGCACAGAAGCGTTATCCTTCTATTGGCTAATGTAGTACAAACAACCCAGCAGTAAAGATGATAAAACAGGCCGTTAACAGACAATAAATATGTCATATATTACAAACTGGACATGTGTGGTGCATTTTTTTCTATTTCAACACTGATACTGAATCCTTGTTCTGGTATTTCTCCTTTTTTGGAAAATAAGCTGTATCTGAAGCACTACACTTTAAGATGAGCATCTAAAAGTAGGTCATCGTGCTCAAACTACTCAAAGACTCTATTAACGCACAAGAAGAAATAGACACCTATCAACATGACATCACACCGTGTGTGTGGAAGGGCTATTTCAGGATCAGATCCATTCTTTCTTCCGCCTCTGATATTCCTTGACAATGAAGCAGTAGTATAGGACTTATATGTTGGCATGTAGCCACTGGGAATCTGTTACAGTATGGTGTCAAAAATTATATAAAATTATGCCTCAAACATGATTCTGAAACTTATCTTCATGTGAGAATGGCGCTTGCTGAAAGTACAGAATGGACAAATGTCTATTGGAGTCCTGCTTCCAGATAAAAAGCAATGAATTCTAGGCAAGGAAGGATTCTTGGAAGGAGGAGCCTTGACATGTTGTTGAAACTACTCGGTACAAAAGGAAAAACAGAGATAGTGAGAGAGAGAGAGAGAGAGAGAGAGAGAGAGAGAGAGAGAGAGAGAAAGGGGGAAAGAGAGAAAGAGACCAAGAGAAAAACAGTGAAGTAATCTAAGCCTCCAGCACAGCACACACGTTACTCTGGGAAGACAGAAATACACACGTAAGGGACCCTGGTATTCACTAACAACCAGCCCTTCTCCTCACACACACACACACACGCTCACACACCATCTGCCTGTATCACACACAGGAAAACAGATCCATGCATATAAAACCACATCATAAACCAAGCCGGCACAAACAAGTATGGACCGGCAGAGATCCAAACAGAGACCAAAACACAGTCCAGACAGATCCATTCACACAAAACTCTCAGTCCTGTTTTTCTGTTATTTTCATCAAACGAGACAGAAATCAGAGCGTAAATGACAGGATTTCCCATCATCACCCCATCACAGAACACACATCCACACAAATACTTGATCCTTTTTTAAGCCTTGCTGTGTCATGGAAAAGTGATACAAGGAGACATAAAGGAAAGGAGTACAAGCCAATAACATCTCCGCAAACAGCATGTCCTTTGTTACTTTTCCTTTACTTCCTGTCTTTCTCCTGAGTAGGCCAAACACAGAAACAAGAGCCTGAAGAAAGGTCCTCTGGGTTGTTACCTGGCTGCCTGACAACACCTAGCCAATAGAGAGAGCCGAAACACAGAGATTCTGGAGTCCCACAGCCAATCCCAATGCAGAATTCTCACTATTGTGATTTTGCAATGATAACGAGACAGCAAAAGCAGAAGCAGATTCTGGGACAGTCCTCCTTCAGCTCCACAAACACCTCTGAGCTGAACAGGTAAAACAAGGTCATGCACACACAAACACAGCCTGCTTAAGGCAAGGGAGTTCAAAGATTACTTCAAAAACACATTTTTTTCTTATCAGATGACTGTTTTTCCTGAATAAGTCCAAAGATAACAAACGCAGTCATTTATAAAGTCAATTCCTGAAATCTTAAATTGTTCTAGCACCTAAACTAGGCATGTTCAAACAAGATGAGACAGGATAAACCTGCAACTACCAGCAAACATTGCTGTCAAATCAAAACCTCTTGTCACTTTTAAAACATTTTTACATTTTTTAATGAATATTTGATGAATAAACAAACAGAAATGGCCTGCAATTTCTTTTGGAGACTATCTAGAAATGTTTTCTGTTATGACTGACTCTCTCTCTCTCTATCTCCCTCTTTCCCCCTCTCTCCTTTTCTCTGTCTCTGTCAGATCTGTCTACACACACCATGTAGTATTTGTAACATTAGTGTGAGGTTTCTCTAAAGGCTATGTTCTCAGTAAGCTGATGACCCACAGGGCAGTTAAACCATCCATCTTCTGTCCCTTCATCCTTCACACACCAATCTATCTCTGTCTGTTTTCCTTCTTTCCATATTCTACTCTGTTGGCACCAAATTACTGACAAATGGCACATATACAGCAAATAAGCATAGTACTCAGCCCAAGACTTCTGATTTAGAACCTCTTTTCTGATTTTAATATGATAAAAAGGATGATAATATGGAGAATACAGATATTGGATCAACACTCAGACACTTGTTGATTAAAATTTTTAAAAATTGAGCCCAGTGTTTATCAAAGCCACACAGAAGCAGAGTGTTGATACTAATCTAGACTCGGCTTCCCCTTGCAGGTCCTTATTGTACAGCAAATATGTTTCTGGGTCAGCTTTGTTAGTCCGGACCCAGATACCACCATCTTGACATGATGAGTTGTTATAGCAACACAGGCCCTTTACGAGAGAAAGCTGTGTATGCGGCATGACAGAATAAACAACAGGCATATAACAACTAGAAAATCAGAAACAGATGAGAAAATGAAACATGTACATGTAAGCTGTTGTTTCTCTTGTTTGGAGATGGTGGAGGGGAAGCAATAAATAGGAACAGCTCTTAAAGCTCTTGAAACACATTCTGAAATATGGTAAGTTCTCCCAGGTGCAGATTTAAGTTTCCTTAGAGTTAGAGTTACTACTAAAATATCTCTACTTAAGACCTCAAAGTGTGCATTTCATGTTTCTTGTCACTTTCTTTCATCCCAAACCCCTAGTTTCATGTCTTTGAAGGGTACCAGAGTGCAGCAAGACTTACACAGGCAGATGGCTGCGAGCAGGCGCAGGCCGTTTTCTGGTGGGAAGCAGGTGGGGAAAAGGGGCTGCAGGACATAATTAGAGAAGGTAAGAGCAATGACAGCCTGGTTAGTGGGGTAGATCACAAGCACAGCAATCCATAACCTCAAGAACCTGCAACAAACAAGAACAAGCACATACACACACACAAACATGATTACTACAATATTATATACAGTGGAGCATCATTCTTCATTCTTTCTAAAAATCACAAACACAGTGCTCATGGACTGCATTAAAACCAGGCAAAAACATCACTCATGTGGTATGTGAGTAATGCATAATCTCATCAAACTCTGTATTAGCGAACGCCCTCTCAGAACACCCTTCCAGTGATCATACATTACATAAACTAACAACTGATTTGGTAACACTTGCACTAACAGGGTTACAAGTTTAGAGTCTGCTGGTGCTCACAGTAAAGGGTGCAGGAGTTCATTTTGGAAGGTAATGGGAGATCAGGTGGGTTTTAGCTGTGTGGAAGAGTGGAAATGAAAACACAACAGCCGTTTTCTGTTTGCTCTGCTCACTGTGTCTACATTAATTCTGCTTTGATAACTTTGTTAATAATAATAATAATAATAATACATTTATTATTAAAAAAGGCCCCTTTCTAGCACCCAAGGACACCGTACAAAATGTAAATAAACAATATGTATTTTTTAATGGTAAAATTTAGACGATGCAAATAATTTAAAGACAATATGCGAGCACGACCGGATGAGTTTGGAGTTTGGATTTAAAACGTGAGAGGGAACTGATGTTTCTGAGGTCGGTGATGATAATGAGCTCCAATTCTTTAAAAGAATGCGTATATTTCATTTTTAACTGACAAAATCATAGTGGTTCCCTTTGGATTGCATCATGCACAATGTAAGTCACTAATATAAAATATCTATATAAGGAGAAATGTTTAGGCTGGATCTGGTTTATATGAGATTTTTCAGAACCCATAACTCACCCTGCCAGTCCTCCAAAGATGTCCTTGACATAAGAATAGTCCCCCCCGGACTTGGGAATGGTGACGCCCAGTTCAGCGTAGCAGAGCGCTCCGATGGCTGTGATGACACCCGTGACAATCCAGACGATGAGCGCCAGGCCCACAGAGCTGGCGTTCTCCAGCACGCCTTTAGGACTAACGAAGATGCCTGAGCCAATGATGTTACCTGGGACAAAAAGACCATGCAAGAGTTAACAAAAAAGCAAAAAGCACACTTCCTTATTCAGTGTACTCGCTTGATATTTGTTTGCAAGCCAGAGATTCTACAGTATCCTATAGCTTCATGAATACACTCGAGAATATTTTACTGGTATTTCATAAGAACCATTAAACATGACACAGAAATTGCGGGCTGGAGTTTTCAAGGCCCTGTGTGCCTAACTGAGAATCATTTCAGATTCCGATAAGGATATAACACACGTAGCAGTCAAAGGGCAAAGTAATAACACATCCTCAATAAATCCATCAAAGTCCTTCCTGAAGATCAGAGAGGGAGAGGCTACTATGGTTGTAACTAGTGCTAATAATAACAATCAAGTAATTTACTGATTATTTCACTAATCAAGCAATCAGACAATAAATTTACTGGTATACTACTGAGAACACAACTTGTTTTTTATCAAAGACCTGAGCGCTGAAAACTATAAAAAAGATCTTCAGATGCAGACTCTCATACAGTAGCTGAATTCGGGAACTATGCTGTTGCTACAAATAATAAAGACATCCTATATTTGGCAGAGTTGGAGGATCAATTGAGTGCACAGAGACAGCACACCCATATCAGTTAGAAGCCTTCGCCTTGGCGTGGCAGAGAAAAATGGGGTGATATAAAAAGACCAGTGAGGCAGAATGAGGTGGGACCTGGCTGTGTAAATCAAAAGGAAATGAGCATGTCAAAAAGAAAGAGAGAGGTATAGGGAGGGAGGTGAGAGAGGGAGTTCGAGACAGAGAGAGAAAGAGAAAGAGCACAAAAAAAGAGAAAGAGAAAAAGCACAAGGCCGGCGGACAGAAAGAGTAATTTGCTGAGTCAGGAATCAGGATGGGGAGACATGATGGGGTGAATGAGTGCAGAATGGCCAAGTGTGTGTGTGTGTGTGTGTGTGTGTGTGTGTGTGTGCGTGAGAGAGAGAGAGAGTGAGAAAGACTGCGGGAGAGGGAGAGAATGAGCTTTACATAACACACAACTAGCCTGTGAATGAATATCTCGTGTGTTTCTACATGCATTCCTGCACACATGTGTGTTTTAACCTGAACAATACTCTTGACACCCTCCATACCCATCAGATGTTCATGCATACTGAGAAGAGGCTCCGGGGACAAAAGGGTGAAGCAAAATAACTGATGCACATGAAAAGAGTTGTGTGACCTTTATACTAGGACGCCTTCTCTGTCTCCCCTGTTGGATGCTGTCTATGAACAGCGGCTGTCTTCTGATCTTGATCTTAAGGTCAGCTTCTCAGACTACGATCCTTATCTCCAGCATTATATTAAAAAACAACAAAACTGCACACGCCTGTGAGTGTGAGGCCTAGCTGGGTCATATTTCTTTCCAGGTTCCACAGTTGACAGTAAAAGATGAGGATAGGAATGTTGGCATTTACAACATATTCATTCAATGCAACATTAAGCTTCTTTCCTATTCATCCTTCTTAAACATGCTAATGTGTGTTAGCCCATACGGCTCTGAAAAGGTTTACAGGTTTGCAAACTGATTTGAATGTAGCAACAGTGAATCGTAACTGAATTGTGAGTAGTCTGACGACTGACAACTGATCCATATTAAATTACTTTCTTATGCAAAATCAAAAACAAGATCTGAACCGTAGCTTTATAGAGTGGCCTGCTTAAGCCAGAGGATTGAGTAATCAAGTTTCAGCTTGCTCACTCTGGTTTTAATTCTCAGAAACACAACAGCCTGGTACTAATTGACTTCAGACAAAACAGCCTGAAATACTGGTTAGGGCCAGTTTTGGCCAGGGTTCCTTTCAGACACCACTATACGGCTCGCGCAGCTCCAACCCAAGTGGATCAGTGCATTGCTGAGTCTAGTGGAACACCGAGCACAAGGACTTCCTGTTCACACAGTTTCCCTTCACTTCCTCTTTCTGTGTGTATGCGCGATTTGTTCATACACTGCAGGTCAGATAAACTTCACTGGTTTTACCAAGACAGGTACTGTCTAAGTGTATGCACACATCTTGTCCCATCAGACATGGTAAAGGACTAGTGGTGCTAATATCAATATTCTCATACCAAAGAAATTCTTGGCAAAGGTTTTGTGTTAAAGTCACCATCACTAAGCTGACTAAGCTTAGTGATGGAGCCTCAAACCAACCACAGCGTTGCTGACACGCTGACCAGTCACAGCTCCAGGTGATTAATTGGATGAATCAAGGTCTTCATGTAATCCAACAAAGCTCAATCTTTCACAATTAAAGCTGTTGGTAAATTGGTGCATAAGTGGAAAGGGCTAAACTGCTTTAGTCAGATTTAGGAGATGTATTTAAATGTGTTGGTTTTGTGCCATCACAAAAATATGAGTTGAAAACTGGCTGTTTTAAACTGAAAACTTAACTTCGTGTTGTCACACATTTTATCCATTAAAGCTGCAGTCATAGTACATGTTTTACAATTCAAACTGAACAAAATGTCGCTCTGTGATGTGACTGTGTCATCATTTTTCATCTGTGATTTGTCAGCAGGATGTATGAGGCACACCGTATGTTGAGAGGCTGTAAAATTTCAGTGCGATTCCACCACCTCGATTATGTTATCCCACCCTAATAAATCCCCGCAACAGGCTGTCTACTGCTAATCCCCTCCAACCCCCTACTGATTCTCCTCTGTTGCTCTGTAATCTCCTGAACTGGGGCTGTTTATTTGTCAGCCTATTTGATCACCAGCCCTGGGCTTTCCTGTCCAAACCATACTGAATGAATAGCAGTAGGGCTTTTTCCTGTGATATATGATGCACGAATTGTGTTTAGCGGGAAGACAAGCTGTGTTATACTCTACTGTGAGCTATGTCCATTTTTTTTATGTGACAGGAATTTGAATAAGGTCACACTTCACTGCAGGACAACGGTACATGAATAGGTTCTATTATTGCTTCTATATTTGTAGCATAGGAACTTGAACTTGCAACTTGTATTAACATACAGCTCTTTGTGCTTTCTATAGAAGAGATTTTACACACAAACAGAATGTATCCTGTATACAGTAACAGCATTGAGCACTATTAATATTTTAGGCTAACAATAGCCATTGAGTCGACATCTGCACAATGCACAATATGTTCCCAAAAGGCCTCTTCCGTGGAGTGAATGTGCTTTTTCAGTTTCTTTTGAAGTAGTGGCTTTCATTTCTGCTTATGAAACCCTGTGAAACGTATGAAATCTGTGCTGCAAGGATAAACATCACAAGCATCACAAGGAGCACATTTTGAACCGCTGCTTGGCGCTGAGGATCAATAATAGGTACATCACTCAGGCAGCACTTTCATCTTTTTTTAGTGGCTTGAATCAACAGAATTCAGACTTGTACTCAGTTCTTTGTGTACTTTGATGTAAGCTCAGAGTGATCTCCTATTGAAATGAGATGTGAAACTGATGAATGCTACTGATCTGGGGTCTGAAACCTGGCCTACAGTATCCTCCACACCCAAACCCTCATAGCCTGAGAGCAGCTACTGTGCATGGACCTGACATTTGGGTACAATCCAAGTAGCCCAGCAGCTTATCCAGCACCCCTTACCTTGGTTTGAGTCTAATCCGCGTATAGCAAAGGTGAAGAATGCATGAGCTTAAACCACTATCGCCACCACCATTTATTCTCCTGGATTCCATCATCTTAAGAAGCAACTTCTCTCCGTCCCAATACTAGACTTTCTGCATCTGCAAGCTGACATCCCATCACAACCATTGAGCTGCTATGACTTTTTGTAACCTTCATAGATTTGTACCTACAGGAAGGCTGCATGATTTGGACTAAACACCAACTACTCTGATCCTTACATGTTATGTTATATATGGATAAATACACAGGATACATTTCTATACCACAGTTGCAAAATGCACACTGATAGATCAGTAACAATGTGATTAGCTACTTGAAGATGAGGCAGCATATTTTGTACTGAGAGAGTACACTTTTCACACTGTAAATAACTGAATATATCAATACATGACAACCCCAAAAGAAACCTATATATGGAGCTCTGGCTGGTCTACATTCTGGGTGCACAAATTCTTAGGATGGTGGGCCAAAGTGTAATGTTTGGGGTTGGGCAGGGGGGCAGGCAGTTAAATTGGATTTCAGATTTTTAGGTTAAAATATATAGCATAAAATAAGTTTGGTCTTTCATTGGTTAAAGGGGTAGTGTAATGGATCCAAATTCTTACTAGCCTGACAACACTAGTCTTGGTGCTTACAGCATACAGAAAAAAAAACATGATTGATCATAGACTCATATGCAGACTGTAGTCTTCTAGGAGATCAGTACACTGGAACCCAAAGCATTGATAAAATGTAACAAATGATACACTGTGCAGTTGCAACCTATGAATCTAAGTCACATTAAGACCCAGTTAGCAATAAAGCTGCATTATTATTATGTAGGCATTATCTTATGCAGTATGAATATGCATTAATTATCTGGATGAGGGGTTCCTGTCAAGCAGCCAAGGAGTCTATGCAGCTAGAAGAGAGGTTGACTGGGATCGGAGCAATACCTGGAAGTGGTTCTAATGCTTTCTGAGAAAGTCAGTGACCGAGCGCAGAACAAAGGCAGGCCGGTGGGCATTTGCAAGACACAATTTGACAGTTGGCTGATAATGATTTTCACGTGAGAAGTGTGTGGTTAAGTGACCGGGGGAAGGTCAGAAGGTAGTGCAACTGACTGTTAACATGAGGCTTTTAGGGATTTAAATATCTGTCAAGTTTTATTTTGGAACTGCTGTTGTGGTGCCAGGGTTCATTCTGAATTATTCTTATCATTAAATCAAACAACTCTCCAGCTAATGTCAATGTTAAAGCCACAACTGAGGTGCAACCTCTGCACTAGTTTGGTTTATTTCCTGTGTTTTGTTTTCAGAGCTTCCTTTGTGGTTTTTTCCCCTTGCATTTTACTACTAAAGGCCTAAACATCACCACATAGAAAGCACCAATCTAGCCATAGATCAGAATGTTTATAGGCTGACTTTTGCAAATCTCTGTGTATTGTGAAAGATCTCCCCCCTGAGATCCCTTGAATGTGTTCAGACCATTTAGTTTCCATAGAAACCTCCCAGCCATTCTTCTTCTCAAGGTCACTCTCACCTGGCTCTCTAAACACCTCTGACGCTGATTTGCATCTCTATTTCCAAGCCCAATCACAAACATAAGCCATTTTACCACCAACACCAAAACTGGTCATGACTCTTTCCTAATGTGTCTTGCATCAGAGCCTGGTTAGTATTGGAAAAACAACTTGGCGTTTAATGTTTCTGAGACTAGAGCTGGTAACTGTAGACCTGCCTGCACTGTTGTGACTCATCATCCAGCTTAATCAACACAAACCCAAGAGAAGAGTGCATGGGGCCCAAGAATAGTGTTACAAATTCTGCAGCAACAGAGGCTGCTCCTGAATACTTATCTGTTATGGAAGAACAGACCACGAGAAAAAGTGCTGGATAAGGACAAAATGGAGCAAGCCCCACCTTTAACCCCCTCTGGCTTACAAATGTATTTTCATCAGTCAGCTGAGCAGTGAGTGCTGTGTGTGCAGAGAGAGGATTTTGGTATGCACATCACATTTTGTGTGTGTGAGGGGAAAACTGCAGAACACTGACCAAATTGATGACAGTACACTTATACGACCCCCCCCACCGATTACTGAGTATTGTGTACTATGACTACTGTGTGTTCTGTGTTTGAACAATAAGTACTAAGTACCACGACTACTGTGAGCGTGCTTGTGACTATGACTACTGATTGCTAGGTAATATATGTGCGTGTCTATGTGGGGGATATCAGGCAGGGTGACTAGGTGGCTGACAGCACCGTTGCCCATTTGTCTGTGCATCAGTCAGTACCATAACGTGCCCCATCAGCCCCCATTTAAGAATAAAAATCCCCAATCGCGACACTCACCCACTATGATACCGCAGGCACTGACGAGGCCGATCTCTTTCTTCAGTGCCACCGACTCTCCGGCCGGTTTGCCGGCTGCTGCCGCTCCATCCCCGTTGCTGGAGGAGGACGCGCCGCCTCTTTGTCTCGGTCCGTCCGTCATGCTCGGGTCCGGAGCCTCGGTCACTCTCTGTCGGGGGTCACTCTGAAGCCGTGTGGTCGGGACCACCAGAACACTGCTCTTCAGGAGGAAATGTGGAGCAGGTACGACCAGGGAAACGCGTTTGTCGGGCTTTGTTTTATAAAAATGTTTTAAAAGCCTTCAGGTAACGACAACAGCATCGCCCAAACCAACGTAAAATTCACCCGCAGAAACGAAAACGAGCAGAAACCGACCTAAACACGAAATACCAGCTTTGCATTTCTATTATTCTCAATGAGAGAAGAAGCAATAACACCAGTCAATGTGACTAATCGGAGCGATATTCCAAACAGGAATGTATTTGTGTCCTTTTTTTGTTATTTTGTCTCAGTTCGAGTCAGTCGAGACTCCACATGAAGATAAAAATCGATACATAGAAGTGGAAAAACTCCACCGTGGACTGAATTTGTCCTCTGTCTTTAACAGCCAGCTCTTGTTCGCCGAGGAAACATCCAAAGCAGCTGGCCCGGCTCAGGTGTGATATTCAGACGGCATCTCCTCGGCAGAGCTAGGTTCTGGTTGAAACACCAGGATAAAGATGATGTGATGTGACGAGCTTCAGTTGTCGTTTAAAAAACCTGCACGCAGTGACGTTGGAAGGAGTAGCCAACCTTCACTGAACAGTAATATCACCCCCACCCACTCCGATCCCCACCCCCCACTCACAGCTGGCCCACCTCTTTAATCCTTCTATCACTACCGCCCCACATACACACATCTCAAACCATGCTTTTACCTGTCTGGGCACAGCATAGCGCACGTGCACATCTCTTTCACACAGGTCACTGAAAGCAGCAACAAAGCCTCTCACAGATCTGTGCATTGCAAACACATTATCTTACAGTGGTTAGCGCGTGGCCCTGCAAACATAAGGTAATGGGTTCGAATCTTAGGACTGCTAGTGGCACTACTGAAGTACCTTTGAGCAAGGTACCGTCCCCACACACCGCTCGCAGGTCCTGTGTTCCTGTATTGTGTTCTCACAAATGGACACTCTACATTTACACAGTCCAGTCACAATCTACACCATAAATGAGACCCACACAGGCCTCCACTCTGACCATTTGTTCATTTGTCCTCTGTTCCCATGACTGAACCTTATCAATCAGAATCAGAATCAGAGAACTTAATTTATCCCAGAGGAAATTTTTCACATCACAGCTGCACACTCAGACAAGACAGAACAATACAGAATAAAAATACCTGAATAAATAATAAAATATACTCAGACTAGAAATATATTAAGAAAAGAAATAGTACAACTTACCCATAATAAAAAGTATACTAA
>JBBPDB010000011.1:659017-678017 GCA_037974465.1 Brachypetersius altus | reverse complement strand
ACGCAAGTTTAATAATTTAAGGAGATGCACGTAAGTTTAAAAAATTGAAAAACGCATAGGCCCAGTTGGATGGGGGCTCAAAAATTTATTACCTCATCAGATGACGTTTACTACTTTTTACTACATTTTACAGGTCTTAATTTGGCCCAGTTTAATTTACTACCTTTTACAACCCCGCGGCAACCCTGTTCAAGATTCTTTATTTGTCACATGTATGGTCATGCAAGTACAACACGCAGTGAAATGTATCCAGAACCATTCCTTTTTTTATGACTGTGCAATATTATAACATATATTAAAAATTGACATTTAAATCTAAATAAGAGTAAAACAACTTAAAATACTATTTTTGCCTCCATTTACTCTTAACTTGTGTTCCTTGTTGAAGTCATAAGTCAAGCAACAATCTGACAGATTTTCATATGTACAATGTGCCAGTGTGATATTAACATGCATATTAGCACTATATTAGTGTAAACCGAAATAAGGGCCAGGATAGCAGCATGTACAGTATAGCAGCATGTAATATAATAATAAATGTACAGTTATGAAATATGACAGAATGACATTCCAGATTCCACTACACCTAATGTAAGCAATTTCCTCTGAGATAAAAGTTTTCTGATTCTGACTCAGATATAAAATATGGCCATGAATATGATAGGACACCCTGAGGTACTGTATCAGTATGAGCGGAGGGAGGTATGTATGATCCTCAGTGTAAGATCCCCAAATACAAAGTTGTAAAACGTCTGGTTTAATTTTGGGATCTTTCACAAATCGGTTATGTATTTTTTTTTCTGCTCTTTCCTTCTTTAGCATAATCAGGGCAGCAACAACAAGTCAGAAATATACATTTATGAGTCAAGAATGCGATGGAAGCATTTGAATAAAAGGACGTTCTGTTCAGCGGAACAGGAAGAGACTCTGCCAGGTCTACGCTGCGTACATTGTAGGAAGTGAAGATATGAATGAGACGGCTAATTAAGTCCACTTAACACAGCTGTGAACGAGAGAGTCTTCACAGAGTGGGTTAGCTGGGGCGACGGACGCCTCTTCCGCAAATGACTCATCTCCAGGAATTTGCTGTATACGGTGCATTAGTGCTGCAGACTGACTCATTTGCATTCCTCCCCCTCGTCTGCACGGCTGTATAAACCACATGATCTCTGTCCTGCAGACGTGGCCTAAACTGCTGACCAAGAGTCTAATGCATGTCCTTATTCAAACACCACTGTGTGTTGTGAAAAGCATGGCGCTGACCTTTCTGCCCATCCAGAATAGAAGCTGCAAATGATCTTTGCTTGGCAGAACCTCTATCCACTCTCCAGATAGCATTTACATTTCAGCCTGACCTATAAGCAGCATGCATAAATCTTCTAGGGAATACTGCACAGAAGAACAGTTCGCCTGGCACAGGCCCTGTGGGGCGTGTATGTGCATGTCTGTTTTTGTGTGTGTGTGCGCGTGTGTTATGGGGGTTGATGGGACTATTAGTTTGCTCTGGTGGTTTGGTGTACAGTATTTCCATGGTGGCCCTGATTGCCTTCACCTAATTGCAGTGCACTGACCGGTTCAGGCGAGCTTGAAATATCAAAGCCGAAGCGAGGCACATATATGAGAAGATACAAATCAGCGGCACAATAATAAAGAAGGAGAAACGTTATCTAGGAATGTGTGTGTGTGTGTGTGTGTGTGTGTGTGTGTGTGTGGTTGAAATTTTGACACCACTTTGCAAGAAGACTGCACTTCTAAAGGGTTTATGAAATTAGCTAATAACGATTCTTCATTAGCTCACAAACGTTATAAATAAAGAGAGATCTACAGAGATCTCAAGCTTGGTCCAATAGCCATTAGTGGCAGAGAGTCCAAAAGCGTATAACTGGCCTCATTTTTGGTGGGTAGGACACATGTCCTAGCATTCAGTCTCTCATATTTGGCAGTATCGTATGATTCTGGGGTGTCCTGGATAAATAAAAGGGCAACAGTGTTTTGAGCTCACATCCACACTGATAAAGCTGTTGCTCGTATTTTGTCTTCTCTTGACATTGGTCAGCAATATACCAGCCAGCTTCACTGTTGCTCATTCTATTAATCGGTCATTGCTGTTTATTAATATTTTCAATGTGTTTAAAACCAGATTAATACCCATTGTTAAAAATAGATATAATTCATAATTCCATTGCAGGAGTAGTTTTATTGCAAAGTGCATAACATTAAGGTTGAGCCTAAATCTGGCCAGAGATTTTAATCCAAATGCAGCCCAATAACCAATTATCATCCAGTTAAGAGCAAGAGTCAAATAAGGGTCTAAAAAGGGGTTGCAGGCCTAAATTGTGATATAAATCAAAATTACATTTAAATTCTGTAAAAAAGCAAACAGCATCACAGATGCCTTTATTCGTCTTACATGTTATTAAACATTTAATAACAAACTATATTCATCAAATATGCGCGTCCTTTTTGCTTTACAGAGTTATGGCCTCACAGAGTTATGAAAGCATCCCACAATTCCTATTGTTATTGCTGATCAACCCTTTAAAGCCAATGCAAAATCATGTCTGCTGTTTGATTGGCTCTTGATTTCTCAGTGCTCTTGCATTAATTGTACAAATTATGTAACACATTCAACAACACATAATTAGACACATCAGTTTTGTTTGATGAAACAGATCTGCAGTAAATTCTGGTCAATCCAGTAACAGATATGAATTACAACCTCCCCCCGACAATAATTCATGAAGTGTCATGAATCTTTTATAGACTGATGGATGTGTGTCATATGTGCAGAGAACAGTAATTTCTTCTCCTAAAAGTCAGAGTTACCTCTTTCAAGAGAAAACAGCTTCTTTTAGCGGAGGATTTCTGCTGGCTAGCATTAGCCCGGGCTATCGATTGAGCTGATGTTAAAAGAGCATGGATTTCAGAAGCTCAGGGTCAGGTTTTAGAGGGAGTGTGGGCTTTTTTTAGGTCAGAAATCTGTTCCGAGGTGTAAATTCTCTCTGTCATAACTGCTCTGGGCTTTAAATGGCCATCTCCAGATTCTCAGAATGGATCAGTGGTGAGATGGTTGGTCCTAAGTTGTAATTAACGTGATCAGGCAGTTGTTAATTGGGCATTGCTAGCAGGTCAAATGTTGACCGATGAAAAGTTCAGTCCAGTTTCTCAGTGATGGCCAAAGGGGTTTAAAAATCCAATGTTCCAATTCTGCCCTGGAACTAGGATGCACCTTGAATATCCAGAAAAGTTTATGAGGGTGAAAACAGATAACTCTGCAGAAACAAAACACTTTCTGGGGAAGCAGCCAAGTTCTAAATGGAAGTTGCTTGTCAGAGTTCACCCATGAAATATTGACAAAGTAAAAGACTGAGACCCCCGTTTGACAAAGTGAAAAGAAATTGTTGATCCTCCTTTCAGACAATATGACTTATCAGTCCAGACCCACAGACAGGCTATCAATCTTTCATCAAAGGAACACTTGTCAATAGCTTTCTTTGCCACGGAGGCTTTGTTTGAAGATTCTTTAACTTCCCCCTTTCTTTGGCCGCCTGGGGTGGAACAAGGCAGCTCCAAGTGTTCTGGTGTTTCGTTTTGGCCGTTTTTCCCCCCCATTTATCCTCGTAGTTGCAATTATTTTAAATGTACAAACATCACAGTAGCGCAAAGAATGAAGGATCAAAGCACGATTTTGCAGACGTCAAGAAGTCAAAAGTTCTAGTCAGCATTACACGGACATTGATTGGAAATAATGTGTTTGGCTATATTTTTTGCTCCTGTTTATTGCTACTTCTATATATACACATCATCCCAGTTTCACACAAAGTCTTGAATTCATAAAAAAAAAAAAAAAAAAAAAAGTGTGCCCTCTTAAGCATAAACACCACTATTTTAATAAACTAAACTGAAAGTATTCAGACACCAACCTTGATAACAATAATGCTTGGTTGCGAAGCTGTTGTTTCTATTTTTTGCTTGAGATAAAGCAATCTGGTGTAACGCACCTGTCCTGGCATGATTAGGGCGTTTCTGACTGTATTTTATTGAACCAACTGTAGCGTCATGGAGTAGTTTTCTAGAGCTCTTTATCTTTTCTTCCTTCCGAGTGTCTTGAGAACTTATGGAAGCTTTTTCACCTTCATCACTATTAATATTGTCCCAATAAATAGCAGCATCTTTTGAACGGACACCATATTGAGTTGGTTTTATTTTCGCAGTGTTCATATGTAGATTCATTTTTAATGCGTAACATTCATTCATTATCTGGTCCTCTTATTTTTATCCAGGGCTGTGGGTGGATACTGGATCCCAGCCCTCATAGGGCAAAAGGTAGAGAGAGTTCTTGGAGAGGTCTGTAGTCAGACACACACATGGATGCACACACCACCAGCTAGGGGCAGTTCAGCATCTCCAGTTCTGATATGCATGTCTCTGGACTGTGGGAGGAAACCGGAGCACCACCCGCTATTCCAGCCCACCACCCACTGTGTTGATATACATTGCTTAAATGCCTGTCCTCTATCAATTCTTAAGAATGTCCTTATTTATGCATACAAATATGTTTATGCTTATGCAAGTGCACATAAACACTGAAAGTGCATAAAACAACCAAAACAAAAGCGTCTGAATCCTTTCCCCACACTGCGTTTCAAAGCAAGGTAAACATGAAAAAAAAACTGAAGGCATTGCAGTTGTTAAGTTTTGAAAGCCCTGACTCAGTGCTGCATAACAGCTGTTATCTCATAACAACACTGAAATCTGGAAAAAGAGATCCTAAAAACTTTTTATTACACACTCATTAGGCTCATAAGCCATTGCCAATTAGGTTTGATAGCATCAGAGATGCCTCTCGCAAATCACGCCTGGCATTAAAGTAAGACCTCGGGGGAGCCTTTTCTCTTAACAGCATTTAAGATGTAGATTGCGGATCCTTCTTGTGTTAATGAAGCTTGTGGGGGTCAGTTTTACAGCCAAAATGGACAGTGAAGATGAGAGGGGTGTCATAAACGTGGATCACGAATCATAAAAAATTCCAACTCATGGAAAGTGGATGGTTGGCCCAAACTCGGGGGAGATTAAGCAAGATTAAAACTGCTTAATACCTGGCAGCACTTTATTGGGCAACTCTCCACCCAACAGTGACACTGGAAGGTGACTTTCACGTAAAAGGAGTCATGCTGTCTGGATTCTCCATCACCTGGAAGACATTTCCACTCCAGCTTCCTGGAGCCTGATATGAAGGTGGAGAGGGCAGTCTGAGCTGAGGACACTAAGAAGAACCACAGCATCCACTGAACTGCGCTGGCTAATAAGGTACATCTGCCTGAACAGTTAAAAGCTTGGAAGCATTGTTTTTTCATGAATAAAGAGCCACTTTAGACTCATATACATAGACCAAATTGCCTCTTTATTCATGAAAAAAACAGTGATTCCAAGCATTTAAATGTTAAGGTAGATGGACCTAATTAGCTCGTGCAGTTCAGTGCAGATACTATGTATGTATATAACAACTTTTCATTCCATGACTTCTTGAACTTTTGGAGCAATATTATTTATGATACAGCCACTGAGCAGACAGTAGTATATATTTCTTTAATGATGGTCCTCTGGTGATCCCTTTAAATGAATGCATGAGATGAGGGACTAATCTTTCGCAGGCTACTTTCTGTAACTGTAAACCTACGAAGCTAACCTATACCCTCTATGGTAGGAGCTTCTCATAAAGTGCTAAACGAGTTTTTGTACTGTTTAGATCTGCATAATTACTATCAAGCGGCGAGATATTGAGAAATAATGTAACATACTCTACATGGGAAAGTCATCAGTTGTTAAACACTGGAGAACGTTTTAGCATAATCATGCATGCATAATGAAAAGAAACAGCCTTGTCGTATTTTTTTTTCCCGATGACATCCTCTCGGTTTGTCAAATTACAAGCTACTTGAGAGAGATAAAATACACTTTGGGGCTGTGGCTGCAGAGTATACATCCTCCGCAAAGTGATTTCCTGGGGGCAAAAATCAATAGTGTTGCTGTTATGTTTCCGCCAAGGTTATAGACAGAACGAACATGGCTAGATCAGGTCTGAAATCAATCTTATCCAGCCCGTCTCATCTGTGGTGAAGGAGAACAGGGCTTGATGTCTTCTGTTCATTTTCAGAAAGAGTAAAGCTCCCCACCTCCGGTCACTGGTCATACATATCTTTCCTCAGCTGTGGGATTAGAATTGCTGGGATAGACGCACGAAGCCTTTTGAACCAAGTTTGAGGAGCAAAAAGAGCATGTCGCCAGTTTTGCATGGATTTTTATCACCCTTTTAAGGCAGCCTTTATAGAGGCAGAGTCTCAAATACGTGTTGCTGGCAGACAACTATGGCAGCAGACACTGGGGGTAGATAGAGACACGAACATGAACACATGCTGATGGAATATTTACCAGCAGGACAACACTGTTCCAACTGTCAGGGCCAGGTGTACGTACATAAGAAGGCTTGTCTCAAAACGCACACTGAAGCAGCTGCAACATGTGCTCATAATCCATTGTTTTACACGCTCAACCCTTTTAGGAGAGCAGAATCAGAGAACTTTATTTATCCCGGAGGAAATTGTTGACATCACGACTGTACACTCACACAAGAATAAAATACCTGAAACTTACCCATAATAAAAAGTATACTAAGAGGAGAATATAGTTTAAGTTCAAATTAAAACACTCTGTACAATAAGTAGAATAGACAGTTATGTCTAAGTACCTTTATCAGAAAATTGAATTGTGAAATAACAAAAATGCAGTTATCAAGTATTTGGAATCGAAATGTATTGCACATAGGTAACACTATTGCACATCAAGATATATTGCACAGTATTATGATATCACCACTAACCTATCATCAATGTCTTGTCTTATAGACTCTTTTCTAACAATTCTATTTCATAACCTGTTTCAGACACTCTCTAGTATGCAGATGTCATCTGTAACTGTAATTCTGACTTCGGTATTCTGCCTTATTGCTGCTCTTAATGGGACCGAACAAAATAATCAATGGGTGCTTAGATACAGAGTTAACCAAGAGCTGCTCATCAGGATTATTTCATGTGTAATATATCCTGAACCTTGTGAAAGCATAAGGATTAAAATGTATGTGACCTATTTCTTTATTAGTAGTGTGTGACAGTGTTGCGGTGAGAACATTATAGCACTGTATACTGATTGGAGTGGTGTTCATCAAAGGCTCTCTAGCAGAGAGAGATGGAGCACATTCACTGTATGTTAAGGCCACGTTTGTGCTGTGACAGATGGGAAGAAACATTTAGGGTGTCACAGAATGTGCTTTACTCACCAGTTCCAGCACAAGGAGGTGATATGAGGTTCTTATCATCCTCATATACACATCCGAGCAGCATTGGTTAGATTCATTTTGCTTGTGTGACTGAAGCTTTGATAAAAGAGTTTTGCAGCACAGCTGTGATCTCCCCGCTAAAATAGGAGAATATTTTATTGAATGCATTTTACATACAAAGATGTCACAATGTGAGGTCCAACATAAATAATCTGTATACACAGTACTGGGCAAAAGTCATGTGCAAACTGTTTAGACCTGAGATGTAAGGCACTTTCTGCCTGCAAATGCAAACAAACAATAAAGCATTAAATTATATAAAGATTTGTTTGTAAAAAAGTACTAGAGCCGGGTTAAAGAACACAGATTTGCTATTATTGATATACATTTGAATATTAGCTTGTAAAAACATATATTGCTCAGTCAAACAGGATTTGAATGGAATTTTCTCAGATGTTTATGATTTTTAAAATTGAATTAGTTGTTCCCAAATGCAGGCACTATTCTAAGTTTTGTGTGCATGCATGTGTGTGTGTGTGTGTGTGTGTGTGTGTGTGTGTCTTTGTCTGTGTGTGCTCATCCTAATCTTGCCTGAAATTATTTATTCTGCCACTGTTATCAATGCAGCAAAGATAGGTAAAGAAGACGCCAATACTCTTCTGGCTTCTGATTGGCTTTTGCCACACAGAACACTCAAGGAAATGAGTAGGAAAAGAGTTTGAGCCCTGATTGGGGCTTTCCTGTACACCATTATTTCATTATCTGATTGACCCATTTGTTGAAGCAGTGGCACATACCTCAACTTCTGGAAGTCTGGGAGAGAGCGTGAGATTGAAAGACAGGGTGAGAAAAATGTTACTAGAAGAAAGCAATCTCTTTCTAATCAGATGTCATCCTTGAGTACAGTTTTAACTCACTGCAAAGGCCTTCGATTAAGTCCACCACCTCATTCCCCACCCTCATAACTAAATACCATACACACTGGTTTTATAGCAGTTAGTGAATAATCCATACTAGCTACTGAATCCTAAATCCTGAGGTTCTTAACAAACTATTAAGTCTAGAGTTTAAGGTGTTAACACTCTAATGCACTGTCCTGCATATGAACTGATAAGGCTGTAATTTTAGTGTCTAAATATAGGCATGAGAAATACTAGTGAGCTTTCTGCTCTGGTATGGCCTAAAAGAAGGTTCTAATGGTCTGATGCACTATACAGTGTTGTGACTTTCCTAGTCTGGAAATGTCCACTTCTGCATTAACAGGTCAGCAATTATCACAGAGATGTAGGCAAAAACTTGAAAAGCAAGACGAGAGAGAACAAATAGGAGAAGTTTCAAAAGCGGCACGTGAGGCAGAAGACTGTCATGAGGACGGAGTGAGTAAGACATGCTGCAGTGCCCAAGGGTTTAAACTCCAACTTATTACCACAGATCAGCAACTCTTAAGAGTGTACAGATAAGAGAGTTACTCAGATTGATTATGACCCTGTTCTACCTCTGTCAGCTCTGTGTCTCTCTTTCCATCGCTCAAACTGACACGCACACACACACACACACACACACACACACGCGCGCGCACCCACCCACACACACACACACACACACACACACACACACACACACACACACACACACACACACACTTTGCTGATAACATGGCAGTGAAAGGTGCAGAGATCTGCAGAGATATGGGGTTAATAAATAACTGGAGCTTTTAGGCCCGTTTGCTGCCCAGTGGCTGGAAAATTGGCCCAATAAGGCACGTAACTACATGCACAAATCCAATCACAAGGCCAGCTAAGATGCGATTGGATTTTAGATAACTTTTGGAAGAGTGAATCCCAGTGTCTGCAATGGCTAGCCTAGTTAGAAAAGCATTTTCTTTTATCTTGTCAGAGCTGCAAGCTTGATAGTCAACAAATTCTGGAAGGAGTCTCCCTTTTCTTGCATGGTTTCTGATGAAGAACCTTCTACAGCTTAAATGTTTTGTTCCTTATTTGCTAATGATGTTTCCTTTGCTTGTAAACACCCGTTTTTGGAGCAAATGAACCATGAGGCTAGTTACTGGAATAGTAGCTAGTATATGTCTAGCTGCAAAATCACTAAGACGATCTCAGAAGACCACCTCAAAGCACAGACTGATTATAGAGGCTTTCAGTCTGTTTGCAGTTTCTCTTGATAGTGTATATACAGAATCAGAATCAGAAACATCTTCTATGTTTGCCTGTACAAGGTGATTTAGTAATTTTCTTGTGTACAACAGCACAGACATTCATTCCTGTAAACATTTTTCACAGATATTCATATATCAAAAATTTTTAAATGGCAACAGGAGGCGGCTGGCTTCTTCGCAAGTTGCACAATATTCCTCGAACTGCTAAGCGGAGGCAGCTGGATGGAGAGAAAGGCGAGCAAAGAAGGAGAAAAAGCTACACGTGTGTGAATGAGAGACTTTTCTGTGGGCCGTAGTGTGTGACCTCAGCATGGGAAAGAGGAATGTGTATATTTACAGAGAGAGAGGGGGAGATAGAGAGAGAGAAGAAACAGATAGAGAAGGAAAGAGAGAGATGATGACTGTAGTGGGAGGGCGAGACAGAGAGAGAGAGTGAAGCAGAAAGGGGCGTGGGTATTTTGGAGAGGGCGTAATTTGAGAAGTGTGTTTACCATGCAGAGACACACGTGCTCCAGGAACAATGTGTCCAAGAACACGCTACTGCTCCTCACAACAGCTTCATTCTTACTTGACCTAATCCTCCACTGTGAATTTGTCCAGCAGTGATGTTTGTCTTGCATCTAGTTCTCTTCACACTATGGCGTTCTGTGTCTATGTGGGTGTGTGAGCGGGTGTGTGCATGAGTGTGTCGGTCTATTTTGTGTATTATGATCTGTGTTTACGATCTAGTAAATGTATCAGGTCTCCCTTGTCTGTGTCAATCATTCCTGTTTTCATGGGAGGCTTTGTTGGAAACAAACCTAGAATGTCAGGACCACCTGCTGTTGTAATATATCTAGTGATTTTTGCTTTGTGAAGCACCTTCGACAACAAGGGCAATAAATCCTCTTCATGGTTAGTAAGGGCAAGAGTATAAGAACAACCTGCAGACAGTGCACTGAAGCTTGTAGCATAGTGAGGTGTGTAGCTGCAGAGTACCCATGTTGACCCCGTCTACTATTGAAGGCAATTATGATTGACATGTGAGCATCAGAACTGGAGCATCGAGCAAAAGAAAGGAGGTGACCTGGTCTGATGAGTCATGCTCTCTTTTATTTCATATAAATGCTGTGTGTGTCACTCACCTGGGATGAAATGGCACCAGAAAGCATTGTGGGTACAGTATGATACTCTGAGCAATGTTCTGCTGGGAAACCATTGGTACTGACATTAATGTGGACATTATTTTGACACATAGCACATACCTAACATTGTTTCAGGACAAGCACACCCCTTCTTAGCAGTGGTATTCCCTAATATCAGTGGCCTCTTTCAGTATGTGTGTGTGTTTGTGTGTTTATGAGTTGGAGGTAGTGGAACTGTGTTTTGTTTGTTTGTGTGGGTAAGCAGAATTTGTTTGCCTTTCTCTTTATGTGTGTGTGTGTGTGTGTGTGTGTGTGTGTGTCTATACCCTGTGTGTATATGTGTGGGTGTGAGGTGTGTGTATATGTGCATTTGTTAATGCTTCTTTGCATTCTTTGTCATATTAACCTGTCTCATAGTTTCTGTGCCAGCATTCACTTGTTAAGGTGAGATAACCCTCTTCTATTGTGTGTTTGAGTGTGTGTGTGTGTGGGGGGGGGGGGGGGGGTTGTTTGTTTGTGTGGTTAAACCTTTGGAGGATTGCTAATAATTATGTCAAAGTCCTTTGTCTTGGCCCTTTACCTCAGTGTTTTTGCTCGTTTGCACTCTGCACTATTAGAGCCGATTTCTGGGTGAATGTTTTATATAACAGAACTTTTCACATTCTTTCACGATCAACCCTTTTGCTCAACACAGCTCTGGTTTGTTTTGTTGTTTGCTCTAATGAGAAATGAATGTTGTTGTTGTCTGACAAACAGTAGACGTCGTGCTGATTAATTGGAGGCAGATCTATCAAGGCTGTGAAAAGGTGTGAAAATGTTCATCACAAACACAGTGTGTGTATTCAGTTCTAACTGCCAATCAGAAATGAGGGATCCATCCTTTGTGTATTTTGATCATGTTGTTTCATCATGTTTTAAAGATAGTGTGTGTCTTTATGGCTTTGATGATGAATTAGAATGAATGAATACTGATTGTGAATCAAATTTGGCCATATTTACCAGGCGTGTTTCCAACCAAAAAATGAGTCAACTGTTCAAAAAATGAGTCAACTGTTCAAAAAATGAGTCAACTGTTCATTTGCTGTATAGTCTTTTACTGTCATATTATTGTAACTTGTAAAAGTAAACTTGACATTTCTGTTGCATTCAATAGAGGAGACCAGATTCTGTCACTATCACTTTACTGTCTTGTGCAAGTTGAATTTCTCATGCTTACTTAAGTAAATATTATATGATTATCTAAAGGTTATTGTGTCTGTGCAAGTTATATGTGTCTAGGAAAATTGACAGTAAGCCTTGGTGTTTAAACTTGGTGTTTAAAAACTCCACACACACATTGAGAAAGTGTGTATATGGTGTACACTAAGATAACAGCACGTCCCTGAGTGCCTGACCCTGAATGCCTGAATGCCTGAATGCCTGAATGCCTGATGGCTCTGTTATGCAGAGCCTAAGTGAACAACTGGCAATTTTCTGACATAGATTGGGTCTCCTTGTCCTCTTAGAGGGATGGGTTAGTGCTTATTCAATGATAAAACATTCCTGTCCTGATGACAGTGCCCCCATCCCCAGTGCATGGGGGGTCACTGAATGGTTTAATGAGTATGAAAATGTAAGATGTAAATCACAATCTCAGGCCTTCATAGTCAGCAGTATATATCGACCAGTCACAACATTAAACCACTGACAGGTTACATTTACGGCATTTATCAGACGCTTTTATCCAAAGCGACTTCCGTTTCCTAACTACAGGGGGCAGTCTCCCTGGAGCAACTTGGGGTTAAGGGTCTTGCTCAGGGACCCAGTGGTGGTGTTGAAGGTAGGATTTGAACCCGTGACCTCATGGTCCGGAGGCTGGTATCCTACCCACTGAGCTACCTCCACCCTGGTGAAGTGGATAACATTGATTATCTCATTACAGTGACACCTGTCACATGCCATCGGTTTGGGCTTTTTTCTCTTCAGAACCTTTCTTATAAAGTGTGCCTGGTTCCATCCATCCATCTTCTATCCCTGCGTCCCACACTGGAGGTCAGGGTGGGGGCTGGAGCCTATCCCAGCTGCTATGGACAAAGGTAGGGTAAACCCTGAACTGTCGCAAGCACATCACAGGGCCACATAGAGAGAGAGACAACCATTCACACTCACATTCAAACCTAGGGTCAATTTAATGCGCTCAACTGACCTCTCCCCAGTGCATGATTTTGGTGGTGGGAGGAAACCAGAGTTCCGCTCAGGCACAGAGAGAACATGCAGACTCAACACAGAAAGACCCTGCGCCCAACCCGGGAATCGAACCCAGGACCTTATTGCTGTGCAGCAACAGCGCTAACTCCTGCGCCACCATACCATCTGTGTACCTGGTTGTTGCTTATATTAATAATTAATAATGAATAATGTTTCTAACACGTATTAGTGACTCCTTCAATGTGAAGAGGGAGTTTAAGTCCACGTGTTGCGTGTGTGAATGTAATTTAGGGTGCATGTATACTGAAGCTGATATCTACAGCTGTTCTCAGTGTGAATGTCCTCAACCAGCAGGTATGTTCAGCAAGAGCTGCGCTATACGCTGCGCTGCTATGCTTTTGAAGCATGGAGCTATACTCCCTTTCCCCTTCTAGCCTCCTCTCTTTAACTCTCTTCCCCTTTTCACCTCTCCCTGCATGCTCTTCTGTACGTGACTGTGTTTATTGCTGGCTGGCTCAATCCAGTTCCCTCTGCTTCTTCCTTTTCCTCGAAGCACACAACCCCCCTCTTTGCCCCTCCTGCTTTACAGCATGTGTGCTGTAATACTGTGATCAGCAAACAGACAAAGTGGGGAGGCTGTTACTACTTTCTATGTACAATGGCTTGTGTCTGTGTGCAGAGGGGTTTTGTGTGTGTGTGTGTGTGTGTGTGTGTGTGTGTGTGTGTGTGTGAGAAAGAGAGAGAAGGAGGATTATATTATGGCATTTTGATGTGGAATGTTATATTTTGGCATTTTGATGTGGAATGTTCCACCATGTATCTGAAATTTCCCACAGTCCATGTTAAACTAAAGTCTACCTCTTTGTATTACAACACAAAGGAAATTTGGGTATATTCAGGTGTTGGATGCTTGTTCACTACAACAAGTTAAATTTTGATATTCATAGTATTTACTCTGTGTATGCATGCCTGTGTGCCTTTGTGTAAAATAACATAAACAAGATGCGAGTGTGAAAAACCTTTTAAAGGCTTAAAGAACCTTCATATAATGTAAAGGTTTTCTACCAAGTTTTCCAAGAATTTGAACCTTAAGTGGATGTTCTTCACATCTTTACAAAAATGTGTAATCACACAAATAACCCTCTTATTTTAATGAAATAAAATATATTTTCACTTGACAAAATTGACAGTTAGTGCTTGTTGCTTGTAAAGTGAGCTGTAAAATGATCAGTGGCAATTTTGCATCAGCTGCAGTTTTAAAAATATTGTGGAGCTTCAACCTTCAAGGAGCACATGCTAGCCAGCTTCATCCCAAATTGGTAGTATCATGGTAGGAGGTGACCTAACTAAATTGGATTGGTAATTGGGGAAAGAAGGAAACATTTCTAGTTCGCTTTGCATGTAATGTATATTGTGTATATAATGTATATGTTTTAATGTGAGGAGTTTGTACCTCCTATTAAAACCTAGAACTAGAGGGACTGTAAAAGAAAGTGTTACTGTCTACATATGTATGCAATATGCCTTATTAGTTTTTGTGATGATGTGCCCTTTATTTTAAGACAGAGAGTATTTCATTGCATTTTTACTACACATGACAATAAAGCTGAATCCTGAATTGGTAGTGAATCCTGACATAATGGTAGTGTAGGGAGTACCACTGCTACAGTTCAGAAACATTATCTTCAAAAATGTATATGAATTTGTACATGTGGGGTGTGTTTTGTGCATGTGTGTTTGGATTTGCGCAGTACGTGTGTGTGTGTGTGTGTGTGTGTGTGTGTGTGTGTGTGTGTGTGTGTGTGTATAGTATAGTATGCTAAAAGGCTAAAATAGGCATGAGAAGAACTGAGACTTTTCCACTGGGTCAGACTGGTTTGAGTGTATGTACAAATCAAAGTTGATGTGCAGCACCAGCCAGACTGAACAGCCATTTGCTGATAGGCAGTCACACATGCACGACATACAGAACCCAGAATGTCAGCCTATATGTGATGTAAAGCCACTCCCACTGTTAGGCTGGCCTATAAGACAAATTTGAGTCACGTTTCGTCTGCATGTGGCAACAGGCTGTGGTATTTTGGGGGATTATATTGAAAAAAACGCACAGGAGGAAGCATTTAAGTTCTCCGAAATAACACAATTGTTCCAAGAACATTCTGCAATAAGGATTTGTGGGCAGACTTTAAAGGGAGAAATTCTGCTGATTTCTCATGTATATATATATACTACACAAGACACACTCACACACACACACATGCTGCAGCTGTACTAGTGAACAATCTTTACAACCTACTCGGCAGCATCATTACTCCTGCACTGAGTGCAGGTCCCATTGCGGCCTTCTGTGTCGGTGGTGTATTATGACGCCAGAGAGTGTGTGAGCGAAGCAGCAGCCCTCATCCATCTGCAGAGCTCATGAAATATTCATACACACGTGCTTCTTTGGTCTAAATATATCTCTGACAGTTCAGATATAACATTCAAACATCCACACCCTCAAAAAGAGCCTCTAGATTGGACACTAGCATGTGCATGCAAATGTATGAATTCTAAGAAGAAAAAAAAGGCTCTGTTAAATATTTCTAAATGACTTTCATGACCTACAGTGTGTGTTTCACATAACTTTTAGTGGGGTGTATGTGCTTTTAGTTTTAATTCCAGGCCTATTTGCACAAATCAAGACTCAATTCTCAACATTCAGTCCACATAAGCAGCAATACAGTAAAGTAAGACTCAGGTAGCTACCACTCAGGTAGAGTGAATTGCATCTTTCTGTGTTACCATCTCAAGTATAGGGCAGGTATTTGTATTTGATTGTGCAAGTGCTGTGTTGACATGATTCCTTTCTGATGTGCCCTCAGACTTGATGAATGCGTTACAGGTGACTTAAGTGTTGTCCAGCAGATGGAGACACTGTATCAAGAGTGTTCTCTGTAGTACACCACTAGTTAAATCAGTATTTTTTACAGGTATTACTACGAATGCTTTTCACATTTTACTTTTTGACAGAATACGTCAAAATGTGTATCTCATCTGCAGATTCACCACTGTGTGATTCTATAGTTTTAATGTCATTTGTGTCTCACTGAAATCAGATTTATGAATGCATCTGTAAGGATTACATTTTTGAACACAGATAAAGTGTCCTATGTGTGTTTCACATAAACAGTGCAAACATTAATAAAACCTAGATTGTTTTCTCTTTCATGAAATATTATCACTACATTATTATGCCTGACTGTGTGTCTGAAACAGGCCAGTGAATCACAGCACTGAAGAGGAAGTGAGCAAGGATTTGGCAAATACATTACTCAATAATTGCAGATTCTTGTGCAAAAACAATTGTTTAGGGCCCCTCTCAGTTCCTGGGAAACATCCCCTGGAAGGCTAAAATGCTATTGACTGTTAGCAGAAGCCCAACCAAACCGCAGGAAAACATTATAAACACACTGTGGTCCCATATGGGTTCACTCAGAGCTTTCATGATTGTTGTACTAATTCACTCAACTCACTCAAAGTCATAACCTGTGACAAGCACTTAAAACCAATACTCCTGTTCCAAAACTTCCCATTCAAACTGGAGTTGATTACGTCACTGATGAGTAAGAAGTGATTCCTTTCTGAATGTAATGAATGCATGCGTGCAAGATTGAGTGATTAAAGTTGATGCATTCTACTCGGGGGGAAAAGGCTGATGAGATTATCTCCTTCGGCAAATTGGATTAACTTGTTCTGGATTTCAGCGATAACTACGGTGTGTTTTTTGCTCTTATCAGTTTAGGACAGTTTCACTGCAGGTTAGAGAAGCTCTGAAAACTAATCAAGCAGTCAATAGCTAAAATAACATTGTGAGTACGATGCTAAGAATAGGTGAGACCAGAGGTTTGATTCTCAGAACACCACATCTTAAAGCTATTCGTGCTTCATTTTCTCATAACCAAGCTGTTTGACAGTCATCATGATGACCAGATAAAATGTATAGCTCTGTACTTATAGCAATGATTCTAGGCCTGTCCGGGTTCACCACCCTCAGATAAATGAACTAATGTGTTTGCTGAGCAAAGTAAACTATGCTGTTAAATTTGTGTTATCTTTAAGTTACTGGTATTTTGATTCAAAGTTTATTTATTTATTTACTCTATGTTCCAATAAAAATATCTTCCAATAATCTGGCAGACAGAACGGAATTATGTGTCAGCTCTGAATTATGTTTAATATCGTGTAATTTCACTGCTTGTGTTGCTATGAACTCCAAACCATAGCATATTGTTTATATAGCAAATAGTGTTTACAGTAACCCCCGTTTATACGCAGTTCCACAGTCACGTTTTTTTCCTGAGAACGGAATTAATAATCATTCGCTGAAACCCATGCACATTTTTTGCTTTTTGACGTCCATTACGCCCCCTTATATTGCCCATTACGCCCCCTTATATTGTAACATAAATATTAAGATAAATTCTGTGATATTTCCATATAAAAAAATGTTACGGCGAGAACACAAAGAAAGCGCATCTTGGGATGGTGAAATACCGCTGTATTCAGAGGTGATTTGAAATGTAATTAAATTGAAGTATTCTAGGAGCACATTCGGGGGCATATTTAGAGTTTACACTGAAAATTAAACATTTTTAGGCATTTCTTTTTACCCCATCACAACAGGTTTTTTCATGATAGGCTGGTTCTCTTGACCTTCAGTGTATTCACCAGTGTTTTCTGGGATGAGTCTGTTGGTTTGTTTCTTTTATTCTATAAGTACTTTTAATTTAATTCAATCTTTACTTTTTATCTGGAAAGGCAACTCTGTTGTAAATATAAAGACACTCCCTTCTCAAAGGTCACACTGGTAAGGAGAAAGTGAAACTAAACCAACCAGGAACATCACACTGAAAAACAACCAGATTCTGCATTGCTGTTCTGAACTGCTGGATATACAAAAATTCACTTTTGAGACACTCCAAAAAAGTGAAACGACCAACACATAAGGTATGTACACGCTGAAGTCCAGTTGTGTTAGTAAGCTATTCATCAGGATGACAAAAGAAAGACAGTCCACAGACATTTGAGTAAATCAATATAATTACCAAGCTTGGCGGCTACACTGAATAGGACTGGTGTGTCCTGCTGTCTGTCAGAAATTGTGAATTTTGGATGAAGCATAAACACTCATATAAACAGAGCAAAAAGTGATCATTACAGTTACTGACCTGAGAGCTGTGATCAGGGTCAGCGAAGGTCTTTCCTTATTACAATATAATGAAGGCAAGGCTTTAAATTGTTTATTAGTTTACAAATTAGAATTACAGTGATCATTGCCAGTGTTTACCAAGTGACTGTTAATAAATAACAGTGTTTTGTAGTTTAGTATTACTTATCCCATTAGTGAAAAAATGCTTAGTCATTTCAGATAAGAAGGCTGGGATGTTGGGTATTTTGAGAATTGGGTTTCATCATCTGATTGGCTGGCCGTCAACACACAGTGATGCACAGAGTAGAGCAGTTTGTGGATAAACTGTATAATGTATACTACCCGTCTCTGCAGTGTGCAGACCATGTTTAAACAGGATAGGATCAGTTATTGATGTAAGATCAGAACTAAAAATCTCACTGTAGCCTCATTTCAGCCACCTGAATATCTCACTCTAGTTCCTTCCCATAACTGGCAGCCCTGCAAGTGTGAAACAGACTATCAGTAAGCGATGCCTCATGCTATTAGATGTGTGAACTGAAAGATGTGATTTTCTCTGAAAAAAGTTAAAGCTCTTCATTACCGCAGAATCTTCATCAACACGTTTATGAGAGAGCGGAACAGAGAATATGGAGACCCCAGAAAAATGTAAGTTACACAATTCATACACAACTAAGGAATATGTGTGTTTTTAGCTAGATTAGACTGTTCTCTAATAGATTGTACACTTCACGGCATCCACACCTTGGGAGGCAGATCATAGTTCTGCACCAAATATTGTAGTTACAGTCATGTTTTGTCATAAAGCAGATGATTTAGACTAAATAAACTCTCTTTTTTAAGTATTTGTTGTTCTGTTCATCTCTCCTTTGCCCCATAGCTGCATATGACTCCATCAGTCACTTGTCTGAGGATCAGTTCCTGTGTTCTATCTGTCTGGATTTATTAACTGATCCAGTCACCACTCCATGTGGACACAACTTCTGCAA
>JBBPDB010000011.1:616705-657326 GCA_037974465.1 Brachypetersius altus | reverse complement strand
GAGAGAGAGAGAGAGAGAGAAGGAGAGAGAGAGAGAGAGAGAGAGAGAGAGAGAGAGAGAGAGAGAATGAGAGAGAGAGAGAGAGAGAGAGAAAGAGAGAGAGTGATAGAGAGAGAGAGAGCGAGCGAGAGAGAGAGAGAGAATGAGAGAGAGAGAGAGAGAGAGAGAGTGATAGAGAGAGAGAGAGCGAGCGAGAGAGAGAGAGAAAATGAGAGAGAGAGAGAAAGAGAGAGAGTGGGAAGGAGAGAGAGAATGAGAGAGACAGAGAGAGAGAGAGAGAGAGAGAGAGAGAGAGAGTGAGAGGGGGAGGGAGAGAGAGTGATAGAGAGAGAGAGTGTGGGAGAGAGAGAGAGAGAGAGAAAGAGAAGAAGAGTAGGTATATGTGAGACAGAGAGAGAGATAGAGATAGAGAGGGAGCAAGAGAAAGTGTGTGTATGAGTGTGTGTGTGCATGTGTGTGCGTGTGTGTGTTGGGGGTGGGGGGGTGGTCCATGAATCAATGTAATGGGGGAAGGCCAAATGTAATAAATAATACAATAACAAGCCAAACTAATGAGGCGTTGCCAAGGTGAATTTCTCAGAAAGTCCCCCTGTAGAAAAACCCCACTAATAATCCGCGAGATGATGAAGCGTCGCCATAAGGCAACACCTGTGCAATTAAAACGGTGGATTCTCTCCACGCCTTCCATTAATTTCAGCCTTTTGTAAAAGGCCCAATGAGCAGGCTAATAATCAGGCCTACTTGACTCCGTGTCTCACAGAAACAAGGCGTCTAATTAGGTAAAGGTAATTAATTTGAGATAAACGGAGCTAATCAAGAGCCGTTAGCGCGTCTCATCATGAAGACATGCACCTCTCCTGCTTTTTTATTGGCCACCCGTCCAATTAACGCAAGAAAAAAGAGCTGTTTCTTCAACAAACGCTCAGTGCTCAGAGCATAGCATAGTCTCACAAAAGCAATTATGACATGTGACCTTGTACCCTCCCAGGTTGCTGGGCTAAACTATCAAAGACATTAATCAGTACAAGCAAAGATAAGGAGGATCCCTTACACACTTCATCTTCTAACAAGAGGTCCTGATATAATTAATCCACTGTTTTCTTTACTTTCCTGTGCCCCAATGGCCTTCCAAAATGCAACCGAAACTTTAGCCTCACAACAACATTTTAATAGAAGAGGGCAAGTTGAGATATCTCTGGACCCAGTTTATTGGGGAACACACCTTTCTATAATCACAGGAAACATGTCAACACATACGCTACAAAATTGACTATTTTTTTTTACTACAGGACACAAACATCATAACTACACATGTTCACTACATACATCATGGCTCAGCATCCTTTGAATACTTGCTGTGCAGCAACTGTCCTCAGTAATGTTCTAGCATATATAACATATAAGCATAGTTTAGTGTCTATGTGCCTATAAAAACAAGTTACCCAGAGCTATGCTAATACTTAGGTTAGAGGCTAACCACTCGTAGCCTAGCACATCAGACAGCTCAGTCA
This sequence comes from Brachypetersius altus, assembly GCA_037974465.1. NCBI lineage: Eukaryota > Metazoa > Chordata > Actinopteri > Characiformes > Alestidae > Brachypetersius > Brachypetersius altus. The sequence continues at coordinate 655,815 of JBBPDB010000011.1, read as the reverse complement.
CATGCATTATTAAGTGATCACCCTATTTAGTGAAACAGAGTTTAATACAATTATATTGTGTTTACTTTTTTAATAAAATGGATATTGTCCCCTGATGCTGCAAAAATATATATTTTTGTCTTAAAGTTATGAGAACGTGTGTGAAATATTTAACACAAATAAGAATGCCGCTGTATAGACATTCTTTGACTCAAAAGAGCACCTGGTTGGAAACCTTTTCTGGTTAGAGCATTTAATAAAAATATGCAGATCCTTTTTAATGCAGACATTTTCGTAGCTGTGGTGACAAATGTATGGGGTGTCCCAGTATAATTTAGAGTGTCCTCTCCGTAAGTTAGAGCGTGTCCCAGTGTAACCAAGTGTCTAGAAATAGCCCAAATTCTACATATAAAAATGCAAATGATCACTTACATAAACTTACTCAAAACATAACTAAACACTTAAAGTTAAAAATGTTTAATGTGCTCCAGCAGAAGAAAAACTGCCAGCATCCTGGTCGTGGAACCCATTCGAACATCATCAAGCTTTAGCTGCTGAATATCACAAGACGTGCTTTTGGTGAGCTAATAAAATGCTGAATGTTAGCTTAACGCATTCTCTCACATTTCCTCCCACCGCTAATTGGTGAAACAGTGCTGGTGGTGTGAGGAAGCAGCACCATGTTTAACGCAGTGCTGCATTAGTAAAAACAAGAGAGAAAGAGAGAGAGAGAGAGAGAGAGAGAGAGAGAGAGAAAAAACACACAACACAGCGATGAATTTGCCTTCAACATCTCACCCTCTCTCTTCATGGGGAATATGCTGTGTCTTGTAGTCTGGTTATAACAACTTGCGTCTCAGAGAATCTCGCCGTCGTTTCAGCTCTAATTATGAAATGAGGAGCAAGTGAGTGGAGGCCTGAACACACCCAAGACCGAGCCTCAACACAAGCGTGTTCTTCTACAGATCCGAGAGGAAGGGCCTCTGTTCTGATGCGCATGTTCCCATCATGTCCAATTGTCAATGATACAAATTGCACTCTCTGAAAAGCAGCACTTTAATGGTTATCCTAATAGATGTTGACTTTGCATACAGGAATGTAAAGAGATAGAGCCAGAATTCGAAGGGAGATGGGGAAAAGAGAGAGCGAGGGAGAAAGAGAGAGATGAGAGATATGAGAGCGAACAAGATGAAAAGAATGTGGAACCAGAAAAGGTTTGTTGGTTGGGATGCTCCAGTGTGGCGGGCCTTTTGAGAAGAGGAATATTTTAGGGATTGTTATTATTTTTCCCCCCTCCTTCCTGTCCTTGTACACAAGGGAGACGTCTGCTACAAGGAGGCAGGCCGCTCCCTCGACACCCATCATTAGAGGGTTTTTTTATAAGCGACAAGCAGGCTATTTGGCTGTCATTGGAATTGTTTGAAGAGAATCTGTTTATCTGCAGCGTGCTCTAGAGGGACCGGCATCAGAGAGCGCGAGCGAAGCGCATCACCGAGGAGTATTTGACACCACTGTTATGCATTTGTCAATATTAAGGCTAATAGGCGGGGACCGCCGGAGCTAAACTGGCAGCTCGCTGTGCTGCAGCTCCGCAAATGCCACCTGACCTTTAATCTCTGCTGTCATACACCAGATGACCTTGGTGTTCACAGCCGGACCAGCCGCTAATTGCTTAAACAAACGATCACAAAGAGGGAAAATGGGAGGCTCTTTATGTTTCTAAGCATGTCGAACGTTGTTAAGCGGATAATCCACTTTAGGTTCATTGGGTGTTTTTAAATGTGCTTTCTTTTGCTGTATTTACTTTGACTATTGGTCATTTCCCTTGTTTAATTTGGGTTGTTGAATTACAATTAAAAGCAGTTTGAATGATTGTAACTTTCACATTGCTAGAGCTATGATTTTTATCCTTAAACAGGCTGGTGGAGTTACTGTAGCCAATCCCAGCACTTATAAGGCAGAGGGCAGGAAACCCCTGGACAGTTCTAAGTATAATTCTCTCCTACATTATTCAGTGTTGTCTTCGCAGGTTTTGACTGGGGAACCCAATAACACAGAGCTTGTATAATGTTTAGTACTCATTGTTAAGACTGAAAAATGGACGCACTGGTTTGTCTGGTAACATAAATTGAAATTTTGATCAATTGCTCTGCCCTAACTACTAATACTTTAATTAATTCATTTTCCACAGTATTTGCTTTGTGTTATATGTATTTTATGAGTTATTCTAAACACTGAAGTACTATAAAATAAAGTTATTATTAGACAGAGAAAAGAGGAAAAGTGCTAAAAGATCCATGTGAAATGAACAGGACTTTTCCTGTGTAGAATGTAAGTTTGATGTAAGTCTGTTTGTAGCGAGGCATGATGAAGTGCAGGCTTGCTTCAGCAGCACAGATGAATGATGAGCTCAAAGAATAGATGAGCAGAAGAGAAATAATTGAGAGAATTAGAGATTAAATCAATAAGGACAGGGCCATGCCAAAAGAAGCTGGAGCTAGTCAAAAGCACACACACTCAGCCAAAGCAGAGAGTGTGACTGTATGTGCCTGTGAAAGCAGGCCAGTGGCCAGCGCCAGCCTATTTAGGCAGAGAGACAGCAGTGAGGCTTGTCGAGGAGCCGTGTGTGTATACGCATATGATGGACTGTCAGACAAGAAACGAGGGCCGATAATACCGCCATCACCGACCCAAAGTGCAGGGATGAGTGTGTGTGAGAAACCGTGTGTGTGTGTGTGCGTGTGCGTGTGTGTGCGTGCTGCATTTCCAATTGAAATGAGACAGAACGGAGGCATACGGATCCTCATTATCCCGTTTCCCTCAGGGGGAGCAACGGCAGCCTTTCAGTCAGAAGGAGAGAGAAAGAGAAGTGTCTTCCTCTCTCTCTCTCTCTCTCTCACTCTCTCTCTTCTCTCCTTCTGAGAAGTAAGGGGTGGTGGGGGTGGGGGTGGGAGCACAAAAGATGAACACCACCTCAAATTACAGAAAACAAACAAACAAAAACACGTGCACACACACACACACACACACACTGGTGTGACTTGTGGCTGTGCAGGCTAACCTCGTGCATCTGGGTCCTGCTCAGAGCTGTATCGAATCCTAATTTGATCCTTCCTAAAAATGTGGTGGATCAGTCAAGACATTCATAGATAACAGTGTGTCACACAGAAGCCTATAAACAAGTCTTTTCCTGATTATGTAACAAGATTTGGGGTAAGTGTGCGATGATTTAGGCACAAAGTTTACATGATGCTAGACTAGTATATATAAGGATATATTATCTACATAATATACTGTATTTAAGCGTTTATCTACATTAGCCACAAAATATAAAAAGGAATTGCGAATTTGAATTGTGAACAAAGCAAAACCCACATCATCATGACCACCATGACATCATCACAGTTTTAGTGTAGCTAGACTTCACACTTCAATAAAGATAGATGGAAACAAGTTAGTTGGTACATCAGATATTTCTGATGAAGGACATGTTTTAAGTATTTAATGAGATTATTAACTACTTAACAATGATTTTACAACCATTTAACTGTAGTTTAATTATTAGGTATAATTATTGGTGCAGAAGTTTAGAAATGAGGTAAATATTTATTTATATGATCCGTATGTTATTGTAAGCTGTTATTAGCTGATAATAATTAGCTTATTAATAATTTATTTTTATAAGGCAGCAGTTATGTGTGTGTGTCTTTGTTAAAACAACTGGGGATTCATTTCACAATGGCTTGTATATGTAACAAGTGCAGCAATAAACTGAAGACACTTCTAAATCACGCACATTTTATTTACAAGCAAGTCACCTGAGCTGGTGACTAAAAAAGAAAAAAGCATCTGTGAGCTTGTTATGTAGTCGAATTTAAGTTTATGTAACTTTATATAATATTCACCAGAAATAAAGTCATTTATGAGATGAGCATGGTGTTTAAAGAAGAAGCTTATAGATCCTTATTATAAGACATTTTGTCACATAAAGACATTTATGAATGAATTCTCATTAGTGCAGTGTGCAAATATTGATTTCAAATGGCCTGGGAATGGCCTGGAAAGGCTACCTAAAATACTTTTAAGTTTTGTTACATCTAGATACATTTTAAAGATATTTATCAATACATTTGTATAGCTATATCCGATTTTTAATTTCATAACCACTTTCAGTAGGTGCTTCACTTGTTTTACATGTGTTGACTAGATTTAAGAAGATTTCATTTGGCAGCATATTGTTTGTGTACAGCTTGCGACCTCAAGAGCCCTTCTCGCTATATTTTCCAGAAAATATTTTATTTCTTGACTATTTTCTGCAGTAAGGGTTAGGATTGGATATTCACTGCACCTTCCACAATTTTTATACTTGTAAAACACAGGATCTGGAAACAGCTGGTCAGTTTGGACATTTTTATGAACTGCACTTGGATACACTGCTGGTACACTTGTTCCATGTTTCCTGATGAGCTGTGACAGATCTCCAGCAAGTGTGTATTCTGAAACCATGTGATTTAACCATAATGGCGAAAATATCTATATCACTACGATTGTCATGACATGTGTAAATGACGGTGACATTAATCATAACTGTAGATGTAGGTCCTATTTGTTGAGTAAACACCCAATAATGAATTTCTTTTGCAATGAGAGATGTCATTTGTCTCTCCTAGCATACATAGCTAGTGTAAAAATAATACATTTACCTGTTTGCAATGACCTCTTGAATGCAAACAACTGGTAATGATTTGGTGACAAGACAATTGATCCTTTACTATACCCTTGTGGGCAATTGCATGAGACATCTTAAGTGAAATTTGTTCCTTAGTTTCCCTATACCTTGTGTGAGCCACATAAAATCTCTTCACGGAAATACTTGGATGGAAACAGAAAAACAAGTTAAGTATAAGTTTCTGCAGTTTGTGAGTTTAAAGATTTAAATTTGTCCCTGAAGCATTTGCTTTAAGATAAATCCGTAAGATGCTTATTTATACATCCACTGATTTATACATGCTGATTATCCAGTCATAGGTTTGCAGCTGTAAATAGGCTGGGCACCTCTGTGAGCTTTCCATTTTGAACATGAGGTACTTGTAAATCAGATATAACTGATATCCCAAGTGTTTGTAGCAGAAAATGAATTTTTACTAAACCTAGAACACAAGTGTAGACGTGCATCACCTTGATCAAATGTGGTACATCACATTACCAGTGAAAAATTATACTTAGAAAGTGCATCTAGGTGAAGTCTGAAAGTGACGGAAGCTCTGTTACTCCAGAAGCTCTATTACTGCACTGAACCCTACCAACTAGATATGTTAGACGTGTGTAATTGTGCTTAAATTCCTTTTATTTCGTTATTTCTGAGTTTCCCTCTGAAGGCATCATAAAACTGCAGTGACGTATTGCAGTCTGGTCTTGCAAATGGATGCATCTCGACGTGGGTCACATCGCATCTCTCAGCAGAGCCCTGACGGTGAGGGAACAGGCCTGCATTTACACTGACACGTCCCAAAGTATCGGCTTGAGAGTGGCTGATTGCGCCAGCCCCCAAAGGCGCTGTTTAGATAGTTCGACTACATCCAGCCTCCCCTTCCAGACGCCTCTTACCAGTGCGATTAGAGCAGCAAGAAGATGAAAGGTGCTCGGTGTATTTTTAAAATTGTTGATTTTTCCGCTCCTGTAATGATAGCCGGTGCAATTAAGCACTGGCTTCAGGCTCTCCGTGTCCTTGTGTGAAAAATCTCAATTATATATGGGTGAGCGCGGGAGAGTGAATGTTAGTGTGAGGCTTAACGTGTGTGTGTAATGTACGTGTGTGTGTGAGAGAGAGGCAGTTAGAATGTGAAATATGCATCAGATGCGTTTTCAGTGTTGGAAATTGGCTTGTTCATGTGATGCACCGTGTGCATCTAATTTTCTAAATAGTTAGGAGGGTTATGTATATTTTAGCATGTGTTCTTATTTCCAATTTATGAACAGGAATCAAATATAAAAGTGGAAAAACACATTTTAATTTCACTTACAGAAATGAAACATGGTCTGCATTTATATATTATATCAATTTAACAATGAACACCCTGTGTGTGATAGCACTACAGACAGCACATCAGTTTAACTAATCAACTCAGTTTATATTCAATGACCTCATCACTTGCCAGTGTTTCACAGCAAAATAGGCAAGGCAGTAGTTTATAGGTACATGTGATTATAGGTATATCTGATTAATATCAGTATCAGCAGCATTGAATATTATCAGCATTGGACAGATGTTTAGATCTGACAGATATTTCAAACCAATATTTTGCACTGTATTTGAAAGTGAGAATCTGGTCATACGTGAACACACCACAGCACACAGTGTGAACAGCACGAAATACTTCTTCTGCATTTAACCCATTCACCAAGTGAAGCAGCGGGCAGCTACGAACACAGCGCCCGGGGAGCAGTGTGTGGGGACGGTACCTTGCTCAGGGTACCTCAGCAGTGGTCTTGGGAATCGAACCCGGACTTTCTGGTCACAGGGCGAATGCCCTAACCACTAAGCTACCAGCTGCCCCTGTCCCTCCCCTTCACTCTGTTCTATAATGTCCCTCCCATTCCCACAGTTCTGTTCTCCTCACTCGTGCTGTTCTAGAATTAACGCTCTTCATTCATGCTATTTTTGTATTTTTGTCCCAAGCACATTATTCCAGAATGTCCCTCCGATTTATGTTTCCCATACCCTCCCAATTACATTCAGGTACAATGAGTATCCCTCCATTGTTCCTGAATGCTCACTCTCTTTTTGATGATCCTCCCCTGTTCCCACTGTACAGTGTACTCACCACTCACAGTATTCTAGAATGTTCTCAAGCTGTTCTAAAAAGAATCACAAATCATACAGTAAATAGTGATTTTATGTACAATATATCAGTGTGTTCATTGTGGAAGTCCAGTATTATTTGTAGTTTCCATCAGAAATCTGGCTTTAAACACTTTACATAGCTGCACAAAACTAAACAGTTCTCCTCCGTTCACATTGGTTGTTTTGGTTATTACATTAGTTTTGGACATTCTTAACACAGCTGTCAATGCTGGTGTTTGCTGCTGGGAATGCTGGTGAGTGTTTGGTCTGTGTTCTCATTAGAGTCACGATTCTAGAACTGCATGAAGCCAATAACCAACATTAGAGTGTTGGTGGGCTTTGCATGTTTCACACACCTCTGCCTGGCAGCAGCTCCACTTCCCTGCTCAGTACTGGCCTTTCCAGCACCGTAGTCTCTCCTCTCACTCTGAAACACACACACACACACACACACACACACATATATTTCTGTCAGGTTTTACAGGCTCTGTTTGACAGTTTGACTCCTGCCTCAGTTGAACCTTCAGCCGGACGCCAGTAGCTAATGGTAATAATACACTCTCAATCTTCAGTCCTGCCACTCTCTGTGAGCGGTGAGTGCAGGGATTTTCTATTCTAAGTGCAAACATATCCATTTCAGTCTTGAGCTGGAAATGTGAAGTGTGGCCAAGCGGTGTCTCCACTCCCCCTTATGCTCCATAACGCATGCAGGCTTTGTTTTGGTTACAGATAAAATCACAAAAGAAAAGAGCATGAGTGTGGGGGGGTTGGGGGTAAAGGGGGGGAGCAATGTCTGATTTTCTCTCCATAAGACCCCCAGAGGGAAAGAGGAGGAAGTGACACGGGCTGTTGAGAATGATGTTCTTACAAAATACTTCCATGGAACAATGTGCCTATCTCCTCAGCATACAGGGCAAAGCTTTCTGAAGTGCTGACCTGTATCATTCTTGTCCATTATTCGTTTCCGCTGTAATGTGTGATAACTCATTTGATTAAAGCAGTGGAAAAAATGTGCTTCAACCAATTAAACATGAGGCACAACCATTAAATAGGCGCTCATGTATACATTTCATTATAAGTTTGTTGAAATTAATTCAGTTCTTATAAGGGACCAATTATTTTTCATTTATTTTTCATGATTGATGGTTGCTAAAGTATGCAATTCAGCAAGTCTTCATCTTCTAAAACCATAGGATTTACTGCAATAAACACCATTTTGTGTCATCTCTTTCCAAAAAGAAACTATAGGAAAATACGGGTGCACCTACAGAAGGGGGTGCCTTTAAATAAATAATCTGCAAGTGAAGTGTTTAGAAAGTGAAGTGGTTTGAGGTCGGAATGCATGAACGGTAACTGTGATGTTAGTTTTGGTGGATAATGGAGCAAGTCTGGAAAAGCTTCAGGGTTTCTTCAAAGGTTTTATGGTAGGATTAATCTGTTTTAAAGTTATAGGGCTCATATCATGGAAAAACAAATTTCCTTACTTTCTTCAATAAGATTTTATTGTACTATGCAAACATTGCCAGGGTTTCAAAACATACCATTGCCTCCCCTGGTCCTCTAGTTTATTTGAGGAGACATGGCTGCAAAATAAGCCTGTTCAAAAATTAATTGTTTCTGTGATGTCACAAAAACAAACAAATTTACATGTATTTGCTTACTCAGCCTACAGTAGTCTAGACTCACACGTTCACGCTGAAGTTATAAGAAGCCTTTCAGGCCGGGCTGATTTTTAATTAAGGTGCAATACAGGGCACCCAATCAGGATAGAGCTATATATAGTCTTTAAACAGATTTTCCAAGAGCCTTATTATGTGGAGTTTCTTTACATTAAAAAAAAGGTCTTCCCACAATTCAAGCGTACGATCTTCAGTAAACTAAAATGGTTCCATAATGGCATCATATAAAGAATTGTGTACACATATCAGAGAGAAAAAAGTCTGTTTCTGTCTAAAAGGACACTGGAAAATGATGAATGAAATGTAGTTGTTTTCAGAGCATAAAACCACATGATTATTAAAAGTGGACCCTGGAGAAAAAAGTAAAGAAATATTTAGCATCATGAATCCTTTCAAGCCCCTGTTGTCTCTTTGTGTTTGTTTTTGCACCAATTTTATGCAAGGTTTGTTTTCAACCCTCACCTCTCTCTCGCTCTCTCGCCTTCTCTCTCTCCCCCTCAGTGTTTCTCATTAACGATGGCTCTTCTGGTATCTGCTGGGAGGCGTGGTGTGTTGTGGTGTCAGTGTGTGTGTGTGTGTGTGTGCGTGAGGCAGCAAGTGCCAGACATATGGAGTTGATCAGCAGGCTGGGTGCTGATGTTTTCTTTGCGAATGCTGACAGGCTGACAGGCAAACGAGTGCAACACAAAACCTCCTTCCAGACTCTCCTGCACAAGCAGAGGGAGAGAGCGAGAAGGAGAAAGAAAGAGGAAGAGAGGAGGAGAAGGTGGAAAAAAAAGGAAAGCGTCTGCTGTGACTGCCCCTTTTTTTCTCTATCGCTGCCGTTCCTTTCTCTCTCTCTCTCTTTACTCCACTCATTCCACTTCTCTCTCTCACTTTCGCCAAGCAAGACCCTCTCTCTCTCTCTCTGAAGTTTTCTCACTGTCTCTCCCTCTCTTTCTCTCTCTCTCTCAGTCTCTCTCCCTCATCTGAAATGACTGTGTGAGAGAGGGGGTGGTATTTGAAGGCTCTCTGAGATGCAGGAGCTCCCCAGAGCGCCGGAGTGAGAGGAACTGACCAGTGCGCCGTCCACTCCGCCAAAATTCCAGAAACACAGAGAGCAAAGGCTTAGTTTCTCTCTGGCCGACTGAAGAGACACCAAACCACTAAGTCATGGAGAATGAAAGAAGGCTCTGAGAAGAGACAGAGGAAAGTTGACCACTAAGCTGACCACTAAGCCAAACTACAAAGCACAGAGCGGGAAAAGGAAAGGAAGAAAAAGAGCTCAAAAGACCACAGGTCCTTTTTAATAGACCACCACTACTGGAACTTTGCATTGCTTTTCTATGCTGGGGTTGTCATGGCAACATCAAGACTTTCAATGACACTTTGGTCCTCCGTGGTACTCTGGATGCTGCTGTGGTCTAGAATGGCCGTCAGCCTGCCATCGCAAAGCCATCAGCAGCCTAAGCCCCTGCAGGCCCGGCGGCTGACCAGCCAGGTCCAGGAGAGCGCGGAGAGTAAAGTGGAGCGTCTGGGACAGGCTTTCCGCCGGAACGTCAGGCTGCTTCGGGAGCGTAGTGAATGCATGGACCTGATCTTTCTGCTAGATGAGTCATCTAGCGTGGGGTCCGCAAACTTTGGCAGCGAGCTGCGCTTTGTCCGCAAGCTGCTGTCCGACTTCCCTGTAGCGCCAGACGCCACGCGTGTCGCCCTGGTGACCTTTAGCTCCAAGAGCCACGTGGTGACCAGAGTGGACTACGTGTCAGCACCCAAATCTCACCAGCACAAGTGTTCACTCTTCAGCAAAGAGATTCCCTCCATCACCTACAGAGGAGGAGGAACATACACTAAAGGAGCATTCCAGCGAGCAGCGGTAAGAGAGGAAGTGTGTGAAGATATGTGGCGGTGTGGTTTCATTTAGTTGTGTTTGTTCATGAATGTGTATGCAAGAACACAGCTTTTGATTATGTGTGTGATTTTATGTTTAAGAAACATAATGCATAAGATGCTACTATAAATCTCTGATATTAGTGATTATTAAATGAATAATCACAGTAATAGGACATGTTTTGCTCTGGCAATAATGCATACAAGTCATTCATTCTAAGCAACTAAGCTATTGAAATGAATAAGAACACCCACTGGACTGAACTTACTAAGCAGTAGGTAGAAGAGAGAGAGAGAGAGAGAGAGAGGGAGGGAGAGAGAGAGAAAGAGAGGACAGTGGAGGAATGGAAAAAGTTCATTTCTTTGCAGAAGGAGAAAGACAGAGAAAGTGATGTGGTTGGTACATTGTCAGTAGGTCAGAATGACTTATTATGGCTAATGCAGTTCACAGATGTAATACAGGAACTGCCTTTATAGTGACTGTGTCTTATCTCTTCCCCATACTCTCTTTATTTCCAGTGGAACAGTAGTGACTGAGGTCAGCTGAATAACTCTTCAGCACGATATCCCTGAACGCCCTTCACATGCTATACATGCATGTGTGAATGTGATTAATTGTTTTATAGCATAGGAGTGAAAGCGCTGGTCTGTGTGGTATGGATACGGTTCTACTCCTCAAATCATCCTTCACTTCACTCCCTCACTTTCTGTGGGTTCATATCTAGAGTGAGGAGATAGTGGAGGATATTCATCACTGTGCGGTCAGACACTCCGGGGTGAAGTGAGGAAACACTGCAGAGACTACATACATATGGTCACTATAAATAGCTTGTATAGCACTGTGTTATCTACAATGTAATCTTGTGTTGTGGTGGGTAGTGTAGAGTAGTATTGTGTGATGAAGTGTGTTTTTTTTTTGTCTTGTGTGGTATTATTTTATTGCAAGTATTGCGTTGGGCTCTGTTTTTGTGTTGTTTAGTGTTTGGTCATATTGTGATTTTGTGCATAGCTAAGTTGGGCTGCGTGCTGTGAGATATTGTGTTGTGCCGTGTGGTTTTGTAATGTGTATCACTATAGTGTGTAGCTGTATAGTGGTCTGATGTATAGTGTTTTGTAGAGCTGCTCTAAATATTTTGAATACTGACGTATATGTTAGTTATGTTGGTATTTGATCCCATATTTAGTATTCCGTAATGTCATCCAACATCTGTAGTCTAAACTACAACAATGTACCCATATTTCTATAATAAAATGTGATAATCTATATGAGCAGCTGGCCATTAGCACAGTTACATTTACGGCATTTAGCTGATGCTCTAATCCAGAGCGACGCATATCAGTGTTCAAGTAGTCCACATGTGTTCCTTAAATCTTTAAAGCTATACTGTAATTAACTTCCGCTATTTAACTAAGTTACTGCAGGCTAAGCACACCTAAACAAAGAAAAGAAATGAGTACAATATGTTAGTGGATATGTTTTAAACGGCAGTAACCGCAGTACTTAAAAAGATGGTTATATTTTGTAAAGGTTAAAAATTAGTACTTTTACAATGCGCTATTCAGGCCACTGTAGGTTTTTGTATTGGTATTGGGATGCTTAGCATCCATGTTGGGTTGCGTAATTTCCAGCTGGGTTGTCTATTATTATGTTTTCCAGTATTGTGTCGTGCTGTGCTGAGTTGCTCAGTTGTGTCGTACGCTGTCTTGTTTTATATTATGCATTGTGTTGTGTTGATCGTTTAATGTTGTGTTAATTTGAATTGTGTCATGGTTTGTTTCTTGGTCTAGTGTGGTCTAGTGTCAAAATGTGTTGTGGTCTGTTATGTGTTTTCTTGTTGGGTTGTGTTGAGGTGTGTTGTGCTGGACCATGTTGCAGTAATGTGTTTACCTCAAATCAGGTCTGGCTGCATTATTTTATGGAAATTCATGTTGTATCATGCTTTATTTCGTACTCTGCATTGTTTTCTCTTTTGCTGTTTCATGTCATCTTGATGTGTTATGTTGTCATGTACGGTGCCTTTTTGTGTTGTGTTATGGATTGTTGTCATAATGTTTTTGTCTTATGTTCTTTTGTGTCATTTTAAGTTGCTCAATGTTGTGTCGTGTCGTTGTGTTGCACTGTGTCATGTTGTGTTGTGTTGGGACACGTTGTGTGGTGCTCTGTCTTGTGTTGTGTGTTAGTGGGGGTGCTGACCTCCGCTCTATGAATACAAAGCAGCGGCACACAGTGATTCCAGAAAAACAACCAGGTTTAATGAGAACAGATGTACTGAATAACCTTTAAAGTCAGTCCAACACTCAGAGAGTGAGTTGATCAGCTGGTCAGTTTACCTGCTGTTTTCTTCATCTAATAAAATTTTTATTGGTCGAACAGAGATTGTAATCCCAAATAATTTCCTGCTATTGTGTTCTTTGTTGAGTAGACATTACATAGCATGTGTCACAATTACGCCTACAGTAATCCGGCACTTTTAGTGGGGTTTACGTTCAAAGAGTACCCATGTATATTGAAAAAACGCATATTCAAATTTAAATTCCCTGCTGAGATATGCAACTAGGAAGGGTGCTGCACAAAAAAAAGGTCAACAGTTTTCGGAGAATAAAACCTGATCTACTCGGGCTAACAATACAAATGAAGGCTCGTTGGACAGGTCTCCCTTGTGTGAAAGCATCAAGAAAAAATAGATTTACTGAAACAAAAAAGCAAAAAATGGTGGATATTTCGTTTCTCTCTGGGCAGTTTCCGCATTATTGTGGTGATTTCGGCGTATAACTGATTTTTTTTTCTCAAAAAAAATCTGCGTGTGACTGAATCCGCGACTCCTGATCTGCGTAAAACTGGGAAGCTATACATACTACACTGTTTTGTACAAACAGAAAACGTTTTTCTATGAATAATCATTTCTTACGAAGCTACAGCTCTGAAGACCACCCTCCCCTGCCTTAGGTGGCGTCTCTCGCGTCAGTGTCCATCTTTTTTTTTTTAAATCCTGCTGTGTGTAGCTCCTCCTCCTTTTGTTATGCACAGCATTACAGCACAGTAGTGTCCATCAACACCATACTCAAAAATGACAGGTTTTAAGTATGCATTTGGGTACACCGCACACTTCAACACTAGTTAGTACTAGGATTGAGTGCATTATTGAGACACACCCACAGTCTCACGCTGAGTATATATACTGATTCACCCCAGGTCTTCATGACAAAATCTGCGGCTGATGGCTGTCTGGCTCTCTTTCCAGCGGTGAGGTTACAGGAAGGACTAGACGCTCATCCGTCTGAACATTTTCGGCTTTTAGGCATGTACCAGTGATTCATTTCATGCTAATTCTTTCTTTCAGACAAGAGACAAAGATAACAGAGAAACATTCTCTCATTCAAGCAACACCTAATAAATGAACTTTTTCCCTTTCTCCGACTGCGTATGTATGACTTACAATGTCAGGCCTGAGTAAGATGTTTAAAACCAGACTACAGTACATGACATATTGCTCTCTCTCTCTCTCTCTCTCCCTCTCTCTCTCTCTGCTGTTTCTGCCACTATTGAATTCTCTTTTATGCCGATATTTTTGCAGTCTACTGCTTTTTGCCATTAGAAGAATGCTTAGGATGACACTAATCTATGAGATGTCTGTTTATTACAATTGTCAGTGCAATGACAAAAATGAAGGATTTTATGTTCTTCAACATTTTCCCACTCTGCATGGACCAGAGATTTGGACATTTTTCCTGGAGACACAGTTTTCCATTCATTTTAGAGGAGAAAAGTTGGATTCAGGCCTTTCCTACATAACAGCAGTGAGGGGGCTGCACACTGTAAAAAGTGAGGCACTGACTTGATTCAGATGTTTGCATCATTTCCACATGATGGTAGAATGCTGCTGTGAGGATTTGATTGCTTTCAGCCATAAGAGCAGTCGTGAGGTCAGGCATTGATGCGGTATGATTAGTTTTGGATCACAAACTCCTCTCCAAATCATCCCAAATGCACCAGATGGAGCTCCATGTGCAGCTGCTTCAAAGCATCCCATTCTTACAAAAACATCTTCAGTGTTAATCCTAAGTCAAATGCTTGAAGATGAAGCTAAGGCTATACATTCACAAATAAATTGTGCGGTGGTTAAAGTGTAAGTTGAGATCTGAGCTGTAGGCTATTCATTTTCACTTGAAACAGTTACCTGAACAGCCCAGTAAAGTTCAAGGGTTAACTGTGTTTTTTGCATGTAAAAATCATTCGGAACTCATTTTCACATGATTTCACATCAATTTAACAGGCTGGTTAAGGACTGACTTATGTAATGACCTCTTATGCAGCCCATAGTGAAACACTTCTTTTAACTTAAAGCATAAATGAGTGGGGCTATATACTACTTCACTAGTAAATATGGGTTATAAGGGCGTCGGGAAATCCATGGATTTTGTGACATCATGAAAACTATAAATCAGAAATGATACTGTACTGTATTGGTACTGTAATGTACTGTAGTCTGGTTTTAAACATCTTACTCAAGCCTGATGTGGTAATTCATGTATACGCAGTTGAAGAAAAGGAAAAGGTTCATTTATTATGTGTTGCTTCGCTTGTAACGTATTTTACCGTTAACTTGTATTCCTTGTTTAAGTTGTTTTACTCTTATTTAGATTTTGAATTTAAAATGTGTACATGTTTTATAATGTTGCACAGTCATAAAAGGAGTGGTTCAGGATGCATTTCACGGTGTGCTGTACTTGTATAACTATGCATGTGACGAATAAAGAATCTTGATCTTGAGATTTTTTCAGTATGGCTACAGAATTATTATCACTGGTTTTCAGACTTTGTGGTCCATAGTAGGACAACTCCATGGATTTGATGGTGGGATGAAAGTCAGAGTGGCTACTGTAGTGTTTACAGTCTCGCACCGTTAAATTCTGAAAGAACTGTGCAGCATCTTCTTACTGGTATCAGAGTGAAACTCCAGAAGCACGTAGCTTCTTCTGCTCTCCTTGTGCAGTTCTGGACCTTCCCCTGCTTTGCTTCTTTAATGCAGCCAGGTTCTCCCCTCTCTGGAGATTAGTTCTCTCTGTACTGAGGATTTGTCTTCAGCTCTTCAATGGGCTACCATGGGTTGCCAGAGCCTTCACTCGTTCTCTGCTGACAAAACCGCAGCCAAAACAGCCCTCTGTAGACTCTCCATACTCTCTCCCCTTCTCTTTCTCTCTCTCGGAATTCTTTCCTATGCTCTCCAAATTCTTCACCTGGCCGTTTTACTGATTAAGGCCAGGAGAGACGCATTATATGTCGAAGTCTTTGACCGACTGGATCTTAAAATTGGCCGTTACAAATGACGTCTTTCTCCCAGATGGCGGAGTTGGAAGGCCTGTTGTATGGATAGCAATTGTAGTAATGTTTGATCACATTTTTGGAATTTGTATGTAATATTTCCAGTAAAGTGCACAGTTACTTCACACACTCACATACACACCAAGACCAGCTGGGTCGTCTCAGACTGAATCAGAGCATGGACAACCATGTCGATTTTTCATTCGAAAGAGGTGGGGGGGGCATGCTTTTGCGCAATAACATATGCTCTGACTCTGCCTTAAACCTCCTGCTCCAGCACAAATTCCAGAGAGAGGTGTTTTGAGGGCCGTTGACCCCTCCGACATGGTTTCTGAACCCCAGGACAGTGGGGGGAAGGCTGTCATCAGGCCTAGACACATCAGCCTCTGCACATTTCACACACAGTCTGTGCAAAACCATCTGTCAGCAACACATACCCCCCAACACGCGCAAACTACACTCTGACTGAGCCAGTGTAATACAAAACAAAGAAGCATGAAAGCACAAACCAGTAATAAAGGTACTAAGATCAAACATCTTTTATATGGAGGTGAACACGCAATCCAAATGTGCCAATGAACTTCTGGTGAGATCTTCAAATGAACAGACAAGGCAGTGAATTCAATGCAGGTGTTCAGCAGATAAAAGAAATGTTTTATCACTTCATTAAAACAGAGCACGGCTGAGCAAGTATGGACCAAAAGCACCATTGTTAATTTTAGAGGAAAGAAAGAAAAATCAAATGCGGAAAAAAAGATGAAATGAAAGAAGTTTAAACGAGACAGTTAAAAGTAATAGTTTGCTGAAAATGAACACTTACACAGTTACTGCAAAGTACACAATCACTCATGACATGTTTGTTGGTTGGCTTATTTTTTACTGAAGCAACAAGATTAATGTAACTATAGCCTTTTAAGCAACACAAATAAGTATCATTAATTAAACTCAGGCCTGCGTCACAGCTCTCATGCAGACTAGACTGCATTGTTGATTAATCACAAATAGATTAATTTTGATGTATAGATGCTATATCTGAGACATGACACACTGTTAAAAATTGACAAAACTATGGACATATCTCAGCTGTAAGACAGTTGTTAATATTGTTTTAATATTGATGTACATTTGTCCATGTTTAGACAGCTTGTCTAACAGTCACGGTCTTTGAAATTATTTAACAGTTAGATGCAGTTTAAGTCAAGTGTGTAATGAATTATACAATTTTCACAACACTAAGTGCCGTTGTACAGGCTTCCATCACTTGTTAGCTACATTAGGCTCATACTGCCAAATAAAGAAGCAAACCTCTGACATGTTGTGGCCGATGGGCTAGATCTGAAGTAATGGAGAAACTGTGCAAATCTGATTTTTCACCAAACTACCACTTTAAGAGACTTTGAGGAACAGCGAACCATGCTGAATTGGTCTCTGCTGCAGTAATAAAGGAAAAAACCCTGCCACTTCCTGCAGCCGTCTTTGTGCTGCTAATTGGGATTGATGAGCAAGATCAATACGAGAGACAGGCCTCTCTCCCCAGAGCCTGATAAGGCAGGCAGGAATGCCTTTAAAGCCCTCTGAAAGCCCCAGATACGCCTGCAGACGAAGAGATAAAACCCCTCGGTGCCTATCCACTCCAGCAAACTACCACACTCTGTGGACAGACGATGAATGAGTTGTCTAACATGTCTATGGTGCTGAATGGAATTGGTGGTTTGGGGATAACAAATGGCCTGCAGTAGACCGCATTGTTTGTAATCCATCTCAGAGTTCCCTGATTACCATCTATGTTTGACTTGTTTGTTGAATTCAATTTTGACTGAAATGAAACAGGATAAAGTAAACCTAAACAAATGGCATAATGCATGTAATCCTTCCAAACCAGTGGCCTTGTTGTTTATCAGATACAGTAATACCAGCAAGAGGGGCGTTATAACCTGTCATAACAGGCTATACAGTAAATCCTTCAGTAGTTTTTTATTGTTGTCATAACACAAGCTTTATGTTTATTAATGCAGGCAGCTTTTATTCCAAATCATTTTGGACTATTTCTACTGGAACTTTCATCATCAAATGTTGTTTAAAGATGCTTAAAGGGAATTATGGATAGACTAAAATCATTGATATAATGCATGTAATCCTTCCAAACCAGTGGCCTTCATTTTTATCAGATACAGTAATGCCAAAAGAGGGGCAGCACTTTCAAATGTTGTGTAAAAAAACCTCTTTCAATTACCATTGAATAACCAGTTTTGGTTAATTAAACTTCATTGGTTCATTATTTAGAACATGCCTACCATGTGAAGTTTCTATACCTTAGAACCTTTATGTTGCATGGGGACTATTTCAATTCACAAAGACATATATATACTAGAAAAAAATATGCTCAGACATCTCATTTACAAAACTGTCCTGTGAAGAGTTGTCCACTGAAAGCCTTATTTTTTAGGGAACCAAAAGTGTCCCTTGCTGTTATCCTACTGGTCTGCTGTCTGCTCCACTACACCAGTAGTCCACTCACTGCCCAAAAAGCTCAAACAGCAGTCACTGAGAGATTGGGTCAGATTATTTGGCCCTACAGTGGCCATTTCCTGTCCTCACACCCCCTCACCGCCTATGCTTTCTCTCAGCAGTTACGGTCCTCAGAGACTCACAGATTTAAACAACAGGATCAAAGGCGAATGAGATGAAGATGGAAAGAGTATGTTTTCTCTCTCTTCTGTGGGAGAAGCTAACGTGGACCTGGGCTGTACTCAGACTGCTGTGAGACGCAGCAGACTTTTGTTCTGTGCACAGAGAGCTACGTTTTCTTTCTATTAACCACAACTGTCATCGGCATTTTAAACGTCCGACTCCACGTCTCCCAGTCCGCCCCCTCTCAGCGCACTCTGAGCAGTGATGGAAAATCCAACGGGGCAAAAAAGTTTCAGCACAGTGATTAGCAGAGAGTTGAGAGAGTGGTGCTGAAGCTGCTGAAAGAGCTGTTCCTAGAGCTGGTGCCGAACGGCCACAAAGGAGAGGGGTGACAAAACAAGAATGTGTACAGTCTTTTTAGGCTAGAATGCTAGAGAAGGTTTTTTAATGTCATTTGTTTGGAAAAACCTTAGCACAATTTTTACAGGATACCCCAGGTTTCCTGGAGAGATGCCATAGAAACAAAACTACTTTTGATTCCCTAAAGAACATTTCAGCGAATGATTCTTTAACAAACCATTCGAGAACTAATGAAATTTTTATGTGATTTTTAAGAATATAACTATACCAAATTAACAGAGATAAGGACTGGGACAAATTTAGATACAGGGCTACCTCTAAATCTTTTGAATTGAGACACAGTAGTTCTAAAAATAGGGCTCATTGTTATTTTAAAATTTTCTTTACTTTTCATTTTTATTATAAAAAAGGTTTTAAGCGTGTCTTGTCTTGTCTCATTATTGTTGCTCTTATGTTCTATTTTGAAGTCTTCTGCATGTGTGGTCCTGGGTTCTGTTCTTGTGTCGCACCATGGTTCTGGAGGAACGTTGTTTCATTTTTTCTATGTACTGTGTGTGTATGGCTGAAATGACAAATAAAACCTACTTGACTTGACCTGAAGCTAATGATAGCAGAAGCAGTAGACACAGCAACTGTATTTGGCCTGACTTTTTCTTAGCAAGCATTTTATTGCACAGCCAGACTGATAAGTTTTATCCTAGACAGTCACACTAGTGTAGCACAACATTCTGCTCACTCAGTGACTAAATACAACACACAGCTGTGTTTTTTATTACTGCAAGGTAGAAGCGAATGGCATGACTATTGCTAAGAGTACTCTTGGTTTAGCCAATTATTGGCTGCTATTCACTGTTGGATTACTAATAAATTAAACTCTTTAAAATAATGCAAACAAATAATGCATGAAATCCTTTCAGACCAGTGGCCTTCATGTTTATCAGATACAGTAAAACCAAAAAGATGGGCATCATCAAATGTTATAAAAAAGTATAGGGCAGCTCTTTTAAATTATGTTTAAAAAAACTCCTTCAAATACCATTGAACGACCACCTTTGGTTTGTTAAAATCAATCGGTTAATTATTTATAACCTATTAAAATGCCTTCAATGTGAAGATCCCATACCTGTTTACAGGGTTGATTCATGCTAGATAAAAATCCCATATTTCATCAATAATCACAAAATTATTGATCCTCAGTTAAAAGTAATCCAACCCCGAAAATGCTCGAGATAAAATATCCTTGAATTTGGTTTACATTCAGAGAGTGAAGGACAAAGCATTTAAAACTGTGAGACAAAGGTATGGGTAAAGCTATGGAACCACACAGACTGAGAGACAGCAGCAGAGAAAAGAACAGTTGGGGGAGCGATGGAGACCAGTGATGAGAAAGAACTTTGTTGTGTATGAGGCAATGATGATCTATTACTTCCTGATATTTATTATTTTGGATCACCCGTGGATCAGGCAGTGGAGAGTTAGTGAGCGCTCACACTGAGAGAAAAGCCAGCTATTGACTGAGCCCTGGCAGCCGTTTCCTCCAGACTCATAACCGCTGCTGATGCAACACAAAAATCCAGTTTGTCCAACTGTCCATCAGTTCCCCACAGTGTAAGCGCTGTGTGTCCCTGAGTGTATTTTTCTGTGTGAGAATCTGGCAATGTACTAAGCTCTTGGTGAGGATAAAATATTCACAAGATGATATGGTGAAAAGGATGGTCCCCATGAAGATTTGTTTCCAAGATTTAATTTGAAAAATGAGAGAAGCAAAATGTCAATAAAGTTATGAGACAGTTGCTAAGAAATACTACTGTAAGCCTGGAGAATACCCAGCAAAGGTAGGAATACAAAGCTGTGTGTGTTACTGTATGAGGACCTGTGGTTAAGCGTCTCTCTTTCGAGTCCTGGTGATTGGGTGGTATCTGCTGTGGAAATAGTTCCGTTGTTATTGGCTTTGTTTTGGAAGTACAGAAATGTTGTTTACACGCTTTCATTTCAAGGCCCCAGTCTGTAATTTCAGACTCAGTCGATCTTAGCTTCTGCGGTTCTAGAGACACAACTTATCAAGTACAGACTGAGGTGTGTGTGTGTGTGTGTGTGTGTATGCATGTGTGTATGTGTGTGTGCATGCAATGAATCACATAATTACTGCAGGAACGTCAGTACATACCACCTTTTCCAAGTTGGGTCTAAAAATGCAATTCCTTTCTATTTTATCTGCCTCACGTGAGCCCAGGATATGAAGATGGAAATATGTTGCTGGTGCAAATGGATGAAGGATTCAGACAAAATAAAGGCACCAGAATGGGTTCTTTGTGTGGTGCCATAGAGGAACCATTTAAATATATTTTTTGGCCAATTAGATGAGTGCAAAGAACTGAGAAATGATTGTTGATAAAGCACTTATACATTATGTGGTTATTTCAGACATCTCCTTTACAAAAATGGTTCTTTTAGAAACTAAAATGTTTTTTCTATAGCATCAGTCACATAAACCTTTGAGGCACCTTTTGAAGATCTGATGGAAAATTCCATAGACAAATAAATAGCTACCTGCACTGTAACTTTAGGCATAAAGCAACAATGCAACACTTGTAAAAATACTGGTGCCTAAAGGCATACTTTGGAATGATGCCATAGAAGAACAGTGGATAGTTCTTTAAAGACCGCAACTGAAATGGAGAATAAAACGGATTCTTCTGTGGCATTACTCTGAAGAACTGTTTCTGTTTACTTTTTAAGAGTGAAGTGGTTTGGTTAACTGTATCTTCTGATATTTCCTCTGGGTCTTGTTTTGCTTTGCATGACGAAATTGGAAACTATACAATTCTAGAAACATCATGAATTCTAGAAGCTGGGAAGCGTAGTGACCCCATCACAAGAGGTGCCTGTATTAATGTTTATAATGAGACGAGATGGTTTTGGCAGCTCTGCAGCAGGGTTGCCAGGCATTTCAATTGGAATAACACACAGCCCTGACCTCCTCTGCTCTTCATATACTTCACTGGGAGTTTTGAGAGAGATACAGTAGGTGCTACTGACACCACTCTTTCATTAATGTGTGTGTGTGTTTGGGAAGGGCACTAGATAAGAAGAGCTAGCATACAAACGAGGAGAAGGCCCTGAAGTGTTGAATGAATTGCAGCTCTATACTGCAGTTCACATCACTGACGTTTATAAAACTGCTCTGTCTACACTTACCCCCTGATCCCGTAGATGACCAGACTTATTATTGTTGGTTTGAATGAAATTATACATTAGATGATTAGACTTTTGCTGGTCAGATAAAGTTTGTTTCTTCTGGGTTTTTTTCTCACTGATTTTAGGTTGAAGCTTTCTGTTTCAGAAGCTTAAACTTCTCTGCAGAGGTTTGTGTCTCTAGATGGACATGTCCCTTCATGCTAGATCCCCCTAAAGGGGGGTGGGCACAAATCATTATTTTGGTAATAGCTTTGAAACTGCTAAGAGTAGCACCAACTAGTGAGAAGCGTTGGTGCAAAAATCGAATAACTTACTAGCTTATCCCTTTGCATAAAAGGGAAACTTGGACATCCTTCATCACAACCACATTCTTTGAGAGCATGCCATAGATTGACAAAATGTTTACACTTGGCTATGCTTCCTCACATTTCCTACAATTCCTTTTGATTCCACAAAACAACCAATGCATGCCTGAGTGAATGGCCAGTCTAAAGCCAGTTAATAGTGGCTTATAGATATGGTTTACTCAATAAACAATATCGTTACAATAAGCATCAACACAATTTCTCCTGTTTCGCTGGCATGAGTTATGTGGCGGGAAAATCTTACAATAAGCCATGATCACTCAGGCTGGTCAATGCAATGCAATCTTTATTTCTGCAGGGAGAGTTTACTGAGGCTGTCTCAGTCATCCCTCTCAAAATCTCTGCTCAGAGAGCCTTATTTATCCATACATGAGGTTGTGAAACTAACAAAGCATACCCTAGTTCCTCATTTGGAACATGCATTCTTGGCATAAAAAATAAGGAAACTACCACTTCTGTCGGCTCAGATTACTTCTATTTCTGTTAGATGAAATCATCTTATGCAAGCTTGACCTAATGCACTTACTTATATAATCAGAAAGTTCTAGAAACAAGCAATATATGTAAAAACGATCAGTTAATGTAAAATATTCTCTTACACTTTAAAATACATTTTGTCTTTAAATCCTTATATAACATTTACAAAATTCCATTAAAATAAAATATACCCCAAACCTCCCCATCTGTTATTACCACAGACATCAGCACTCACAATAACACACATTAAATTAACCCCAGAACACTAAATTGCATCATAAAAATCTTCTGCTGTGGTAATTTTACCCTCTATTGGTTTTATATTCTGTATTGACAGGTTTGAGCTTTTGACATAAGGGATGGTTCTTCTTTCCTCAAAACAAAACTGTTTGCACAACATTGGCTCTATTGGTAGAATTTCACAACTTGTTTCAATGAAATATGTTTGAGAAATAATAGAACAAAATGTGACAAGAGGGTTTCATTGCACAACCATTATTATTCAGTTATCAATCATTAGATTTATTTTTTCAGTAACATAATCTTGTACTGGCTACTGTGAAACTAATATGCCAGTTATGTAGTTGTTGTTCCAGCATTAGGATATTTGAGATTAACATGTTTCTGTATAGTTGTTATTTGATGTCAGTTCATGTAGTCTGAATATAAGTCAGAGAATTTTAGGTGCTTTACTTTTTCTAGGTTTTTTATAAGTATTGACTGGATTTGTTGTTGTGGACCATGCTTGTGTTTCTCTGTGTCCATGGCTCTTCCTTTCACTTGTTTTTGTTCTCTGGGTCTAAGCAAGGCATCACTCACTAGCACCATTCGTTTTTTATGGCGTATTTTGGCCTACGATTATAAATTACATGGAAATTAAATCAGAATGTGTTCCAAATATGAAATCGTTGCTGGAGATCATCCTTGAGTGAATAAATGGTACCAACGTTTGTGGAAACACATTCCTTATATAGAAAAAAACAGATGGGCTAGACAGTTAGATGGATAGGTTTCACAATATAAAAACAAAAACTACTGCTGTTACTAAGCAGCCATGTTTTTATGAACATTTAATGTCATGATTTGTGTGTTTGCCCACCCAAAAAAACTGTTCTGGCAAAGAAATGTGAACCATGTTAATACACGATCACTTTCCATTACCTCGGGATCCATCATTCATTTGTACCCAGGCTAAGTTTTGTACAAATTCAAAGTCCAAATTCTTTTAAGAATCCAGTCTGACAGATAGAGCCAAGGGGTGAACACCCAGCCAAAAAGTGGTTTTGCTTGTTGCAGCATCAGAAATGGGAGACATTATAAATGGGGCAGTTGGTAGCCTAGTGGTTAGGGCATTCGTCCTGCGACCAGAAAGTCCGGGTTCGATTCCCACGACTGCTAGGCACAGCTGAGGTACCCTGAGCAAGGTACCGTCCCCACACACTGCTCCCCGGGCGCCGTGTTCCTGGCTGCCCCCTGCTTCACTTGGTGAATGGGTTAAATGCAGAGGTTGAATTTCATGCTGCTCACACTGTGTGCTGTGGTGTGTTCATATATGACCAAATGGTCACTTGCACTAAATAAATACTACATTCTGTATTATAATAATAATTATAATATAATTAAATATACTTCATAAATGCTCGTTAGTATTTATTTTAATGGACTAGTCTCGTACTGACAAAAACATAGAATATCAGATACACTTTCTCTCCCTCCCTCTCTCTCTCTCCTCCTTCATCTCTGTCAAGATAGCATTACCCTTTCGCCAAGGGATCTCAGTCAGGTCCAGATTTGATGGAGCTAGCTGAGCTGGCACTTGCAGGCCTACAGGCCTTGTATTTCCTTTACTTTCATCCAACTCAAACAGAAAGGAAGCCCAGGGGTGAGATATGATCTCCATAATGGGTTAAAGAGATCAGAGCTAAGCCTGTGGAGGGATCTTCTACTTAACCTTGAAGCAAAGAGCTTGAGACGGAGAAGCAGGCCAAGTGGACAGAAAGGCTGGAGGAAGCAATGCAGTAATAACCAGTGGGCTCAGCTAGCTCACACTGGAGCAGGTTATTGTATCATCTCGAAAGACAGTTCTGGAGAGGACAAAGTCTAGGGGAAGTGGAGAAGTGGCAAAATAGGAATTCACAACTGTCATTAAAGTGTAAATTGTCCGTGTCCAACTGGGAAAATTCCGACTGTACAATGTGCACAAACTCAAACTGGCCTGTTGAGTCACAGGGCATTTTATCATTATTTCATTTTGTTTTATAACATGATTTCATTACTGATCTTGAGAATTTGCTGTGGTTTGATCATACACTAACTGAAGTAAGTAAAACCAGTTAATAGATGTAATGGTTATAATCAAGTGTTTTTGTTGCCCGCAGCCACACCAAGTACACATGAGCAGTTTCCTGATCCTTTGGCTTTTAGAAGCCCTTTAATTCTCCCTGCATTCCCTCTGCAGTGCTGTAGCTGTTTTCTAAAATACATTCTGTGTCTTTTTCGTGGCTTGCGGGTTTTTGTCTCCCAGGATTTGCCTCTCTTTGTTTTGCTGTCCAAGATTTGGTCGCACTGATGAGGTTCTCTCGGTTTCATTTCCATCTCCTTCCTATCAATCATGCCTCCTTTCAATTATAGGCAATGTTGCCATTTGTCAGAGCATTCCAAGAATTTTTCATCTTTCCATTTAAATTTATTTTTGATATAATTGAGCAGATAAACCAGACCAAGTTGCCAATATATAATCTTGATTGGATGTTTCTCCACAATAAACCACAATAAATTAAATATAGTTCTTCTGAATCTCTCTCTCGTTCCTTCCTCCCCTCCCTCTATTTTTATTAGGACCTACATACTTCTCCTTCTCTACACCCAATGGTTTGATGAATGTTGTTTTGACAGGAAGCAGCTAACCGTTCTTTAGAAACCCTTTGGCCTGGTGTGGTATTCTTGCCAATTACTCGAATAGTCTACACGCACCCGCACTGACAGATTCTTACACCATTTTCACACACCAGCAGAGCAGTAATAAGGAATGAGACAGGCTTCCCTTCACTCGCCTCTCCATGTGACTCTGGGTATCTATGAAACATGGGTTATAGAGCGTGTCTGACAAGTACGAAGGATTAAACCAACTGTTCTCGCTTAAGAGGAACACACACACACTCACACACACACACACACATGGTTTTTGTGTCAGTCATTCAAAGCACGAGTTACAAGCTAAATAATAAAATAAACCTTGTACCAGGTGTGATGGATGCTCCGTATTTAAGGTTCATTGATTGTTTGGCTGCCATTTTTCAGGCTTTATGTGCTGGTTATGGGAAAGCATTTTCAAAAGAACACCGATGTTTTGACACCAGTGCCGTTCCACCACCTTACACTTACTCATTGTGTTAGATCAATCTAAATAAAGGTTTTAGCCTGTCACTGTGATGGCCAGCAATTCATTTGATGCCAAGAACATTCTGGAGGAAGAGGAATATCTTCCGGTAAAACATTTACGGTTTAGGCTTTGACATTTACAAGATCGGCTTAATAGGGCCCCGAAATATGCCATGATGTAAGTTCATTAAAAGGTTTTTTTATAAAGCAGTTGGTTTAAATTTTAAAGTGCAAAGATTTTATATAGGAAACATAGTTGTTCCGCTTTGTCATAATTCTATGATTATAATGCAATAAAACAGCAAGACCTGAAATATTTTCATTGTGACCCATTAAAAAGACCATTTGGAGTGAGACTGAGCGAAGCTGGAGACTCTTCGGTCCAGTGAACTAGACTTGTTTTTTTCCTGTGGGTTCATGTTGTTGTTGTTATTCTTTGCCACCAGAGCCAAGAAACGATATCATGTCAAAACAATCTGTGTCAGCTTCCAACCAAGCATGGAGCCCTTTCCATATGCATACATCCGGGTCGCTCTCTTTATCCGTGCTGGAATGCTTCAAAAAGAGATATCTGAGACAATTCAGCAAACAAAGCTCCTTGAAAGAAAGATTACCCTGTTCTTTTCATTTGTCCATTCTTCCCTCTCGGGTTTTTTTCTCTTCTACTGACTTTGGTTATCCGTAACTCAAACCTACCAGAGAGGATCAGTCAGGACGAACTGAAAGATCTCGCCCTTGATGGTTTTTCTGAGACCAGTTAGAGCTGTTTCTTCTTATTAGGTCAGTGATGAGATCTGGTTGGCTGCTGACCAGAGATAACCCTGTTTAAGTGCTGATCATTATCATGAGACAAGAAAATCTTGTGTAAATGTTCTTCACTGAGAAGGATCAGTGGCCCCATGCAGAAAGCAGACAATTGGATAAAGGATTATCTTCATGTCAGCAGGTGTGAAAATTCAAGATCAAACATAACTGCGAACGGCGCCTCTGGGGTGAGCAGTGAAACAGTCAGGGCGAGCGCCAGGCATGCAGTAGATTGCCAGTGTTTACTGGCCCAGAGGTGCTGGCACGATGGTGGCAGGATATTGGCACGGCTGAACTTTCCAGTATTCAGATAAGGGGGACTCCTCTTCCAGTTTTACAGTATGTCATAAAATCTGTTAAAAAAATTTTTCGTACTAAGTGCTTGCGGCACAAAAATTCTACATACAAAAATTGCTTGGGACAAGCTGAAACCATTGTAAAGGTGTATTTGAAGCAATCTATCTTCCCAAACCTAGCATTTCTTGTGTACCTCACTGTGCTTTAAAGTTGTAAGGTGTCCTAATCACCTAACAGATCAATTGAAGATGACGTCTCCAACTAATTTTGCCTTGCCCGGAGAAAATAACACCAAAGAAACATTCATTGCATGAGTTCACCAAGTTTAGTGAAGAGATGTATTGGACTTCCTGATAAATCAATCCAGAGAACATAAGACTCTTTCTTGTCAATTACCTCCAAAGCAAGAGCCCCTCAAGACTTTGTGTTCCACCCTCCTGCCCTCTCTCTTCACCAATGATTGTGTGGCCATGATTGAACACTATTTATGCTCCCAGTTTCACAGAATAGTAGCCTTTCCCTGAATGATGACCAAACAACGAATGTTCTTATCGTTCACAGTTCTGTGTTCATCTTCAAGAGGCAGCACACTTCATTTATGGAGAATTATATCTGTAGGTGGTGGAAAGACTCAATACACAGTCAACATAACTGAGTAACACTGCATGACATGCACAAGTCGCAGTCTTAGGGCCTCCAGTCGTAGCATAAATGTCCATACTATAACAAAACGCTAATAAATAAATTTACCAATTTAAACTGGATTGTTTGATTATATAAAACTCAAAATATGTGACTAATCTTTTCTGTGCATGTAACTGAAATCATGATACAGGTTTTGGGTTCTAATGCAGACTACCTTTGCCTGCCCTGTGATTTGTTCAGATCTGTTCCATGATGTTAATGTTTTCTCAACAGTCACATATCTTCAATTACAAGCTTGCAATGGTAAGTGTGTGCTGGGGGCCTGAGAAACCCTGTGGGTCCACATCTATGTGGCCAAAAGAAGGATTCTGCCAGAAAAGTTCCTCATGGGGCAGCTGTGCCTCCCCATAATTACAGATGCCCTGAGTGTGTATGTGTTTGTGTGTGTCTTGGATGACCTGTTTGGTTTTGAGAGTGGATGTTTGCTAGAGATTTGTTGGGAGAGATGGCTGACTGTGTATGAAAGAGAGAGAGAGGCAGAGAGTGAAACAGTTTTTTTTTAAATGTTTTGGTGAAAATGTTTGGAAATACATGTTCCGTAGGCCTCCATGGGCCAAAAACAATTCAGATGTTTTGAGAAATATGAATATAACTAAGGAAGCTTTACATTTTTGTCAGACAGCTGTGCTTATATTTTTACCTTTCTACCTGATAAAAGACATGAGCTATTTTCTCTTATTGTTCACCCAAAGCTGTTTCACACTTTTTGTATGTTGTGATACAAATTAAGCTACAGCGGTCAGGTACTGTTTAAACTGCTCATTCGTATGTCATACAATGACCAGAGGATTCCATTGGGTTCTTAAAAAACGTCAAAATGCATCAATGTCTCCTTAATCAGATCCCGAGTTTAACATGTTTGTATATATGAGTCACTCTTTGTGACTCTATATTTGTTTTTATAGGATTCTTTGTGATTTGTAGCGGTCCGTTCCTTCTGTTATACTTTCTGTCTCATCACCTCAGCTGTGTTCTTTCTCATAGTCAGCCACTGACTCACATCCACACTGTAAACCTCAGGAGCAGAGCCCTCTGCACTTGATGCTGTCTGTGTGTTTGAACTACTGGCCCATAAACGACCACAATCACACCCTCTTTTAGCCTGCGGGCCCACTCCCATGGGGCCTAGCCACTCTGACATCACTGTGGTGAAAAACAGGTGTGTTTGTGTGTGCGTGTGTGTGGTCAGTGGCTTGGTGTGGGTGGAACACTTTGGGGGGTTGCACGGTGCCTTTTGGCTTCATTTACTGGGTCTCAGACATACTGAAATAAACCACTCAGGATCAAGCGTTCCAGTGATTTTACCACAGTTTTGGTTTACTTTTAGACACAGACACCTCAATCATAGTTTAGTCATGGTAGTGCACTGGTCTTGAGTGGTTTATTTCTTTCCAAAACACGTTGATAAATACAAGAAGTGTTCGGTAAACAATTATATTGATTAACAATAGTTATTTATTTTTAATTTTTAATAGTAATTTCAATAAACAGTTCTTCTGCCAAGCAACACATTATATTAGCAGCACATGAATGGTGCCAAATAAAACCCAAGGAGCATCACTTTTGATGATGGTTTTGATGGATGGTGTGTGGACATGATAAACCTTTACAGAATCAGGTTTTAGAACTGGAATTATGCTTGCATTTCATTGAGGATAGCAAGTATTTACTCCACAATGTATACAGAATTTATACATTTACAAAGCACTGAAAGGCTCAGAACAGTACATGGGTGTTTGTATAATATTCTTCTCCCTGTAGTCTTTCGTCTTTTTAATTTGTATGCAATTAATGGGAGGAGCCATGTGGCATGTGTAATCACCTTGGTGGAGGTGGAGGTGGAGGTAGGATACTTGCCTACAGACCAAGAGGTCATGGGTTTGAATCCTGCCTTCAGCAAAACCACAACTGGGTCCCTGAGCAAGACCCTTAACCCCAAGTTGCTCCAGGGAGACTGTGCCCTGTAGTTAGGGAATGGAAGTCACTTTGGATAAAAGCGTCTGATAAATGCTGTAAATGTAAATGTAAAATGCCACAGAAGAATCATTTTAGTTCTCTAAGGACCTCTCAATGGGTGGTTCCTTAAAGAACTGTTTTTGTAAATAAGATGTGTCAGCATGAAGAACCATGTCAAGTTCCACATGATGTGACCGTTCTTGGGGAAAGCCTTAGATTAATAAAGAACATTTTACATAATGGGAAGGTTCTTTTTAAAGTGTTTGTGACGATTGGAGGCCTCTAGAAGCGGTCCATTTTTAGTTTGTGGTTTTGTTTTGGGGACTTTTATTATGAAGGCTGAGCATTTGTTTGTATAATGTATAATGAGTTTGTATATTTGTTTATATAATGTGTTCCAGCTGACGATGTGCTCAGAGAAAATGAGATTTGTGTTTTGATTGGTTTGAGGAATTTTGAGTTTTGTATTTTGTATTTGTGTCAGTCCACCATCATTGTGGCTTTGTCTTGGAGTGTCTTTCCATTCCCCCTTTTGTTTCGCTGAACTTAATTTTTTTGAGATTAATTAAAGCATTTGTGTGACAGTAATCTTCTCTTTTACACATCTCATTTACAAAAACGGTTCTTAAGGGAACTAAAATGGTTGTTTTATGGCATCGTTAACAGAACGCTTTGTGGATCTTTTTTCCTTAAGCGTACTATCCATCCCTTGGGCATATATGATATTTTTGCTTTCTCTCTCCATCTTCTCACCAGCTTTTCTTTTCTTTATTTTATTCATTTTCTTTTTTATTATAGACTATAGGCTTCACGTTTGTAATTGAGCAATCTGACCCCGACTAAAGCAATCCAACAAAGAATGTTGTGCTCCATTGAGAAAGAAAGCTTGGCATCAATAAAAATAAAGACATTTTATCATCGTTCTTAAACCGCGCTTTTAATTATAGATGCTCTCTTGTAAAACCTCCTCTAAATGTAGGTTGAAGCTAGAAAGAGAGTGTGTGTGTGTACGTGTATGAGGTTATGTTCTGGTGTGCTGGTGGTTTTTTGACGGTAACTGAACGTGCTTTAAGAGAAATATGTAATTACTCTAAGAGCATTTTTGTTCTCTAAAGATTTAGAGCTTTATGCGGCGACTTTCTGGTGTCTTATTCTCGGACAGAAGTTTTGGCAGCAGGATATGGATAAATTCAAACTCATTAGTCTGCACTAACATAACAGTGGAAAGTGCAGACCCCAGACATTAGTAATCGAATAAGGCACACTGACCTGTCAGTAAATTATCATCCTAGCAAGTAGAAATAGAGATTAAAAATAGACCTCATTATTTAAGTGTCTTTGAGAAATATGAGGTTTCTGCACTTTTTTGTAAGATTATTTGGATAAACAACATTTTAGCCATAAAATATACAATAATAATTCTGGTCTTTATTGCACTGATATATTTGTCTGTTAATGAGCAAATATATTTTTTCTATTTTGCAGCAAATTCTGAGGAACTCGCGTCAAAACTCCACGAAGGTGATTTTCCTGATCACGGACGGTTACTCTAACGGTGGTGACCCGAGGCCAGTGGCGGCAGCCCTGAGGAACAATGGAGTTGAGATATTCACACTGGGCATCTGGCAGGGCAACATCCGCGAACTGCATGACATGGCGTCAGCCCCTAAAGACCAGCACTGCTACCTTGTACACAACTTCACTGAGTTTGAGGCCCTGGCACGACGAGCCCTTCATGAAGGTAGGGGATCAAAACGTGAAACTGAAAACAACAGTTTAAAAGAAACAACTTGATTAGGACCACACATTTTGCAACGTTATAGGCTCTATAATGCAGGCCTGGAGAACACCTTTCCTCTGTATTTAGTTTTTTTACTGCTCCAACACAGCTGACCCATCTAACCAGCTAATTAACAAGCTCTTGTTGAGGTGCGCGTGTTAGAGCAGAGAAACCCTTAAATGTAGAGGGCGCGGGGGTAACGAACACATGGCTATCGTCAATCTTAACCCACAGTGATTCGTTTTCTGGTCTGCTTCACTGTTCTCTGTTTTGAACAAAAATGTTAAATGTTTTTGGAAAAATGTGTTCCTTCTTTCTTTCTAATAGTAATCCCTGCATAACAGAAAAGCTGCTAAGATGAATCATAGTGTTGTTGTTTCCTACATGTGCTGGCCTCAATTTGTAGGGTAGCATTTCTCTTCCAGTTCAGTCTCAGTCTCGGTCTAGGCCCATTAGCCAAGTGAACACAATCAATCAAACGCATCAAATGCATCATCCAACTACAACCAACCGTGAAGGAGATGAAACAAAGCGCCACTAAGGATCCAGTGTTGTTCATAAGGCCACTCCATGGCATTAAGAGTTATTCTCCCGTTGTGATATTCTGTCTCCAAGACTGTGCAGGATCTGCCAGCAGCTTGGCTTGAGAATGCACTAACATCTGGACTCCAATCCGCCTTTTGTTTGCTTTGCGTTTTAAGAAGACAAAGATGCTCCTGCCAACACTTTGCATTTTATTGACCTTATTTAGTTGTGTTTCACACACAAGCATGCACACACACACCCATATGCACACACACGCATTCACATTCTTACTCATCCAGAGTAGTTTTTGTAGATTATAGAGTTGAGAGCTGGTTTGATGGGCAGGGTGGGATCTGAACTGAGGTTAAAGCCTCTGCCACCAAAAACTCCCTCTTTTGTTTTCTTTTCTTATTTGCTCTCAGATGCAGAATCTTTCTGTTTCTGGCATACATTTCTATTAAAATATAGAACAAAACATATAAAATACAAACACGCAAAAATATCTGCAAGTAGATTCACCACATTATCATACTGACAAGTTTAGAATATACTTGTTTTTCTATAATGATCACAGAAGAAGAAGGAAGAAGGAAGTGGGATGTGAGAAGAATTGTGGAATGTGATATACAGTACCCTTGCCCATCACTCTGTCTCTGTCTCTCTGTCTCTGTCTCTCTCTGTCTCTCTCTCTCTCTCTTTGTCTCTCTCTTTAGACTTGCCCACTGGCAGTTATATTCAGGAGGACATGTCTCACTGCTCGTCTCTGTGTGTGGAGGGAAGAGACTGTTGTGATCTGATGGCCAGCTGTAAGTGCGGCACACACACGGGTCAGTACGACTGTGTGTGTGAGAAAGGACATTACGGCAAGGGCCTGCAGCAGGAGTGCACAGGTGAGTACACATTCCTGACACTTACTATCAACATATACACTTTAATTTCTTCCATCGTGAGAAAATTGAGTATTTTAAGTTACATCAAGAAAGTTTTTTTGAATATACACCGGTCAGCTGCAACATTAAAACAACTTGCAGGTCAAGTGAGTACGATTAATTATCTGGTTACAACGGCACCTATATGTGGGGTGGGATTTATTAGGCAGCAACTGAACAGGCAGTTGTTGAAGTTTATGTGTTGGAGGTAGAAAACGTGGACAAGCAAAAGGATCTAAGAGACTTCGACAAGGACCAAATTGTGATGATAGACGATTGAGTCAGAGGATCTCTTGTATTCCCGGTATGCCATGGTTAGTAAAGGCTAGCCCCTGAGATATTGTAACACAAATTGCTTAATATATGCCCACTCTATGAATTTATTTCCCCTCTCCCTATGAAACACATGACAATGGGTTGCCATCCCAAGCAATAGCCCTATGTTGATTCTTCAATTCCATTTCAAGTCTTCTTGAATTTGATCAGCCCCATTTTCTCTGGTGTTAATTAACCATACATCTGCAGTTTGGTTTTTCCCTGAAAGTAATGAATATGCCATTTAAATGCAGGTGTCCTCAATCACGTGGATAAATCAGAGACCAAAAATTCTGCCTTTTCATTGTAATTGCTCTCTCTCTCTTTCTCTCTCTCTCACTCCTGCTCTCTCTCTCTCTCGCTCTCTCCCGCTCTCTCCTTAATTTCTCTCTTTTTCTGCTGCTCTTTTTCCATCCACACCCACTTATTATTCTCTCCCTCTTTCACTCCCTCAGTCTCTCGAACTGGAGGCACTAATGTGTTAACAGTCTGTTGTGACTCACTCTGTTGCTCTTTATATTAAACAGATACTATCTATAAAACGCCCAGTCTCGCACGTAATGAATCAAAAGATAATGCTAAATTGTTTGATAAACGGCTATTTTTACCCACATACGTCTTCCACTAAAAGTGTTTTTACAATAATTGCAGAGATTTATCAAAGCCATAGTCGCCCCCTTTCATTTATGGTGACTTTTTCTTTCTTGTTCCTTTTTTTTTTCCTTTCAGTAATCCATTTTAGTCCAAACTAAACACAGTGCCCCTCTCTGCCCTTAAAGCATGAGTCTAATGGCCTTGCCTAACCACAGCAAGCTAACTTGGGTAATAACTACAGACCTTCTTATGATCCTTTACACTGCAACCTCACCCAAACAAATGAGAAATATGATCGGACGTCTGAGTTTGAGGAGGCCTGGTGGAGGCCCCGCAGAAAGAGCTTGCCAGGTATGTAAAGGCAGCAGACAGTGAAAGCACTGGGGTCCTGTGGCTTCTAGGCAGTTAAGATTAGCAGCCAAGAGAGAAAACACCCAAGGACAGCTGTTCGTCCGATAATACAATTCAGCTGTATCGCTTTAACCCTTGAAATTCCAAAGAACCACGACACTTCAATGAGAGAACTAATTAATTTCACAGTACACTCTCAAAATAGAGTCACCAAAAATGTTCTTTGGAGTGATAGTAACTTTTAATGAATGGTTCATTGAAGAATTACTGAATAACAGATATCAGAGTGTGAAGAAGGGATTTACCTAGAATAGTTTATACTGAATAATTCATTCAAAAATAATTAATGAATCATAACACAGGTCAACAAAAAACATTTTTTTGTAATCATCAGAAACCACAACACCCTTCTCTAAACCAGGTTTTTGTGCTGATTTCAGATCTGCTTTCACTGCTAGACTTGTATAAAAACTGCAGGCACCAATCAAGTAACTGTTTTAATATTTTCAGTGTGAAGTGAGACACAGTGTGAGGCGCACACTCTGGCATAGATATAATGATCAGTGTCAGTCAGCTACCACTGTTTCTTCAAAAACGCTGCAGCATCATGCAATATATTACTAGCTTCATCATAAAAACTGTATGTGCTAGAGGAAAACTAAACACAGATTTGAAATCAGCATGAAAAAAATGCCCATAAACTCATCTCTGATGATTTTGACCTGTTGACTTGTGTAATTTATGCAAAAAGGCTTGAGTATGAGTATTAATTAGTATTTAATGGGCCTTAGTGGGTTATAATTTAATCCCCCTTTCTTTCTTTCTCTCTCTCTCTCTCTCTCTCTCTCTCTCTCTCTCAACATTGCCATGAACCACCAAAATTGTGATCAGATGTTGTCGGGACAAGAGCGCTCACCATAATGAATTGCCATCTAATTCTTTAATTAAAAGCATGTTTTAATGCATGATAGAATGCAGACAGAACCTCAGAGGGGCTGTGAATATGAAAGCTTCCGGAAAGGCATAATGAGGTCAAGGGCTTCCTGCAGTTCCAATTAAGACTGCACTGTTAAGAATGAATGTGAATTTACAGTGGAAACACCGCAATAAATTACGGTTTTCTTCAAATGATGAAAAAAAAAGCTACTTTCTGGGAGGAACGGGCCCAGCTTCCTCAAAAAGAAATTAAAATAGCTGTTATTTGTCGATCATATAGGACCTTATCCTGTATATAAATTTTGCAGTGAAGGGGGTGCATCTTCCTAGCATTCCTTGCAATTTTGTTGCATTTTTAATAAATAGCTTTTATTTGTTCATCTAACCCACGTAGCAAACTGCGGCTGAAACAATATTGATTTGAACAAAAGCATTACATCAGTTGACTTGCCATTGATTCAATACACTGATCCAGAGTTGATTCAGAAGCTGGTGATGTAATGTAATGTTGAAACAGTATTTCGGTTGTGACTGTTTATTTTTACATACACTTTTAAGCATTAAATTAACAATCAGTCACAAATTCTACCAAATGACAAGTTTGAAGTTTTTAATATTAACATTTTGGTTTGAAACTTGCTCCGATTGAACAAAAGGATGCAAACCCTGTCTGAAATATTTGCTTCTGGATCAGTAAACTTGACTAGACTTTAAAAGCTGGCAGACAAGAAATAATGCCTTTCTCTGTTGATTGCTGACCACTACGTATAAGTGTAAAGTGTCCCTTTGTTATACTTAAAGGCTACTTCACAACGCATGCATAAGCACTGAAAACACAGGTGAAAAGAAGTACTTATGCATGAATTTTTCATTTAATAAATTGTGTTGACAAGATGCCCTTAAAAGGTCAAGCATTGTTTTCAAATGTGTATGTGTGTGTGTGTGTGTGTGTGTGTGTGTGTGTATGTATATAAGATAATATAAGAAAGAACGTTTATTTATCCCGAGGGAAATTCTTTTGTCATAAACATGCTCAATGCAGCAAGAGGAACGAGAGGAATGTAAAAGAAGCGAACAGTAGAATAGTGCAAATATAATATCAAATAACCTGAACAAAGTAACAATATAACAACATCAGATAAGATAAAATAAAATAAACAACATAACTAATAGTGCTGGTGATTCTGAAAAGTGACAGTGTGCAATGAATAAAAGAGAGTAGCAGTCTGTGATGGTGGGATGAAACAAACATCCAGTAACATATATATGAGTAATATTGCATGATTTGAGTGAGAAAGGTAACATTAGTATTAGTGTGTGCGCGCGCGTGTGTGTGTGTGTGTGCTTGTGTTTTAAAGTCACTATGTAAGCAGCCTTTAAATAAAGCATTACCATGAAAATTAGGTTCAGGGATAAGCTGGTTCTCTTGGTTTGTAAAAAGTAATTTTCTAAACTAAAGCAGGATCCTGAGTTCTCAACTCTTATCCCTGACTGAGGCTTTTTTATCAGGTGCATCTCTTCGGTCATACGTAGACAAAACATGAAATTTGCACTATAAGCATGTTAAACTGTGCTGTGAAGCTTTTTGAGATGTGTTTTGAGATAAATGCAAATTACAGCACCTGGTCAATGCACTGCAAGCACACAGTCCCGCTGTACCAAATCGAAGTGGGTTCTGACATTTCTGTGGTGGTTGTAAACCTCAGTTCTCAAAGGAGCAATTAGTAGAAATCAGAGTGTCTATATCCGGATCATTCCAATAGCCACAACAGCAATAAACATGTCCACAAGACTGGAAGTGTGTACGTAGCTTTAATGTTGCATAGTTGAATACAGAATAATAAAAGGTGGGTTCTGTGGCTACAGAATCTCTCCCAAAGGAAGAACAGAGAGTACACAAACTACTCCTAGATGACAGATTGGCTAATGATTATTCCTTGCAGAATGTAGTTTCTGTATGCATAGCTTGAAGCAGTTTCTTAGGAAGCTCGGGGAGTGTTTCTAGTTTTTACCCTCATCCTCTCTGAGGAAAGTTTGGCAGCTATTGGGCAATAGGGGACTGGATGTGCCTGTGATTAACAAAAGTTGTTTCTTCTGAACTGGACATTGCCTCTGTTTCTTGAAAATGCAGTAGGGTTGAGTGCCCTGTGCTGGAAAATTGGATGACTCTGTGCTGTCAGAGTGCTGTGGTTGCGTGAGAGTGGAGATGAATGGGTGGGCCAGGGGTTGTGGGGGTCTCCTGTGCTTGGTTTCTGTGCACATGCTCGTTTTCTGTTTTGTTTGGTGTCATGACAGTGAAAGCAAACACGACATGAGACCACTGGTGTCTGGCTGGGAGAATAACCGCAACTAATAAGAGAACACAAGAAAGCAAGAGACACTAGATATTTGTAGAGGTTTGCATACCTGACCTGGCATTTTTACATTAAATGCAGTTAATGATTTTAATTCATTGCACAACTTCAAAGTTCACTGCAATTTGATTCAAATCATATTTCTAATAAAACGGTGAACATCATATATGGTCTATATATCACTGGCATAAACATAATAATAACAATACACCAAACACTTTGTTATTAATTTTATATCTTTGAGAGTAGCGTGATCATTTTTAGTCAACAATGAGTGAAGACTGAAAAGGTAATTGATTAAAATGTGTTAATCCATTACATAATCAGTGCAGTTGAATTAGCTACTGCACCGATTGATTGTTCTAGCACTCTTTTTCTGACTACCTTCATAAGAAAGTGAATGGAAACACACCGATAGTGAGGGAATAAGGGGTTAAAAGTAAAAGTACAAAATGAGGTGAAAAGTATGAAATATGAGGCTTTGTGTTTGGCGAGTTCACAAAGGGTCAGTGTCACATTAATTAGACGGACAGGACCTTTTAACCAA
Organism: Brachypetersius altus; assembly: GCA_037974465.1. Taxonomy (NCBI): domain Eukaryota; kingdom Metazoa; phylum Chordata; class Actinopteri; order Characiformes; family Alestidae; genus Brachypetersius; species Brachypetersius altus. Next base: position 617,616 of record JBBPDB010000011.1, on the reverse strand, counting down.
AATAACCCTACCTCCTCATCTGCAAGTCAGTTTCTGTCACATTGCCATGGATACAGTCACTGTGACGCGTGGCAGCTGTCGTGTAATTGGGTGCTCACCATCTCCAGGGTCAGAGGTTACTAAGAGGCCGACGCTTCATTTCCTCGAAGCGCGGACCGTAAATATTTACTTACACCCGAGTGGCCCTGATTCTGTGAGAAAAGCTCCAGGCTCCTGTACAGCCAGCCAGAGGAGAGACAGGACAGAGAGGAGGAGAGGAGGACAGCAGAAGTGGGAATGTGGGGAATGTTGGCCAGACCCTGATCGGAGACGGAAATGTTGCAGTTGTGTTTTCTTTCAGGTTGAACCTCCTGTTGCCCTGATGACCTCCCAGCTCTGCTCACTTTCTGCTTTCTCAATTCCTCCTTCCCTTTCACCTCGATTTCCGGGGAAGAACCTGAATACAGATGCATTATCCAGAATGTAGTCAATACTTTCTAAACCAATGCGAGAATTCTGAAAGATTTTCTCGGGATGAAACAACTTGCAACTTTTTTTCAAGCCGTGTTACAACACAGAAAACTCCAAGATATACACTGCAGTTTTTTCTCCACTAGCTTGATCTCTGTCCTGATAACCTAAAAACTCTAATGAGTCTCCAAAATAATCCCTTTCTAGTGTTGCCCATGCCCACTTGAAGTTTATACTACACTCACTCTTGCCTCAGTTCTGAATAAGATACTGTGATAAAGATAGTGGCATTTGTTTACCCACTCACCAAAATCACACAGACCATGTTCTGGTGTATATACATGGGTGCCGGAACCATTATAGCAGGGTGGGACATGCCTCCCACACTATTTTCAAAATAATTTGTTTCACGCCCCAACTTTCCTCTTCCAGAAAACAGTTGAGACGCAGAGAGCAGCAAG